>CM021104.1:520814482-521144335 GCA_007115665.2 Sequoiadendron giganteum | reverse complement strand
AATCTAAAAAGGGGTTGGTGCTCCTTGAAATTGGTGTTTCAAAATGAGGGGTTGGTGCTCCTTGAGTGGGTGCTCAAAAATTAGCCTATAAGGCATTGTTAACAGTGGTTTTCAAATAAGAGTCTGAAAGGGAGCAGTTTAGGAGTGGTTTTTCTACCCCAAGAGGGTTTTCCACTCGACAAATCTTGTGTCTCATTGTTCATTTGTGGTTTCACTACTTTACTGTGAGAATATTTTATTGTTCATTGCTTTGCAATTAAATTTCTCATTTCAGTTTATGAATGATTACATTCAACTCATGAATGTACTTATCATTGAAATATTGAGAACAAATGTGTGCTATGGTTTATTTTCTGAAAAATGGTAAAATATGTTAAGACATTGATTCACCCCCCTCTCTCAGTGACATTTTCACTCCAACAATTGGTATCAGAGTGTAGGGTCCTATGATAGGTCTAAACAGCTTAGGATTGATTCTGGTCTTGGAGTCTATTTCAAATGTCTCAAGCTCATGAAGGCACATTTGTGACTAGAGCTCCATTATTTGATGGGATGGATTATGTATTCTAGGATATCTGAAAGGAAACATATCTGATTTCTATTGATCTCGATGTGTGGAGCATAGTATTCAAAGGGTACACTGTACCAACCACATTACCCACAACTGTTGATGAAAAAAAAAAGTATGAAACTAATGCTAGAGAAAAACATGCTCTCTTGTGTGCATTAACTGAAGATGTCTTTATTTAAGACATGCATTGCAATTATACTAAGGAAATTTGGGATAGACTTGAAACCATTTATCAAGGAAATAAAAAAGTTAAACAATCAAAAGTACTTACTCTAAAACATCAGTTTGAGAAAATAAAAATGAGGGATGATAAAAAAGTGGCTGATTACTTCTTGAGAATTGATGAAATTATCAATGCTATGAAAGGGCTAAGAGAAGATGTAAATGAATTTGATGTAGTAACTAAGGTCATTAGAACCTTACTGCCTAAATTTGACGCTAAGGTTTCTACTCTTGAAGAAAAGAAACACTTTGACTAGCTTACCTTAGATATTTTCCAAGGTACTCTGACTGCCTATGAAATGAGAATCAGTAAAAATGATTCTACAGGAAAATAAACTGCCTTTAGCACTGAAAATAAAGAAAAAGATGAGGATAGTGAGTCAAATTTTTTTGATTATTAAGAATCCCATTTTGTTAGAAAGCTCAAAAAGGGATCTAGAAAATATAAGGGAAATTTTCCCTTTAAGTGTTTTAACTATGGAAAAATAGGTCACTTTGCTGCAAAGTTCCCATATGGTGATCACAATTGTGACAATGAGAAATCTGAAAAACAACCTAAGAAAAAGGCCTATAAACCTAAACAAAAATTCAACTTCAAAAAGAAGAAGAGTTTGTTTAGTAAAGATGAAATAGACATTGCATCTGAAGATTCCTTAGTTGAAGAAGATGGAACATTATTCATGTTTGAAATCATCCAGCAAGAAGATACAAACAACAATGATATTGAAGATGGTGAAATAAATCTAGAAGGTGAACTGAAATGTGCTTTAAAGAGATTAAAAAATTAAAAAATAAAATTTTGGCTCAAGAACAAAAATCTGCTCAAGCTCTTGCTCAAGAACAAACTTCAAATCAAGCAATAGTCTCTTTGAAGACTCATCTTGAAGAATCTAAGAGAGTTGACGACTGTCTTCATGTTGGTATAAGTTATAAAGATCAAGAAACACAAAAACTAGAAAATGATATTTGCTTCTTTAAAGAAATGTTCAGATAATGATTCCTTGTTAAAATAACTAACTCTTAAAGATGATATGATTATAAGTTAGAAAATTGAAATTGAAGAATGTAAGAGGATAGCAGATGTTGTAAGGTTTGATTTGGAGGTTAAAAAGGTTGATTGTCTAAAACTTGAAGGAGAAGTAGTTGCTTTAAGAAAATAGCTTGAATGTGTCAAGGTTCAATCAGATAAAATTCAGAAATTTGATCATAGTACTAATATATTGCATGAGATTTTGGGAAAAAAAAAGCATTCTAAGGATCCTACAGGAGTAGGATATGAGGTTGTACAAAGCTCTGTCGAAGAATCTAAAAGAGTGTTTGCTACTGTAGATGGAAAAAAAGTTACACTAAGAATGAAGGTTGATCTTAGTCACCATGTTGTTGCACCGAAGAGTGTAGGGAAAAAAAAAATCAGAGGATAACACTACTACTAGAAGACAATTCAAAGTTACTCACAGAGATAGTAAAAATTTCTTTAGATCTTCACATCCTTGGCAGGATCGTTCATTTAGGTATAATCATTATTTTCAAGGATATTGTTATATTTGCAATGAATATGGTCATAAGGAAATTGATTCCATGAGATGGTCAAATAAGAATCATTCTAATGTCTCTAGAAATGATAATGTGGTGTGTTACAACTATAACAATTTTGGTCACTTAAGAAGAGATTATAGAATGAATACAAGTGATAATAATGTAGGGAACAATGCTGAAAATGTCAATAGGAAGTCTTTTGTTCCTCAGAACAATCACAAATTCATTTGTTTTAGATGTAATAACATTGGGCATAATGTACAACAATGCAGGTTTAATAGAAAGACAAGTACTTTAAGCAAACAAGTGAAAAAATCTACATTGGTGTGGAGACGAAAGAGTAATCAAGATGACAAGAAGAGTAATAAAGATGAATGTGTGAAAACTCTTTGTGCACTCCTTGCAAATGTGAGACCATCCAGGTCTTAAGAAGAAGAAAAGATTCAGGGGGAGTCTATTATGGTAACACATTTTACCCCTATAAAATCAAGAATGAGGTATGACAACATGCATTTTCTATTGGTGGTAAAAGAAGTAAAGAAGTGGTCTATAAATGTCAATATTTCATTATGTTTATTCTAATTGTATTGATTATGAAGATCTGCATATAATATTGGAAGTTTATGAGAGCCTTGGATATAACAAATATCATCATGATTATTACATTGTGTATAACTTATCAGCTTTACAGGTTGTTAAGGAATTCAAGTTTGAAGTACAATGATAGTCCTTTGGTGAGTTTGATGCTTTGATGGCTCAATTCATAAGGTGCAGGTTGAATACATACAAGAGGTGTTTAAGTTTCTTATCTTTGATGTCTTGAATTAATTCATTAATATTGGTATTGGTGTATTCTAGTTTAACCATTCAAAAGTTGCAAATGTCATATGAGGTCATGCATATTTGACATCTACATAGAAAGTTGAAATTTGGTTAAATCTTCCTTTGCTCCTGACATACTGGTGTTTTTTTATGAAAAACTTGATGATAGACTATCTGAAGTTCTTCTTGACTGCATTTAAAGAATTACTATGTTAACATTGTTTCTAATCAAACCTTGAATACATCTTAATAATTCATTGTATCTAAGAAGGATTGGTTGAGTGTCAGAGATAAATGTTTTTCATTGGTGTGCACTCATGCTCTTGGAAGATTGTAGATTCATGATAAAAGCTAAGTGTTCTTATTCAAATATTAGATGATAAAGATTCTTGAGGACATGTTGAAAATTTGACTCACAGATATAAGTGCTAATGATGTTGTGATAATCTCTGTATTATATTAGAGCTATATATATCTTGGATTCTTGTAGAAAACATACTGTGATGGTTTATGTTGACAACGAAGGTTCAACTATGTGGTTTGTAGTAGAAGGACAGGGAAATTTACTTAAACCAATTAGAGTGGGAAAAAAATTCAAGAAGTTCAATACTTTGTAGCAGTTATGAAGAGTTATGGAAATTAAATCAAAGACATTATATTGGTAAGAAGTATCTAGAGATTTTCCTGTGTAAGTGCTTGTGACATTGTGATAGTATCATGTTTTATGACAGTGAATTTTGCTTGAAATTGAGTTTTGTGGTGTTGTGCTTGGAAGTTTCCCGTAACATTTCATGGTTGGAACACAAGTATTGATTATTGTTGCAAGGACATAGTGACAATGATTTGTATATTTCCTATCTACGGTAGATTTTTTAGTATGCTGATAGTATGGTATACATGATGACAGTTATTGTTGTTATCAATTACAAAAATTTCATAAAAGACAATACTTTGACAAGGAAATAGTTGTTTTGGTCTAACAGTGCTTTGCTATTACTTGGCATTTCAAAGTTTTCATGGTCTTTAGCTTGCAGGTGACAGTACTTTGTTGGTTCTAGCATGATATGATGTCTAAAGAAGTTTGATATTTGTCATCTTATGAGATTCAGTTAAAAATGTTCACATCCTTCATGGAGGTGTAGTTATGTGATCATCTATATAATTTCAAAATATAGTTAATCTAAGGTACAATTAAGATCATAGATTCAGAGACATAAGGTAGTTAGATAATGGATTTCTAGATCACTGCTGTGTAGTGGAAAGTCATTTGTTATAGTGTGCAGGGTACTCTAATGGTATTTTTGGTGGTATAGGTCTCTCTTGATGATACTTTAGGTTTTTCTAATCTTCATGAGTGTGTTTTGTTACTATGTGTTATTGATTAGATTCGAGACTTTGCACATTTTCAATATGGTTTACAAATGAGGTGGTGAATTGCTAGTGTGATTGCAATGGATTGAAAGTGTTTTCAATGACCCATTTGAATTATTTGACAGTGCTCTTATCTTCCTATTTTTCTCACTTTATGACAATGTGTACAGGCAGTGTTATTTGAGAAATGGAGTAATGATACTAGTTTTGATATATCTTTGTATGGAGCTTTTTAGTAGGGGGAGCTTATTTCTATATGTCCTCATTTCCAGCTCTCTTCAGTTTGGTGCTCTTATTGTTTTACTTGCAGTTGGTTTATATAGTCCTTTGTTGGCTTCTCAATTGTGGTTGCATTGCATTTCATTGTCACTGAGGCAAAAAGGGGGAGAGTAATTTGTGTTCTTCCATCAAGGACAAATGGGGAGTTTGTTGAATTCTCAATTGTCTTTGGTTGTCCTTGATGACAAAATCAGTTGGCATGCTCTTTGGTATCTCAGATATTCATTTAGAGGCTTTTTTTTTGCTATTCATGTTTATGGCAATCTAGGATTTATATGTCACTTTGTATTTAGTTTGACATTGTTCAAAATTGCATCAGCTTTAGGATTTTGCATAATATTTTTTATAGAGGTTTATGGTTATATTGGACTAACAATCTTAATGAGGTAGTGCATAGGTTATTTTATGTCTATGTGCTTATTAGGATGGCTCTTCATCAAAGTATGAAACAAAATGGTAATCACATTTAGAATGTGGTAGGTTGACAGGTATATATATTTATCTGCTTGTACATTTGAAACATTATTTACTTGGGATGACTGTTCAAATGGTCTAAGTCTGGCTTCATTAATATACATGACATGGGTAGCTAGTATCTGATTTCACTACATTGGTGAATGTCTTTTGATGATTTTCCTTGGTAAGGCCTTGAATATTATTATCTTCATCACCATTATATTTTAAAGTCTATTGAAATCCTTTAATATATAAAAGGCATGGGGAGATTTATATTGGTCTCTAGGCATTGGAAGCTAGTATTTTATTATCTCCAACATACAATTTTTTTAGGGCAGGCTTGAATGGTTATGTTGTGGTCTCATGGTTCATATACCCCAATTGGGTTTCACTTGTTCTCTAAAATATTTGTTTAAGAAAGTTTATTCATTTTGAATATGCTTCATTACATTGGGCACTTTATAAAAGTTTACATGGAAATATTTGGGGTTCATTGTTTGAAGTCTAGCCTATTTATCAATGAAGACTTTATGCATGGCTAATACCAAGAAGGCAAATTTTTTATTGGATTTCGTTTAAATGTTTTCAAGCCTCTCATTTTAGATTTTGACTTGTCTAAAGTCATTTTGAATTATGTTTGGCTGATTTATTAGGCCTTATGGCTAACATGAGGAATGAGGGAATTTTTGAAAGTATTTGAAGTGACATGGTAATAATATGGTTTGAAATTTGATAAGGTTGTGGTAGTCGATATGGAAATAATTTTATTTTTTTAGTCAAAGGTAGTGACATAATTATTAAGGCGTTATGAATTTAGACTTCAAGTTACATTTAACTTTTGAAAATTCTTTTTGAAATGGAATGAAAGAGATTAGGACATTCATTTTGTTGTTTCAAAATTTTATGGGTTTGAAACCCTAGCCACTTCGCTGCCATGAGTCTTTGGTTTGTTTCTTTGTGATGAGTATCTACAATTTTTGTGAAGGTTTCTCAACTATCATCTGGGCGTCTACAGTGGTAATGTAAGAGGTTCACAACAAGCATGCATTGGGAAGATTGTATCTTGAAATGTTTGATGGGTGACAAGGGAATATGGATGTTTCCTCCAACCACGTCTCCATCCAATATACTCTAGTAATCTTGAATTTCTTGCAGCTTTTAAAAGGTAATTTTCTTTATTAGGTGAAAGGCAGAATATAGAGTTATTACTTGTTCTTCTGCACGAATCTTGAAAAGAAAGATATGGGTTGGTAGAATATTTCATGTTAACAGTTGGGTATTACTTCTCCATTTGATTTTTTCTTGAATGGTTGGTCAGATCTGGTATTCTGAATCATGAAAATTCTTCGTACATGGAGGGTTCTAGTTTTGTATTATGATTACCTCCAGTTTCTTTTAATGGGTAAAATATTATGATGAAAAATGCATTTCAGTTACTAAAGGAAAAATGATGCCGTGATAGAATATCATTTCTATTTGTTCTTTCAATGAGGGTTTGTGACTTTCGGTTGATGGGTTGTCATGCATTTTGTGAAATATGTCATTATCATTGTGGATTCAAAATGGAATTATTTTATACATTACAAAAAATCATGGTTATCTGCATAAGGGTTTTTGAAAACAGATTCATATGGAATTTTCAAAAGAGGGAAATTATATTACTTGTGCATACTTTACTACATTCAGATTTGAGTTATGAAAAATCTTATACTTTGAAAAAGAAACATTACTTTACATATTCTTGTCTAATTTTGAAATGGCCTTCTATATAGGCGTTACATAAGATTATTCTCCATCTTTTGATCATCATTTTATTGTTTCAATTTTCTGGAAACAACATGAGGGTTTCAGATTCAATGATATTCTTTAATCATAAATAATGTTCTTGAAATATATATAAAAATAGTGATGATACACTGTGATCAGATGTTGTTGAAATTGTAATTGTTATTATCTCAAAAAGAGATAGTGAAAAAGATTTGTAATAAAAGTTTGAAAACATGATGTAGAGTATAATAATAAAAACCTTATTTATTTAATATTTTAAGGATTCATGTTGAATCTTTAGGGTGTAGATAGAGAGGTATGAGTGAGCTAAAATGAAAGAGAGAGATCCTCTATGTTATTGTTATTATATAATCTGAAAAATGGGTTGGTGCTCCTCAAAATTGGTGTTTCAAAATGAGGGGTTGGTGCTCAAAAATTAGCCTATAAGGCATTATTAACAGTGGTTTTCAAATTAGAGCCTAAAAGGTAGTAGTTTAGGAGTGATTTTTCTACCCTAGGAGGGTTTTACACTCGACAAATCTTGTGTCTCATTGTTCATTTGTGGTTTCATTGCTTTACTGTGAGAATGCTTTATTGTTCATTGTTTTGCAATTACATTTCTCATTTCAGTTTATAAATGATTACATTCAACTCATGAATGTACCTATCATTGAAATATTGAGAACAAATGTGTGCTATGGTTTATTTTTTGAAAAATGGTAAAATATGTTAAGACACTAATTCACCCCCCCCCTCTCAGTGTCATTTTCACTCCAACAAAAGGATGAGAACACGATTGAAGTAGGATTGTTTAGTTAGATTGAACAGGAAGCCAGTTGGAATCTGGGTGCACACACCATGAATGGCATGATGACTTACATTTGAACTATTTTGCATATATATAAGAATGTAATTTGATGACTTAAAATTGTTTAAGTGATTGAAAATGAATGGCTTGTAGATTAAAAAGTCTACTCAAACTCTGTGTTTTGAGGAAAATGGAATTAAGTATTGCAAAGAATGATTAAAAAGGATAAGATATTTCATTATGTAAAAATAAAATTATTTTTAATAATATATATATGATACTTGAGATGAAATTAAAGTTCCTTACTTTAATTAAATTATAGCATATGGAAATTATAAGCTCTTCCAAACAAAAAATTTACACATGGATGCGTATATATATATATATATACACGTATGTAAATAAATGCGAATACATATATACATACATACATATATATATGAAGAAAACAACGAACATGATAAACATGGAAGAAATCTTGTCAATACATATAGATATATGTATACATATACATATACATATACATGAATTCATAATCATATTCAAATTCGATAACCAATATATTCAAAATAAGACTATTTAAAATCAATGAAAAATAATGAAGGAATCCCACAAAGGGTGAGATTTTCCACAAGTTTAAAGACATGATTCAAACCAAGTAGTGGCTGGTGGCAAGGCAATAATGCCATTGCCAGTAACATGCAAAGACAAATGTTCTTGTTTCCATTTTGATTGATACTCTGGTGAAAAAGCAAAGGGAAGAGAAGAAAATTGGGGGAAATTCAAAGGAAAAAGAAAAGGAAGAACTTGAGACAGGGAAAAGTCCGAGGGAAACATCACAAAAGCTTGAATTTGAGGTAAATCGATTTATTTTAGCAATCTACTTGTTCTTATTGCCATTATTGAATCATGCTTGAAGTATTTCTTCATTTTAATCTAGTGTTTTCATAACACAGTAAAATGTGAGTCATTGTCCTATGTTTTGAATTGGCCTTGAGTCAAATGCATGACTTTTTTTCAACCACCATGTGGAGGTCGCATGGCCTACGACCTACTTAGTATGTAAGCCAATAAATTTTAGATCCTACATGACTATATGTAGAAGTAGGCCGAGGCTTTAGAGCCTTAAACAACTTGGCCATCATCTCTATTTTTCCAACATGATTATCGATCCCTTCGATTCTATCACTCAGCCTGAGGTGTATGCTAACATGGTTACCATTACTCCCTCTATATAACCTTTGATCGACTCATCAAATGTAACATTCATATCATAGGATGTGCCCTTAAAAAACAAGCCCTCTCCCTTTTACATCCCCACTCACCTCAATGGGAACATTGTGATAGGGGTCCTAGTTGACCCTGCGAGCTGAGTGAATCTCATTACATAGGAAATATTGTAGCTTAATTAATTTCATAGAGAGGAGTATGAAGAAATGAATTCCATCATCCGTACACATGATGACCTTTCTCTTAAAACTTATGGTTTGATAAATTTGTCCATCCTAGTCGTACCTAGGACCATAGATACAAATTTTGATGTTATTCTGAAGTCAATTTTTTTCAGAGTGAAGCTAGGCATATCTTGGCTAGCTTCCATGAATGGGATTCCCTTCGTCAGTCAAAAATGTTTAAAGTTCTCCCATGAAGGTTTTTTGCACATAATGCATGACAATGGATACCAACCTTTGGTATCTCGTGGAGGATATTCATTGGATCACTTTTGGCCCACCTCGGTCAGTTTGCTTCCCCCAAGAATGTACTTACTTTATAAGATTTATGTGAAGTATAAGATCAGGGGCAAAAGAAATCCAAATTTGACCCTTGTGGTAGCACAATAACAAATCACCTCCTCTTCTCGAAAGGGAAAAGAGAAGTTACCCCATTCCCAGGATGGCTCTCCTACCCCCCTTTCCAAAAAGAGTTCTTGATGAATATGCTCGGTTTTCACCCTCTAAGTCTGATGATACTGGCTTGGCGAAAACCTAAGATTTAGATATTAGATCTCCCTACCAAACCTCCCAATCCTTGGTACTACCTATATGGTAGAAAGAAAGGTCCCTGTGGGGAATCTTCTATGTCTCGGCCCTCGTGGCCTCTCACTACTTCAACTCCTAAGGTAGTAAATGGGAAGAGGCCCATTACCGAGGTATTAGAGCCAAGTGACCTTGTTGTTTCTCAACCCGATCCTCCTACTCCCATCTAGGAGTATGTCCCTCCATTGGAAATAAATTGTAGTAGAAACTCGCATGGCTAAGTAGGAACCTTCAATTCCTTCACAACCTTCAACCTCTAGTTTGAAGAGTCACATAAACTACCTTGCGCATGAGCACAAGTGCTGGTGAAAGGCGCTTGCGGCTAAGAAAGATGCCTTGTAGAGAAAGGATGAGGAGGTGACCACCCTTGTTTTAGGACCTACTATTGCATCCTCCTCTCTCATCCCCTCTTCTTCCATTCAACCGAGCTCCAAATCGCTCCCAACTCTTGTTGTGAGTGTGCATAACTCTAAAAGGGTTTAATTGTTCATCATTCCTTTTGTTGAGCTACCCTTATTGATTTCCATTTTAGATGTCCCTCCTTTTCTAAAACTTGTAGATATGTTGAACACTTCAGTGGTATCTTCTACATTTTTCTCATCCTCCTCTTCCTTTGTGCCTATCGCCTTGTTTGTGGGGAGTTCACACCCCCCAACAGAGAAGAAGGTAGATTTTGTTCCTTCCAGCAATAGAGGGAATAAGAGGAGCCCACCTTCTTTGAAGGGTGGTCATGTGCTGACTTGTTTCATCCTAGTAATGGAACTAGTCCCAACTTCCCCTGAGTTTATCACCGATCTTGAATCACTCGGCAAGCCAAGCGGTGAATCTAAGGAACAACGCTTTCCATCCATTGAGGTACAACATGGCACCCTAGTAAGGTGCATGTTAAACTCTTTGGATGAAGTTCCAACCTTTTCAATGATTTTCAAAAAGTCACTGACCCTAGCTCTATAAGAGCTTAGTGGAGAAGACCTTGTGGGGGCTTCTTCCTTAGCCCTTCTTGCAGAAGGGTCGAAATCTCCTCCCCTTAATATTCCACTAGTTCAGGCTCATCCTCCTTCCCCTTATGACGATCTAGAGTGTGAATTAGACAACCTCTTGGTTGATCATTGTTAGGGGGAGGCCCCTTCTTTATCTTTAGAATAGATGTGTGTGTGTTGTTATGTGTTCCCTCATGATTGTGCTATGTGTTCCTAGATGATCCTTCCCACCCTTGTTGGTGCTTGGGTACAGGTGTGATTTTTTGTGTTGTAAACCTTCTTCTATTTGTATAATCATTCTTCCATGTTTTTCATTGACTTTCAAAAAATTGGGGATGATGCAAAGCTTTGGGGTAATTTAGGCTCCCCTTCCATGTTGACCCAATTTTTAATTTTTACTTTGTCTTCTCATGCATTCTTAACATGGTCTGGTATAGTAGGGGGTTGATGATAGTTCATTTATATACTACTATTATAGTTATATATATTTGTGACCTAGAAATATCAGATTACGTCTTTGTCTCTTGTTTGTTAACTTTTTTTTTTTTTTCTATTTTCCTCTTTTATTTGCTTGATTTGTCCCTCTCATGTGTGACAACACTATTTCTATGATGTTTTAGTTTTCAGAAAATGTATTCGTTGCCAATGAATCTTTTCTAGAAAAATTCCACAAACCTTTTTGAAAAAATCACATTTACTACTAGGACCCCTAACGGAACGTGTTTCCTTCATCATGGGTTCATAAAGAAAGAACTTGAGAGCTTTCCTTCAAGGTGGGAGAAACTTTGGCCTTCCCCTCATGTGGGGGCACTTTCTTCCTTTTGAATTCCTTGGTGATGAATTGATTTGAGAAAGAACATCCTTCTTACACTTTCAAACAATGTGGTCCTTGAGTGGATCCCCTCTTCACGTCGGGTTCCCAAGGGACCCCTTTGAAAGCCATCCAATTTAATTGATTTCCTTGTGTGGCCTCTTTCAGACATGTTCTCTTTGTGGGTAAACATGTCACTTTGTAGTTGTGCCTGTGAAGCTCCTTTATGTCTCTGCGGAGTCTCCTTCATCCAAGTCTCCTTCATGTGAGAGATCTTGGAGGATACCTTCCTTGCAGCTTTATGGGCCTATACGGTGCTTAAACCTATGAGCTTCCTTGATGTAAGAGATATTGGAGGCCACTCCCTTGCAATTCTATGGATTTGTGAGACACTTTTTCTAGGTTTCCTTCATGCAAGAGATATTGGAGGATACCTTCCCTATAGGTCCATGGGCTTGTAAGGCGCTCTTTCCTTTAGGTATCCTCCATGTGAGAGATCTTTGGGGATGCCTTCTTGCAGGTCTACAAGCCTGTAAGGCACTTTCATCTGGGTTTACTTCATGTGAGAGATCTTGGGGGATACCTTCTTGTAGGTCTGTGGGCCTGTAAGGCGCATAATTCATAGGGCTTCCTTCATGTGAGAGATCTTGGGGATACCTCTTTTTAGATCTACGGGCTTGTGAGACACTTAATTCTTTGGTTTTCCTTCATGTGAGAGATGTTTAGGGCTAATTTATTATAGGTCTATAGGCTTCTAAGGAAATTTCATCCTATTGGATTTGTCAATCATTGGTCTAAGGGCCTTTGGTGTACCTTGTGTAGCTTCATATTTTTGTGGGGCTATGGAGTCTTTTCTTTTGTCCTACACTTTTAAGCTCGCCAAATCACAATTTTATCTCTCGATGGTTGAGGTATACATTTCCATCCCTACCTACTCTTTTATCTACTTTCTAAAAGCACTCATCAATATTCATTCTCACTAATGTGGGGGAAAAATGTATAGGAGAAAACTTGCACCCCTCATGCAAATTCTCCTTTTACACATCCTCACCATAGAAAACCAAATTCGAAGGAGAAATTCCACATCAATTGGCCACTTGCCTTCCACTTGGCATCTGTCCTTTGTTTGGGTAGAAGAATATTTGTTAGGGATGAATGTGTGACATGCAAATATCCACATGATTCACTTATGTCCCCTGACGGATTCCTGCGTTTGAAGCTGACAGAGGCATTACACTTTTGATTGGGGTCAATTTGTAACGTCCCTTTTTGAACAACCCTACAAACAATAGATTCTTCCCTCTTATCCTTCAAATTCGTCCATTCTTCATTAAACTCATCTTTTTTCCATCTCTCTTAGCAATTTCATCTCTTCACAAGATCTTTTGGCAATCTCTAAGAAAAAAATTAGCATTCTCTTGATCTTCAAGCAACACTCCAACACTCCATTGCAAAAAAAAAACTCTATCAACTCCATAAAGCAAGTGTGAATAAATCCATTGCAACATGGGCTTGAGGTTTTGCAACACGTCCCTTCATAACAGTTGAGGCTATGGTTATTGTTCAATCCTTCTTTCTCCTCTATTGGCTAGTGAGTTCTTGGTGGAGGTGGTAACTTTTCGCTCCTCTCCTTTACGATTTGGTTGAGTAGCTATTTACTATTTTTCAGTGTTATTTGTGCACTTTCTTTCTCTACTTCTTTATCATATATTTCTCTCTCATTGCTATTTGGCTGTCTATGGAGGTGGAAACACCAAATCAGAGGTCTGACTAAGGTAAACCCCTATATAGCGCCAACAAATTTCCCCTCTTTCTTATGTGCAGGTGGATTTGGTTTTTGGATCTAGCTAGCGAACTAGCATCTTGGTGAGATCCTCTTCATTATCTTAGCTCTCATATATTTACTTTATCATATCTATTTGTGTCTTTTCTACTTTATAATTCTATTTTGTTCCTTTAGAAGTCACTAGCTAGGCCACCAACTTGTTTTCTGACAGTTTGTACTATATTTTTGGTCCTCTGGTCATATGGATGCTAGCACACCTAAGAGATGTTAGTACATTGCATTGTCATCCCAGAACCACACTTTCATCCTCAGGTAGAGAGCTACCTGAGGTATAGTGTTGAACCCAAAAATTGGCCTGCCTAGCCCCAAATTAGATTTTGGGTTTGTAGAGTGATCAAAGGATCTCATAGTCCTCATCATTCTTGTTCCCTATTCCAAAACATCCCTTTAGAGTGAGGTAAGTTAGGGCAGCCTTCCATTCTTGGATCTCTGTGACCTAGGTACTTGAACGTGGTTGGTCCCCCTCTCTTATAGGTGGCATTGGCTATGTATCAGCTCTCAGGTGAAGCAACAACTTGGTGAGATAATGAAAATTTAAAATAAAATCTTTAGCCTGTTGAGATCACTTGGGGACTCTTCCTCCAATATTTTAGGAAGAGATGGTTAGCACAACTTTTCTTTGACAAGAAAGTGACAAAATTTCAGAACTTAACCCATGGAAATATGACTGTGATTCAATATTGGGAAAAGTTCCCCAACATGTTGAAATATGTGTCACAGTATCAAGGAGATGAACATTTCCATATCTGAAAATTTATAATGGGAATCCGAACTCACATAAGAGATGAAGTTGATATGTATGAGCCTCAAACCATGAATGAAGTCTTCCAAAAATCCACCAAATAGGAGAAAAAAATTCTAGCGGCTATCTACTCTTCGTAGCAACTCAAATTCTAAGTTACTGTATGGAAAAAAGGAATTTCATAAAGGAGACAAGAGCCATCAGATCTGTAATCTCAAGAGGGGAAGTGAGTCGCAGGAGAAGGGTGAACATGGTAATGGTGGAAAGAACAAGAAAGGAAACCAAGGCAAGGGTAAAGATGACCATAAGTAGAAGGGATTTAGAAAGGACAAACCAGGAGGTCACAAAGGGCCTTGAGATGGATGTTATACTTGTGGAGGTGATCATTATGCTTCAAATTTCCTCAACGGTCGAAGTCACAGAAGGAAGGAAACTATCAGTAGACTCAACATCACTAGATCCACATTGTAGTGGATAATAGACAAGCAAAGTATCAGGCTTTTCCAACTTAGCTGGTGGATAAGCTCTATGGCCAATCTCTCTCTATCTTAATTGATACTAGAGCTATTGAATTTTTTATAGATCCTAGAATAATATCCAAGATACCCATTAGACCTAGATATGTGTAAAATTCATGGATAGTCCAATATAGTAATCAAGCAAAGCAGAGGGTAGATACATATCTCTTTTGTAGTGAGTTAGAGCTTCCAACCTTTCAAACTCAAGTCAACTTGTATGTGGTACCTTTAGGCTCATACGATGTAATTTTGGGAATACATTGGTTAAGAGAGTATAAGGTTATAGTAAACTATGAGGATAAGGTGGTCAACTATCTAGATGATTAAGGAAATCTAGTTGAGGTTTGTAGAATATAGAGACTCTTAGATATTAGAAATATTTTTGCGGTGCAACTCAAGAAGGCTTGTCGAAAGGGTGTGCAATTTATGCAGTGCATTTTAGTAATCCTGGCAGCAAGGAACCTTATTGAGATGACTATCCTATTCTCAAGGAGTTCCAAGACATATTCCTTGATGAACTTTCAGAGTTACCTCCGAAGCAGGAATTAAATTTTTCTATCGACCTTGTTCCAGGAGCTGAGCCTCAATCCAAGGAACCCTTTTGGATGACCACCACAAAACTCTATGATTTGAAATCCTAGTTAATGGAATGGTTGGATAAGGGACTTATAAGACCTAGTGTGTCTCCTTGGGGAGTGCTAGTTGCTTTTATAAAAAATAAGGATGGAACTTTGTGTCTGTGTATAGCTTATGAGATGTTGAACAAGGTGAACATCAAGAACTAGTATCCGCTCCCGAGGATTGATGAATTGTTTGATCAAATAAAGGGAGTGACAACGTTCTTCAAAATTGATCTCAAGTAAGGGTACCATCAATTGAGAATTAAGGAAGAAGATATTCTGAGGAATTCATTTAGAACTTGATATGGACATTAAAATTTCATAGTGGTACCTTTTGGTTTAACTAATTCACCAGTAGCCTTTACGAACCTCATGAATAGTGTGTTTAGGGATTGCTTAGATGACTTTGTTCTGATCTTTATTGAAAACATTCTAATCTACTCAAAGACTATCGAAGAGTATGATAGAAATTTGGAAAGATTATTTTTCAATGATTAAGAGAAAGGAAACTCTTTGGGAAGTTGTCCAAGTGTTCATTCTATTAGGACAGAGTGCACTATCTAGGCCATATCATTTCAGCTGAAGGAGTCTCTATAGACCCCAAAAAGATCAAGGTGATCATACAATGGATAGTGCCTCATAATGTGTCAAAATTTTGTAGCTACATGGGCCTCGTAGGATACTATAGGAAATTTTTGCAACGGTTCTCCCAAATTGCATCTCCTATTACCTCACTCCAAAGGAATGGGGTGCGGTTTGAATGGACTGAGAAATGCGAAAATACATTCTAACTCTTGAAGGAGAGGCTCATGAGAACACAAGTGCTAACTATACTTGATCCTAATGGGAGATTCACAGTAATCACAGATGCTTCAGGAGAGGGATTGGGAGTAGTATTAATGCAAGACATCCAAGTGGTAGCATATCAATCAAGGAAGCTCAAGCAACACGAAGTGAACTACGTGCCTCATAATTTGGAATTGATGATCATAGTTCATGCCTTATAGATTTGGATGAATTATCTTATGGGAATGAAATTTGAACTCAAGACATACCGCTTAGGGCTGAGATATATATTTACTATTGACGTAGAATTTTGCATGTAGTAGTAGTCTTATGGGAAACTTAGCTATTGGGGGAAATTGTGTGCTAGCTAAGTGACCTCTGGGATTTTATTGAAGCCGACTCTTCATTCAGTGGGCAGAAAAAGGTTAGAAAGATAGCGAGAATGTAAAAACTACACTACAGGCGATGCGTCAAGATCATAGATGAATTTCAACAGAGCACAGTGCAAAATGCAAAGGCCCGAACCACCAAAATGCTATTAATTAAGTTATTTTTCTCAAAAAAATTTATCATGTAAAAATACCCTCTAATTTGCATAACTTTATCTAACATAGAGAAGTCGAAGAAACATGATCTATATTCATTGAGCTATGAAAGATTACAGAAAATGAAGAACAGGCATTCATACGAAAAAAAGATAACAACACAAACCAATAGTTTTAACAAATGCTCAAAAACAAAAAGGCCGAATTTATTTGGCACTATCCGAAGTCTTCGAATTAAATGAAACTATTACAAAAGGCTTTCTTCCCAGTGCTCAGGATTTTTTTGCAAACTTAATCAACAAACTAATAAAAAAAATACATGGTCGTATTATAGGCCAACCCACTGCCTGAAAACACACCAAGAGAAAAGAAAAAGCGAGCAAAGACCGACGGCCAAGATCACCTCGAGCCACCACAACGAACAACAATTAGTCAGGAGCATGGCAGCGAAAACATGACCTGGAATGGAAAACCATGCAGCAGCAGGAGAGAGCATGTGACACCAAAGCAAGAAACACGGCAATAGGTAGGGACAAAAGGGACCAGCAGCAATTCCAAGGTAACTGGCACAACAACAACCGCCTATTGTCACCCAGATGAAACCTGATAGATAGTCGAAGAAACGCCCAACAAAAAGCTTCGATAGGGAGCCACATGCAGCGCTCCGAGGAAGATTAAGTACCAGGTGGGCCCAGCTCAGAAAGTAGCCAGAGAAAGCCACGTGGCAAGTAGACGAAGACCAGAAAAAAGTGAAGTGATACAAAACACAAAAAGCTTTGAGAGACAGCCACATGAAGTGCTTTGAGGGTAGTGAGCATTTGTAAATTAAGGTGCAGCCGCAAAGGAAAATATAAAACTGCGAAGGCTTTGGCAGTTTTTTGTTGAACAGTTTGGCGACTCATAGGGGCATTTCGTTCATGGAATGGAGAACCCTAGAAAATTTTGTTCAGTATCCCAACTGCTCACAACCTTGAGAGGGTGACCTACAGACTAGTCCATACTTCATTTGACAGTGCAAAGAGAGTTCACAAATTCTCGTGAGCTAGCCTGAGATCGATGCTTTCTTTGAAAGGCAACCTGCCTGATACTTTTGTCTCCAATTCCAATTGAAAAAAGAGTTGCGCCAACTGATGTACGATTCCCTCTATTTCTTTAGTGTTCGAAGATTGATCAAAATATTGGAAGATAGAAAGGTCCTGCTTCTTTTCTTTGATCATTGCAACAATGTGCTCCACACCCACTACTACCTAATCCACAACAAAGGGCGAAGGAAGGCCTTTTTGAGTGAGATAGGAAAATTTCGCCCGCATATCATTGGTAACCTGGTTCAACCGAGACTTGCATTCTGCTACCTGCTAAATGGCCTCGTGCATAGAGATGAGGACACTTGCGCCCATGGCTACCATCATTCGGTCATCGATGCCCATGCTACTCAATGCTTCATTGAAAACTGTATACAACTTTCCCAATAAGATCCTATCCTCCGGAACCTTTTTAGAAGTTAACTCCTGAACCTGCTGTATTGATTCACTCACTATTCCGCAAAGGCTAGCTGCTTGCGCCACAAATTTCAAGGTGGGTTGAAGAGTAAGGCACAATGCCTTCACCTTGCCCTATTACAAGGCATACAATTCTTTGGCAATTATCAACGAGCTCATCTGGGGTGCAAGAGGTTGAGTCCTTAGGGTAGCCAATTCTGCCTCTCTACTGCTCAAATTTTCCTTTAACTCTGACAAGTTTCTATCTAATGTAGACATCTGCTCCCTCAGAGCGGAAAATTCTTTTTCTTTTTCTTCTAGGGCCGATTCGGCCCGTTTAGTCTTTTGAATTTCCAATTTCGGCATTGGTGTTCTGTCGGAGCTCCTTCATACCTTCAGTTAGCTGCTTAGATTTAGAGCAAATTTTTTCTTCACTTGCTCGGCTCAGCTCAACCTTTTGCTGGATAGTCGGAACGATCTTTGTGCTCAAATTTTGCAGCTCATTTATTTGACTTTTGAAGGCACTCCTCTCCTTCTAAAGTTGCTTTATTTCATTCTCCTGGGCTTTAAATTTGTTTACCCAGATGTCGACCTTGCCCTTGAGCTCTGCTATCTGATCATCCTTCTTCTTTATTTGGTGGTTAAGAATGAGATAATCAGTAGTAACTATTTTCTAAGTCTCCTCCATCAGCTCAACTTTATCTCATGGGTGGGCTTGCTACAAGTCTAACCCGACAACATTCACTTAATAATCACTCAGTAGCATTTCACCTACCGATTTAATCACATTAGGAGTGATTTTTGCAAACATCAAGGAATTCTGACTTTCATTGAATATGGTTTGCAAGTGAGGCTTTGCCTACCTGGTTGCATCTTTTTGTCTTCTTTTGTTGATTCGGTTGGCGCGGGCACTCTTGTTCACATCAACCTATGAGTAATATTCTTGGGTCGGGATACCAAGGCCACCAGCAAAAGGGTACTCCTGTGGGATGGCCAGTGGGAAAGACAACCTGGTCAATGCATCAAAAGTTTTGCTGGGTCTCATGATAATAGCCGGGGAGAATGGTGGAATGAATTGGCCACTCGAAAGAGATGGAAACAAGGTGTAAGGGAAGACTAGAGATGCCCTAGCCACAAGGCTGGGCCTTAGAGATTAAAATTGTTGACCCACGAGTCGAGTACTTACAATGAATTGCATTCCAGGCAAGGTATGGAAAGCAGAGGATAGAGGTGGGAAACTAGGAGGGGCAAGATTGGACTGCCTAGAAAATCTAGTGGTAGAGAAAACTGGCACAGATGAAAAAGCAAGGGCCGAAGAGGAAGAAACTAGAGACATAGTAGAGAGAGAAGAGGGAGGAAATGTTACCTGAGGCTCATGCGGAGCTGCAGACATTTCAACTGCTTCCTCCAACTGTTGTTCCTCCTCACCAGCTTCTTCGATTAGTTGATGCTTTTTCTCTGAAAAATCATCAAGGTCAAGAATGACCCGCCTCATACCACTGGTAGTCCTTGCTTGCTTCCACGTTGATTTAGAGGAGCTGGATGGCTCTAATGTTTGTGCATGTGGATCCTCCTCTTGTGCAGGCAGCTTACCTGTATCCCTCTCGTGCATCGGATTTTCTGAAATGGTGGGGGAATTCTAAGTTACTTCCTCCCCAAAATCTGCGGCAATCTCTTCACTTCTATAGTGCTGCACAGATGTCAAATGGTTCAGATATTTTTCAATGTCCGAATGCTCAATTTTTCTAGATATCACCAAATTTTTCATCGAGGGATACTTCCTCATAAAGCTTGCTAGTTTCCAGGGTCTCCTATCGGTATATCCAGAAGTCTCGAATCTTCTCGGATGACCAATTGAGTGCACAAGGATAGGTTGATTTGCTGCTTTGGGCTGGCCTTCCCCATGATGAAATAAAAATTCAGCCATGGCTGACGATCATCCTCAGTAGGAAAATACTCAAGGCCTACATATCTACTTAAATTACCCTCTTCGGGATTTATCCGAAGGTCCCAAAATGGCTTAGGTGAATGCAGGACTTTGATACCAACCTTTGATAGATTATTTCTAGGGTTATACTACCAGGTATCCTCTATCAACACCAACCCGAGATGGCCCAACTTGGACAGTGAAATCTCTGAAGTATCAATCTTCGGAGTCCTCTTCTTTTTTAACAGCATGGATCCAAACATGATTGGCAACAAAAAATAGGTGGTCAAGTGTTTTCCTCCCCAATAATCATTGTCAATATTACATAGCTGCCTCATTGCTTCTAGGTCTAGCACTCTATTGGAAAGATAATGGCGGAGCCGGAAGGGTTCCCGGATGAAACCTCTCATGCGGAGCATAGTAAACTCCACGCCATAGAACCAATCACAGGGTGGTAGTAGCTTCCCCAACCAGGACTTTTTCCGAGGCGATATGCATTCAGTCATATTGATGCCAGCTCCATCTAAAGCTTGCAGAGTTGGGGTTAGGAACAAATCTGAAAATGCATAGAAAACAATAGATTTTGACATGATAGGAGTCCATGTCAAGACTAGCCTTCTCAATCCACCCTCGTCAAAAATGGCCAGAGACATAAATGTTGAAAAATAATCTAGATTCTAATGTAGAATCAAGTAGGCCAAGAAAGAGGGATACCTGAACTTAGAGCCGGCCTGGAATTCCTACAGCTGCTGCCAAATTCCATCACCGATAACTCTTGCAAAATCTAGGAGCAGAGCCTCGTGATTCTTTTTCATCATAAAGCTGAGGCACATTTGAAACTCAAGAATATGCTTATCCAAAACCAGACCAGACACCAACACCAACATAGAAGCAACAAAAGAAGATCCACCTTTTAGAGCCTTCAAACCAAAAGGGAATTTGGGCGGTGCTGAATTACTTGTTGGCTGATTGATCTGGGAGCGATAAAAATGTTGCGTCTTTTGGAGCTCTCCCCACTTTTGCTGCTTTCTTTTTACATCAAATATCTCAACCTCCCGGGTCAAAGGAAGGGGAACACACAACATATCTTGAATAGCTTCAGGGATGATAACTACCCTAAAATTTTTGTCGTTGATTACTCCAGTATTTGCGTCGAAGTGTGCCACGCATGCCACCACAATTTCTGGGCATGGGTGCACCAAAGGAACCATGTACTATGGAAGCCCACATAACCATAGACGCTTATTGAAAGGGTCCACTACATGCTTCATTTTCTCACATGCGGCTTCGCTAAGGCTATTAGGATTGTGGGATGGCTTAGGATCAAAGATGTTATCCCAATCCTCTGTGACCAAAGCCAGATCTCTGTGAGGAACTGTGTTTAGTATTCTTTGGTCTATAAGATAGGTGAAAGGCTAGCAAGGCTTTGTGGGGATGTTAGGAATAGCATAAGACTCCTGGTCATAGAGCTGCACGTAGGGGGGCCTTCTCCTTTGCTTGCTTAGACTTGCTGGATTTAGGGTCTGTGTTGGGTTCTCTGTAATTTCAGCCATCTTTGATATTCGCAAGAACTTTTCTGCAAACTCATGCAAACGGTTCAGCTTTTCTAAAAAAAAATTTTCTTTCTTACGACTGCCTTGGCTATTTTATCCTAAGGTAATTTCCTACAATAAATGCGTTTCGGCATGCCTTAACCTACCTTTTCTAACCTCGAAAAAATCGGCCAAAAAGGGCATGTGCCAGTCATTGATAACAAGTTCCCATTATGCGTCCCAACCTTTCTTTCGTGCGAAAGAATCACCAACCAGCCATATTGCTCCCAACATTTAAGAGACGGCCTCTCGCGTGTGACAAAGCTTGATTTTTTTTTTTTGAAAGACGAAGCAAGGCAATCTTGCAAAATCCTTCTATAAGCTTTGTGCATTTATTGATTTTATTGAACGTACCTGGGCACATCGCCCAACAACCTTTCTAAACGATTTTGCCTTGATTTGGAAGGGATGGCAACAATGCTTTGTGAAGACACCTAGCCTATCTCTAAGAAATTTGGCAACTTAACCGAACAAGTTGCAACTGTACCTGCATATTTTCGTCAGCTCACACACCGCAACACTTGAAACCGAGGCAATGTGACACACTTTGGCCCAATCGTAATTATGGCCTCCCTCAGTTGGTGAACCTTAGATAGTCTATTAATAAGACCCTTGGCAACAAAGAAAATCACAAAGTTTTCTAGCATACTTAGCTTAGCGAGCCTTCTGCATTTACTTAGCAATTGCATTCTTTTAGCTAGGAAAGAGAATAGTATGGAAACACCAGTAAAGCTTGTTTGCAAGAAGACACAAGTTGCCTTCTTATGAAATATTAGATGCAAGTTCTTAAAGCGCATGACAGGTGTGAAAAACCTATTATATGTGAAGGCAATCAAGTGGGTCCTGGGGAAAGATTGCGTGGAGTATGAGGAGCAGTACCGAGTGAATACTAGCATTTTCTCCCACTTTGTCGCCTTGTTGTTGGACATTAGCATTTCCAAATGCAAAATATTAAAGCTGATAAAACGGGTCTTCCTTCTACGCTACCTCAGAGGCCTGTAGTAGATTGTGCGCATGGCTCAATTTGATCACGTGATTCCCTCGGTTCGCAACATTTTCCTATAGCAACTGCATGGAGGCATTGTTCCAACCAGGCCTATCCTTTTCGGGTTTGAGCTGGAGACTCATGAAGAGCATCGTCCTAAGGTCCACACCGACTGCTACTTCCTTATGCATGTGCACTACATTGAACCATTCCAAAATCTTTAGTGGTATGAATATTTTGAAATAATGGTGTTTCCCGATCTTGCGCCACCTGCCACCATGATTGTTGGTCCTTCCCACTGATGACTTGAGAACGAAAATGATCCCAATTTTTGTTTTTCTCCTTACAAGCTCCGCTCTATAGTGGAGATATGTAAATATTGATACCAGGCCTTTGGACCCCCAAATATAATGTAAATCTTTGGCTCTATGAATATAATATATATCTTTTCAGAAATCTTAGCCCATTTACAATATTTTCTATTTAGCACTATTGCTGCTATTTCATTTCTTACACTAAGAAGATCCAAAACTTAAAGTGTGAAAACTTAATTACATATTTACAATTTACACGGTCTTAATACAGGAAAGATTAATAAATTTTTTTAAGATGTATTCCATTGAATGGAATACTCAGGGTGTTACCTTCCATATCTTCTAACTCGAAAGAGTTGAACTATTTACACTAGGCAATTTTGAATGGCCCTTCCTAGAGACTGTCAAATTTTCTGTGTTGTTTGGGCTTTGCTCCCCACTCATTAAATTTAAGAACCAAATCTCTGCATTGTAACCCTCGATCCGAAGCATTTTTTTCAAACCATTTCTTTACCACCTGCTAGCGGTTGTTCATCACTTCCAGGGCGTGCTCTCTTTTCTCTTGCACCTCAAGTAACTAGAAAACCTCACCTCCATTGCTCCATTTTGTTCAATTTCCAAGGATTTAAGCAATTGCAGGGCAGGAATTTCCATGGCAATAGGAAACAATTCCTCCTTCTCGTACACCATTTCATAAGGAGATGTCTTCAATATCTGCTTTGGTGTGATTCGGTCTGCCCACAACACTGTTCGGAGGTTTTGACGCCACTCTTTCTAGTGTTCCAAGCCTATTTTCTTTATTAACCTTATGAGGTTTTTGTTAGTAGACTCTATGAGGCCATTCCCCTGGGGATAATTTTTAGAGGAGGTCTTCAGGAACACTCCATACTTTAGTGCGAACTGGCTCATTTTTGAGCCGAGAAAAGCCTTAGCATTGTCAGAAATGATTGTTTTAGGCAGGCCAAATCTGGCCACTAGCTCTTCAAGGAAATTAACAATCTCCATTTCTGTTGCATTTTTTAATGGCACTGCCTCTTCCCACCTGGTAAAGTAGACGTTTGTTGTTAATATCCATCTATGTCCAGCTGAAGAGAAAGGGTTAATCATTCCAATGAAGTCTAAACCCCATTGAGAAAAAGTTTCTTCTACCACTACAGGCCTTAAATCCATAACAACATTTTGTCTCTTTCTGACATGGAACTCACATTCCTTGCAAGACTTAATCAATGAAAATGCATCATTAAAAAGTGTTGGCCAAAAACAACCAGCACATACAATTTTAATTTCTATGGTTGTTGCAAAAAAAATCCTTCGGTTGGGCTATTATGGTATTGATCTAATATCTTCTTGGCTTGCTCCTCATTCACACATTTTAGTAGGATGCCATTAAATTTTTTTTTAAATAGGACACCCTCTAGAAGAACATAATTACTATTTTGCAAACGATAGAAATGCATTTTGAAATAAGGTAGATTGATTGGATACCTTCTTGTTTGCATGAATTTTATTCTATCTTCCAGCTAGTCACCCTGAGAATCTTCTTGGTTCAAAAACACAGGTTATGGAGCCTCAAGTTCTGTCACTATTTCACTATTTTTCGTGAGATATTCACACAGTCCTTTTCCTTTGACAGTCTTGATAGGTCTAACTTCAATATCATATTCTAGGATCTTGGTGATCCAATTAGCTCTTTTCTCTATGATTTCTCCCTCCATGATATACTCTGGCACACTAGGATGTGGTACACAAAAAATCACCTTGTTATATGATATCAACTGTCGGAAATTCTCAAGCCCTTTAACAATGGAAAAGGCCTGATTTTCTACAAAGTTGTACTTTACTTCATACTCTTTTAAAGTTCATGAATAGAAAGCAACAGGGACTCCCTTTTCTCTTCATCATTCTTTTGCATAAGCACCGTGGCAATGCTATTTCCGCCACCAAAAACATACATAATAAAATATTTTGATAGGTCGGGGTTTACCAACATAGGAGAAGAGGAAATAGCCTCCTTTATAAGCTCAAAAGATTTTCTGGCTTCCGCCCTACCATTTGAAAATCTGATCCTTCTTGAGCATTAAGGTAATAGGATGAACAATACCTGCAAAATATGCAATGAATCAGCTAATAAAGTTGACCTTACCCAGGAAAGATTGCACACCCTTCTTGTTGATACGTAACGAAAGTTCCCAGATCGCATCAACTCTTTCCGGATCAATAGCAATGCCTTCCTTAAAGACAACATATCCAAATAGCTTCCCCTGGGGAATTCCAAACACACATTTCTTCAGGTTTAAAGAAATCCCGAATTCCTGGCACTTTTGGAAAACAAGCTCCAAATGATCAAAGTGATCATCAACAGATTTTGAAAATACTATTAAATCATCCAAGTAAATGAGTATAATCTTGTGGATCAAATCCTTAAAGAAAATATTCATAGCCCTCTGAAAAGTAGCTCCAACATTTGAGAGCCCAAAAGGCATTTTAGCATATGCATAAGTCCCCCACTTCGTGGTGAACATTGTTTTGTGTTGGTCCTCCTCTTTTACTTGAATCTAGTTGTAGCTCAAAAAACTGTCCAACATTGAAAACATTTCGAAGCCAGGAATAGTTTGCAGAATTACCTCCATTGAAGGTAGGGGGTAATGATCCTTTAAGGATGCTCTATTTAAATCTCGGAAGTCTACGCACAGACGTATATCCCCATTTTTCTTCCAGACTGGCACTAGGTTTGACACCCAAGTGTTGTGTTTGATCAGGAACACTATTCAGAATGCGATCAACTTATTTAGCTCATGTGACATGAGAGACTCTATCTTTGGGTTCACGAGTCTCTGTCTTTGACGAACTAGTTTTGCCCCTTCCGACAACTCAATTGTATGCTCGATGATTCTGCGATTGTATCCTTTAAGATCATCATATGACTAGGCAACTACACTTGGGTATTCCTCACAGAAGTGTCTTAGTCTATCTTTATTCTTTTGTGACACTTCTTTCCCAACTTTGAGGTTTCTATCTTCCCCGATATACAAATTGGTGTAATCACCTTTGTCGGCCATGAGCTTCCTTTTGTCTCTCATTGCATCATCAGAATCAAACAGGCTTTCCAGAGTGACTAGGCCCCTTGGGAGCTTGTTGGATTTAAGCTGGATGATTTGATCTCCATAAGATTTGGTGATCTTTGGTTGCAGCTGATCGGCGAATTCTCCAGATGATTGGAGGAATGATGCAATATGAGCATCGCTATCGAATCCTTGGAAATCTTGATTATTATTTGGAACAATGGGTCTTACAATTACCCTCACCGCATGCTTATTTCTCAATAATTCGGAGGCCGACTCGAACTGAGCCTCGATAGTTGCCATCTTGTTGGCTTCAAAATTCATCTCCCTTGGAATAGCCTAAATATTGAATGCCTCAAAGTTGTCAATCAGATCCCACACCCTATGTTGATAGGACTGCATACGGATATTCTTTGCAGCAGAAGTTCCATGGATTTGGTTGACCACTAGCTCTGAATCTCTGAAGACACTTATCTGCTTTGCACCCATTTGTTCCGCAAAGCTTATACCATGGATGAGACCTTCATATTCAGCTTCATTGTTCAAACACACAAACTAGAAGCGGTAAGACCTTTAGGTCTTTTCGTCAAACGGGTATATCAAACAAATCCCTGCTCCAACTCCTACTCTACATCTGGCTCCACTAAAGTGTAAAGTCCATATTTTCAAAGATTTTTCACCTTTAGGTTCTTTAGTAACTTTGGGCATGATCTGCCCCTCTTCATATATAACATAGGTTCTAAGGCTAGTTGCATGGTAATTCCTGAAAGGGTCTGTATCAATAAACTCTTTCAACAAATTTTCCTCATCTTCTGTCCGGGAGCTAGTAGCCTCCTCTTCTTCTAGAAATTCTATATTGTACCTTTCTTCTTGAGAGATTGAAGTGTGTGTTGCTTCAAAATTGAGTAGGGCCTCATCAACAACATGTTCAGAATGCAAAGTTTCTGACAATAGTTTCATCTTGGCTCCATGTTTGCTTCTCACAATCAGGTGTGACCAGTCCAATGCTAGATATCCTTTGACATTTGTTGTGAATTCCCGGGATAAACAAATCTCGAATAGAGGAGGAATATCAATGAGTATAGTATCCTGATTTAAAGTGATACTAGGGCAGGCAAACAAAGTCATAGGTAATCCCTTGATTATCCCAACGGTATCAACCATATTTCCATCTAGCTGCATGACTCCCTTGTTCAAAGGCTCATATTTTAAACCCAAAGCATCAACTACATGTTTTAGCATGACAGTGGTGCTAGCACCAGAGTCGATCATACAATTATGTAACAACTTGTCACCAATAATCAGTGTTAGAAAGAAAGGCTTAGGTTTAGGCTTACTTTCCTTTCCGGACTCGAGCTTCTCCTCCGGTTGAATTATTAGCACTCTATCCTGGTCGGGCCTGGGTACTTTCTCCTCATTAGATTGAGTAGGAACCTTCACATCCTCTTCTCTTGACAAAGCCTTTTGCAATAGTACCTTCTGCTCCAGAATAGCCAGGACATCCCATAGAGAAGTGTTGGCAGATTATTTCTTCAGTTGTTCCACCATGTTGAATTGTGCTTTCGATTGGTGAATCGCGATAGCTTCCTCTTTAGGTTTTGTAGTCAACATTGGCTTTACAGCCGATGCGTCCAAAAGTTTAGCAACAATAGGAGTGATCGATGGAGCCTTCACCTTCAGTGGAAGTGGACTCAAAGAGCTAAGAATTGTTGTCTTAGACTGTGGAGGGATCGGCAATAGTGCTATCACTGGGCTAGGCGTCGATTGCGATGAAGCATTAGTAGGTAAGGCTAAGAACTCTCTGGTGAATCTATGCTTAGAACACGTTTTGTAGTCAGATTGCACTCGGGGTACTTTATCTATAGAGATATCATTCGAAAACGTCGACTCTTCTCCTTCCATCCAAGAAAAGAGCGCTTGGTCAGGAACAATGTCCGACTCTTGTTGGATGGACATCCCTTGCATTTGAGTGGCGAGGACTGCATTATCCATCTATTGAGAAGCATATGGTGGATTGCCGGAAACGGATGCGCCGCCCTGGCTACGTTGATCCACGATTTATTGTTGCAAATTTTCCCATGCACAATTTTGTGGCATATGTGCATCATTGCAAGGAAAACACCATGAGTTGGCGTCTTCGGCTAAATTGTTTTGTCCCACCACCAGCGCTTTATTCAAACTAGGATGAACAGTTTGCATTGGCAAGGTTACTGGAACCATCTAGTTACTTGGTTGAGCTAAGGTATTACCACATGACCTATCCTACCACTGATTTGATTGGTACAAAGGTTTTCCACCTTGGTAATTTTGGTATGCCAGCTTTTGATAGCTGTATTACTACCGCTTTAAAGTGGTCAATTCATTAGTCATGGCCCGCATTTGTTTTCTCATCTCGTTCATCTCAGCAGCCATGGGATTAGGCACAGGAGCTACCGTCGGGGCTTTGCTCAGAACACATTCGGGATAGACGTACATAGATTGGGGAGGAGCCGTGGGCACATTGGTGGAAGGAACTTCAGCCTCTGTAGCGTTGCACTTGGGAAACAATGGCATTATCGGTCTCTGTGCCAACTTTTCAGTGGCAATCAGGTTATTCTCCACAGTGACAGCCAAGGCATAAGCATTGGGTAGAGTCTCTCTGTCAAGAGCTTGTAACATCATGGAGATGTCAACATTGATTGAATTTAGGTAGAACATGAAAGCCAGATCCGGAGGTGGTCAGCTGCCAACAGACACCCTCTACTAGGTTGAATGAAACCTCACATTGAAATCGGGTAGAGCTTAATGAGGAGATTACTTTATATTTTCCAGTTGATGGTATAGTGATGATCTATCACCAGTATTGGAGAAACACTCGTAAAATGGGGTTCCGAGCTGGTCCCAAGTAGCAATAGTACTAGCTTGTAAATTCTTGTACTAGTTTAGCACCTTTCCTTGGAAGGAGGCGACCAACAATCTGAGGGCTGCATTTTCGTTCGATACGCCATGTACCAGACATACGTCTGCTACATCTTGCAGATGCTCCATTGGTGTCTTTGATTCATCCCCAGAATATTTAGAGATAGCTTTTAGAGTGGAAGCAGGGATGAGGGCCCATACTGCAGGAGGCACAGGTGCTACTAATGGACTACTGGAGTCCCAGGCTACATAATTCCTAGCAGCCATAGGTATAAGTGTAGCAGGTGATGGCGAAGGAGGAGATGGAGGAGGTGAAGGGCTACCTCAACGACCTCTTGGGTGCACAGAAACTAAAGGCGATACGAGTTGGCTAGGGATTCTTGTAGTCTGTGACCTAGTTAGAGGCTGATGGTTCATACACACTTATAAAAATTAGGCGAACGTGCTAGTTTGCGGTCCCACCGGGCGTGCCAGAAAAACAATTGTTGATGCAGAATTTTGCATGTAGTAGCAGTCTTATGGGAAACTTAGCTATTAGGGGACATTGTGTGCTAGCTAAGTGACCTCCAGGATTTTATCGAACCCGACTCTTCATTCAGTGGGGAGAAAAATGTTAGAAAGATAGAGAGAATGTAAAAACTACACTATAGGCAATGTGCCAAGATCATAGATGAATTTCATCAGAGCATAGTGCAAAATGCAAAGGCCCGGACCACGAAAATGCTATTAATTAAGTTATTTTTCTCAAAAACATTTATCACATAAAAATACCCTCTAATTTGCATAATATAATCAAGAATAACTTTATCTAACACATGGGAGTTGAAGAAACATGATATGTATTCATTGAGCTATGAAAGATTATGGAAACTGAAGAACAGGCATTCATATGAAAAGAAGATAACAGCATAGACCAATAGTTCTAACAAATGCTTGAAAATAGAAAGGCCAAATTTATTTGGCACAGTCCGAAGTCTCCAAATTAAATGAAACTATTACAAAAGGCTTTCTTCCTAGTGCTCGAGAGTTTTTTGCAAACTTAATCAACAAACTAATAAAAAGAAAACATGGCCGTATTATAGGCTATCCCACCACCTGAAAACACACCAAGAGAAAAGAAAAAGTGAGCAAAGACCGATGGCCCAGATCACCTTGAGCCACCACAATGAACAACAATCGGTCAGGAGCATGCCAACGAAAACATGACTTGGAATGGAAAACCATGCAACAGCAGGAGAGAACACGCAATGCCAAAGCAAGAAACGCGGCAACAGGCAGGGACAAAAGAGACCAGTAGTGATTCCAAGGTAACTGGCGCAGCAACAACCACCACATGTCGCCCAAATGGAACCTAATAGATAGTCAAAGAAACACCTAGTGAAAAGCTCCGAGAGGGAGCCACATGTAGCACTCTGAGGAAGATTAAGTACTAGGTGGGCCCAGCTCAGAAAGCAGCAAGAGAAAGGCACGTTGCATGCAAACGGAGATGGACAAAAAGCAAAGCGATACAAAATGCAAAAAGCTTGGAGAGATAGCCATGTGGAGCACTCTGAGGGTAGTGAGCATTTATAAATTAAGGCACAACTGTAAAGGAAAATATAAAACCGCAAAGGCTTTGGCAGTTTTTGGCTGAACATTTACCCAGCCAAACCTTAATGCGCGACAGAGAAGGTGGTTGGAATTCCTTAGCGAGTATGACATTGGAATTGAATACATAAATGGAAAAGAGAACATGGTGGTTAATGCTCTTAGTAGACGAAGACATATGGAAACCATGATCTCAATAAGGTCTAACTTGAGATGATAGGTGATTCAGAATCTACTAGGGGATAAGCATTATGAGAGAGTGAAGAGCACCCTAGCAACAAATCTGTCAGATCATCGGTTCGATGGGTACGAGATCAAAACTGATATTATTTTGAGATATCATAGGAGAATGTATATTCCTGATGCTAGAGAGTTGAGGAAGTTGGTTTTAGAAGAGGTTCACAATGCACTTTAATCAGGACACCCCAAAGTATCCAAGATGATCGTAGAGTTGAAAAATATATATTTTTGGCCTAAAATAAAGAAGGATGTAATGGAATACATAGCTAGATGCTTAGAGTGCCAATGAGTTAAGGTTGAGCATGCACATCTAGTAGGGTTACTATATCCTCATGAAATACCTAAGTATAAATGGTAGGTGATCAACATGGATTTTGTACAGGGGTTGTCATTGAGCAAGAACAAGCATGATGTTATCTTGTTCGTGATTGATAAGATGAAGAAGGTTGCACACTTCGTTCCGGGAAACCTTAAGGATGGATCGTTGACCCTGGCTAATACATTTTTCTAGGAGATATTTTGCTTGTATGGAGTGCCAAAGACTATCATTTTTGTTATTGATAAGTTGACGAAGGTTGCACACTTCATTCCAGGAAACCTTAAGGATTAATCGTTGACCCTGGCTAATAATTTTGTCTAGGAGATCTTCTGCTTGTATGGAGTGCTAGAGACTATCATTTCCAATAGGGACACACAGATGACCTCAAGGTTTTGGATGGCCCTGAATGCTGCATTGGGGACCAAACTGAATTTCAGCTTGGCTTATCATCCTCAGATTGACGAGCATACATAGAGGGTAAATCAGGTAGTTGAAGATTTTTGAATGTATTATATGGACCAATAGTATAGATGAGAAGAATATTTTCCTTTGGTAGATTTTTCTTACAAAAAATCATATCATACATCCTTAGGCATGACATCGTTTGAAGCTTTGTATGGGAAAAAGTATTGTACCCCCATTAGTTTGGATAAATTGGAGGAAAAGATCATAGCAGGACTTGAAATTCTTAAGGAAGTGGAAGAAAAAATGAGGGTCATTAAGAGAAGACTGAAGAAGGTGGCAGAACAATTGAAGAGTTATGCCAACAAGAATTGAACTCTTAGACAGTTCACAACCAGGGATAAAGTTTTTTTGAGAGTTAAACCTCATAAAATTTCTATTGCTTTTGGAAAGTCTTTCAAATTGGCCCCAAGATATGTGGGACCATTTTAAGTCTTGGAAGTGATTAACCCAATTGCTTATAGACTAGCTCTACCACCTACTTTAGCTTGACTACATAATTTGTTTCATGTTTCCTTGCTTAAGCCATATCATCCTAATGTGACTCATGTGCTTGATTAGCAATCTTTGAAAGTACAGGATCCTAGAGTGGTGCTAGTGGAGCCCATTAGAATCTTGGATAGACACAACGTTAAGTTGAAAACCAAAGATATTTCTCAGTTTAAAGTCCAATGGGACCAGTACTCAGAAGATAGTGCTACTTGGGAGGATGCGAAAGAAATAGAACACTCCTTTCCACATTTTCTTTCTTGAGAAAGAGACTTCAATAATTTTGTTTGATTTTTTTTGCATTGAGATATTATGATATTTCATGCTATAATTTTGATATGATGTTGAAATAGACATATATAATTTTGATGTGATGTTGAAATAGACATACTTGATGAGATGTTGAAATAAACATATATAATTTTCATGTGATGTTGAAATAGACATATTTGATGAGATGTTGAAATAGGCATATAAAATTTGTTGTGATGTTGAAATAGACATATATAATTTGTTGTGATGTTGAAATAGACATGTATGATCAATTTGACATGATGTTTTTTTTTTCTAGACATCGAGATGATGTCTCTTCCAAGAGGGGAAGGATGTCATAACCCAACTTTATTGCATATTTATTTAAATATGGTAAATTGAATTAGTGGAGAAATTCAAAACATATTAAATGGAAATTTTGGAATTTTTAAAAATAGAATGAAAGAAGTTGATTGATGTTGACTTTGAAAACTTTTGAAACTAGCCTATATGTTATCAAGAATTGAACGCTACTGATAAATTTGCAAGTGCAAGTGTGTGCAATTGTAGGGTGACAGGTTGAAGGATGAGAACATGATTGAAGTATTATTATTTAGTTGGATCAAATGGTAAGCCAGTTGGAATCTGGGTGCACACACCACAAATGGCATGATAACTTGCATTTCAACTATTTTTGCATATATAGAAGAACATAATTTCATGACTTGAAATTGTTTTAGTGATTTAAAATGAATGGCTTGTAGATTAAAAATTCTACTCAAACTTTGTGTTTTGAAGAAAAATAAAGTAGGTATTGTAAAGAATGATTAAAAAGGATAAGAGATTTCATTATGTAAAAATAAAATTCTTTTTAATAATATATATGATGCTTAGGATGAAATTAAAGTCTTACTTTAATTAAATGATACCATATGGAGCTTATAAGATCTTCCAAAAAAACAATTTACACATGAATGTGTGTGTGTGTATATATATATACACATGTATGTAAATAAATGTGAATACATGCATATATAAATATATATATATTGGTGTAGTCAAGGATGGAGGGTTGGGAATAGGGTTGTCTAGACTTGCAGGAAGAGTAAACACAATGGAAACTCAAACAAATAGAATGGACATCACACATGAATATATATATATATATATATATATATATATATATATATAGGTATGATCAATCAATTTTTTACTGGAAACATGTCGTTCCTTCCAACTTACAAATTAATGAATGATTTGGTGTTATTCCCAGACATACCTATGGGTCAAAACCCTTATCTATAATCTAGCAATGATGTGGATGGCAATCATCAACGAATACTAAAAACCTAATGATCCCCTAATGAACTAAAAAATGTCTATATAATATCGATTCCCATCTCTAGGAAAGGGTCTGTGTTTGCCTCAAGAGGTTCCAAACCCATAATTTTGATGAAACATGCAAGTGTTAGCCAACACATATGGTTCAGTAATGAAATGCTTGAGACTGGGTCTGATAAGCTAACAACTAAAATTCATGAAAATATGATTTTTTTTTTGGTTGATGTAATGTTTCTTGCAACCAAGGATTCTCCTGCATCATACACCCGAGGTTGAAGAAAAGTGAGCCTCTCACTTTCGAGGGGCTAGGGGAAAACCAATGCGGTCTATCTTAGCCTGAGAAATCCATGATGAATCTTCCTAAAATATTCCTTTCCATTTGACTAGATACTCTTTGCACTGCCTTCCTCTAGTGCTACATCCAATTCTATGGTCTAAAATTTCCTCAATTTCCTCTAGATGGTGTGCTATTAGGTCTAGTAAACCAACTTCACTGTCCTTCAGTGATTCTCCTTCATGGTATTGGTATATGTCAGCAATGTTGAATATAGGTGATATGCCAAATTCCTCTGGTAGCTCCACTTCGTATGTATTTCCAGAATCAAACTTCCTGATGATTTTACAAGCTCCAAACTTCTTCATCTTTAGCTTGTTATATGTTCCAACTAGAAATCTTTGTTTCCTCAGATATACCATTACTTCCTCTCCTACTGCAAACTCCTTATGTCTCCTTTTCTCATCTTCTGCAAATTTTCCCTGACTTGTGTATGCATTGCTTCCATGAATCCTACAAATTATTCTATCTCCACACTCCTTTTATTATCAATATTGATATCTCTTTGTAATGATGGATTTTTTTCAGGATAGATTAGGTTAGTAACATACATGCATATATCAAATTAAATCCAAACTAACAATATAATGCATAGGAGAAAAAAAGAAAAAAAAAGAAATTGGAACAAGCTCACCCAATTTTCTCTCCTCCATAGCTGAATTCCATTATACCTTCTTAGCTTGCCGTGGTAGTGAGTATGCCCTCAGATTCGAAATGAGAAAACTTCTATGAATAGACTAGCTCTAAGCAAAGAATTTGAAGGATTTGTACTAAAAACTATGCAATAGAAATGAATTCTAAATGCAAGTACTCAAATGCTAATGATAGAATGCAAGAAACACTATTAAACAAGGAATCTAAAATCTAAGAAATTCAAGGTCCTTGAAATGAGAACAAAATTGTCATTTTATAGAAAATGCAATTTTGAATGGACGGATGAGATTGATGAATGAGAAAATGCCCTAGAATCAATGGTCAAGATTCAAAGTGACAACTCTCAATTAGGGTTCGGGACCTTAGGGTAAAATACTCAAATGAGTGGATGAGATTTAAATTAAGAAATTAAATCAAGGATGGAGAATGAATGTGACAGTGAGATGAAATTTAGCAAAAATCAAAAGATAAGAAGATGAGATTTTAGAAAATTAGTAATTTTAGCAATTACTTGATTTGTAGAAGAATATTTCCATTTTGAATTAAAATTAATTCAAAATATGGATTTCTTCAGATAGTAAATAATTGATTTAAGATTATTTACTAAAAGAAGAATCATTTAACTATGTGAAGTCATTTTTAAATAAATTGTTTTATTTAAAAAGAGGGAAATGTCACATAAGGCAATTAAATAATTAGGAATAATTATTTAATTTAGAAGAGGCAATTTATTTAAAATCTATTTAATTAAAATAATATTTTGGGAATTAGTGACATATTAAATAAATAAATTAGGATATATTTATTTAATAATCAAGAAGACATTTAATGACAAAGATTAATTAAATAAAGTGAGACTTTATTTAATTATGAGAAGACTTTAGATAATTAGTGACACATTAAATAAATAAATCAGAATTTTTATTTAATATTCAGGAGGAATAGAAAATCATGAATTAATTAAATAATTATGAATTATTTAATTAATAGTTGAAGGTGGGTTAGAAACATAATTAAAATTTCATAATTATGCTAGGACAAAAAGGTGGTAAAATAGTGCTTGCAAGCCTTGGTCATTTCTATGTGTCTACACTCTCAATTTTGTTACTCCTCTAAGTTGTTGTCCTATCACAATATTGAATGGTGTCCTTCCAATGCTCTGGTTTATTGAATTATTGTATGCAAATTCTACTTGTGGTAATATTAAGTCCCAATTTCCTGCTTTACCTTCAATCAAACAACTCAACAAGTTCCCCAAACTCCTGTTTACCACTTCTTTTTGTCCATCTGTCTGTGGGTGGAATGTTGAACTATACTTCAATCTGATCTTCATCTTCTTCCACATCTTCCAAAAATAGCCAATGAACTTAGTGTCCTTTTCTGATACTATGCTTTTTGGTAGTCCATGTAATCTCACAATCTCTTCGAAAAATAGGTTTGCAACATGTACTACATCATTGGTCTTCTTACAAGGTATGAAATGCGCCATCTTAGAAAATATGTCCACAACCACGAATACAAAATCAAATCCTCTCAGTGTCTTAGGTAATCCCAACATGAAATCCATGTTGATATCTTCCCATGGTCTCTTTGGTATTATTAATCGTGTATACATTCTAGTGTTTTAACTATTCCCTTTTGTAACCTGACAAATCTTGCAACTTTGAACATACTTCTGGATGTCCTTATACAACTGTGGCCAAAAATAGTTCTCACTCACCGATTCCATGGTCTTATCAATTCCAAAATTCCCTACTAATCCTCCATAATGTTTTTCCTTTATCAAATTCTCTCTCATTGAACTCCTAGGAATACATAACTAGTTGTTCTTGAAAAACCTACATTCTTGAATGAAATATTCCAACTATTTACTTCTATATGTCTCTATAGGCGCTTTGCAAGCCTTCCATGCCTCAAAAAAATCAATGTCATCTTGATACATATGCTTTAGTTCTTCAAAACCCGATACTTCAATTCTCATTTCTACCAACAAACTCCTTCTCCTGCTCAACACTTCTGCAACCTTGTTTGATTTTCCACTCTGGTGCTTCAATACAAATGTGTAACTCTGCAAGAATTCTACCCATCTCATGTATCTTTGGTTCAACTTTCCTTGACTATTAAAATATTGTAAAGCTTGATGATCTATATACAACACAAATTCCTTAGATAACAAGTAATGTCTCCACTTCTTTAGGGCTTGTATTATTGCATAGAACTCTTGATCATAAACTGAATATCTTCTCCTGGCATCATTCAATTTCTCACTAAAATAAGCTACTGGTCTTCCTTCTTGACTAAACACAACTCCTATTTCACTTCCACTAGCATCACAATCTACTTGGAACACCTTATCAAAGTCCAGTAATGCCAACATAGGTTGTTCTATTACCTTTTTCTTCAATAACTCAAAAATATTTTTTGCTCCTGATGTCCACTTGAATTCCTTCCAGTCACCTCTCATTATTTCTATCATAGGTGCATATGCTACTAGCATTTCTGATGAACTTTCAATAAAAAAATTATATTCCATGAAACGATCTTACCTCTATAATGTTCACAGTTGTAGGTCATTCAACTATTGCTCTAACCTTTTCAGGGTCCAGCTTCAATCCTTCTGTATATATCACAAATCCCAAGTATACTAGTTCTCTCTTCATGAAACTACACTTCTTGATGTTTATCAACAACTTCTCTTCTCTTAACCTTTGAAATACATGTCTGATGTGCTCCAAATTTTCTTCCTTAGTCTTAATGAAGATCAAAATATCATCTAGATAAACAATGACAAAATTTCTCAAGAAATTATTCAAAACTTCATTCATCAACCTCATAAATGTACTAGGTGCATTAGTTAGTCCAAATGGCATGACCAACCATTCATAAAATCCTTCATTTGTCTTGAAAGCAGTCTTCCATTTATCTCATTCTCTGATCCTGATTTGATGGTATCCCCTCTTTAGGTCTATCTTGGTAAAATACTTTGCTTCACTCAAACTTTCCATTATGGCATCCATCTTAGGCAACGAGAATCTATACTTCACTATGATCTTATTGATAGCTCTTGAATCTACACACATCCTCCATTCTCCATCTTTCTTAGGTGCACGTGCAATTGGTACCGCACATGGGCTCATACTTTCTCTAACCAATCCTTTCTTCAATAGTTCTTGTATTTGTCTATTCAGCTCCACATTCTCTACTGGTGTCATTTGGTGTGCAACCTTATTTAGAAAACTAGCTCTAGGAATAAGATCCATATGATAACTGATACTCTAGATCAGTGGTAATCCTTCTGGTATATTCTCTCATACAAGATCTTGGTACTCTTTCAATAGTTCAATGAATTCCTTCTTCTACTATCCTTCTTCTTCTAGGGTTCCCTGCTTCCTTGGAATCAAAGAAAAACACATGTTATCATGTCTCAATCCATCCAAAAATTTCCTTCCATCGACCATGTTGATTCTAGATATACCACATACTTCACTTTTAGGTTCATCTTCCAAAGGTTTCAAGGTGATCCTCTTTCCATCTGATGTTATGGTATAGGTATTCTTCCTCCCATCATGTATAGCTTTCTTATCGTACTGCCAAGGTCCACCCAACAACATATGACATACATCCATAGACATAATATCACATAGTACCTCATCATTATAAAATCCTATTTTAAATTTCACTAGACATTGCTCACTTACTAGTATCTTGTGCTCATCTTGAATCTAAGCTATCCTATAAGGTTTTGGATGTTTCCTTCTTTCAAATTTCAACGTTGTCACCATTTCCTCAGAAACTAGGTTATTTGTACTATCACTATCAATGATAACTTTGCAACACTTACCTCCTTCTTTACATCTAGTCTGAAACAAACTTTTCCTCTATGATGCTTCTTTAGGTTCCTTCTTCTTCTGGAATAATGTTCTCCTCATGAATAGTGATTCTCCTTTCTCAAGAATTCCTTTGGAACTTGGTGGTTCTTCCTCTGCATATCCAATTCTTGCATGGTTTTCAATATTCTTACCTTCTTGGAAGCATTCAAATGATTTATGTCCTTTGCCTCCACATTTAAAATAGGTTTGTTTGAAAGTTCTCTTGTCATATCCTTTCTCATCTCTCTAGTATCCATCATTACTCTAAGAATTGTAACCTCCTCTTTTGTGGTTGTAAGAATTTATGTCATCTATCCCCTTACACTATGAACTGGAATCTTTGTCCTTTTTTTATTCCCCATATGGTTTTCCTCCTCTAGGATGTGACCTTCCTCTCTGAAATCTACCTCCTCTTCCTCTTTGTCTTTTTTCATGTCTTTTGTTTAGTTTTTCCTCAACCTTTAATAAAAATTGGTATGATTCCTCTACTGAATTCATCCTTACCAAAATCAACTCTTATTCAATGTTCATCCTTAGTCCATTTATATATCTTGCCACTTTATCCTTGCTTGCTTCACTATGTTTGGTTCTGATAATGATCTTATGGAATTCCTCAGTGTATTCGGTTACAGTCTTCTCCTTCTGTCTCAAGTTTTGCAATCTCTTTAGTAGTTCTAATCATAGTCTATAGGTATAAATTTGTTCTTCAATTTTGTCACCATCCTATCCCATTTCATAATCTTTTCTTTGAATTTTTTGTTTCTTTCTTGTTGAACTTACTTCCACCATATTGCAGTATATCTCTTCAACTTAGCCTTTGTGAATCTCACTTTCTCTGGATCTTCAATTTCTTCATACTCAAAATATTCCTCAATGTCATTTATCCAGTCAATCAGTTCTTCAGGTTTCAATTTACTGGTATAGTTTGCAATCTCCATTCTAGGTCTTCCCTATTTTTGATATAGCCTTTAACATATTCGCTTGATTTGATTCTTCCTCTTCTATAGTTTATTCATCTAGATCTACAGCTTGAACTTCATCATCATCACTTTCATCATTAGGTCTAGGGTTAAGCCCTTTCTTTGATCTTCGTTGACGACATGCAATATCACTTTCATTGTTCACATCATTTCCATCATCTCATCCATCTTTCCAGCAACATTAACATAAGTATGAATTCTCCTCGGCGGTATCTCTTCCTAGGATTTGGTGCAACTACCTCAAATTAGTGATCTGGCTACAGGTTTGTAATTGCCTCATTGTCAATGATTGGTTGGTAAACACAAGTAGGTTTCCTCAAGTTGGTGATCTATCCACACAGAGATCTTACAGAATGCCTTCACTCAACTTTGCTCTATTCTCCTAGAGTTCGTAAAATTCCTCTAATACCACTTGATGTAGTCAAGGATGGAAGGCCCGAGAATAGGGTTGTCCAGCCTTGCAGCAAGAGTAAACACAACGAAAACTCAAAGAAATAGAATGAAAATCACACATGAATATACATAGGTATGATCAATCAATTATTCATTTCCCAGCATACCTACAGGTCGAAACCCTTATCTAGAATCTAGCAATGATGTGGATGAAAATCATGAATGAATACTAAAAAAATGATAATACCCTAATACACTACACAATGTCTATATATATCCATTCCTAGCTCCAGGAAAGGGTCTGCATTGGCCTCAAGAGGTTCCAAACCCCTAATTTTCTGAAACGTGCAAGCATTGGCCAAAACATATGGTACGTTAATGAAATGCTTGAGACTGGGTCCGGTAAGAAAACAAGTGAAATTCATGAAAACATGAATGAAGATATTTTTGTTTGATGAAATATTTTTTGCAATTGGGGATGCTCTTACATCATATATTTGAAATGAAGAACAAACATGATAAATATGGAAGAAATCTTGTAAATACATATAGATATATGCATATATATATTACATATATATAATATATATGAATTTACAATCATATTCTTATCGAATTCAAATTTGATAATTGATATATTCAAAATCAGACTGTTTAAAACCAATGAAAAATCATGAAGGCATCCCACAAAGGGAGTGGTATGCCATGAGTTTAATGTCAATATTCAAACCAATTAGTGGTTGATGGAAAGGAAATGATTCCATCGCCAATAACATGCAAAGAAAAATATTTGTGTTTCCATTTTGATTGATACCCTAGTGAAAAGTAGAGGGAAGAAAAGAAAATTGGGGGAAATTCAAAGGTAAAAGCAGAGGGAGAACTCGAGATAGGGAAAAGTCCAAGGGAAACATCACAAAAGCTTGAATTAGAGGTAAACCATTTTCTTTTAGCAATTGACTTGTTCTTATTACCATTATTGAATCATGCTTGAAGTATTTCTTCATTTTAATTAAGTGTTTTCATAGCACAGTAAAATGTGAGTCGCTATTCTATGTTTTGAATCGGCCTTGAGCCAAATGCATGAGATTTTGTCAACCACCATGTAGAGGTCACATGGCCTACAACCTGCTTAGTATGGAAGCCAATAAATTTTAGATCCTACGCAGCTGTATGTAGAGATAGACTGAGGCTCGAGAGCCTTAAATGGCTCGGCCATCATCTCTATTTGGCACGATAATTATTAGCCTCATGGAGGCTATCCAAATTTATTCTGATTGAAAATGTTATTTTGTGTAGATTATCCTTGAAAAGGATCAACTTCAATCATGTCAGAGGGCTATGATTCCCAGTATTTTTATCAGTATTATTTCTAATGCTCATTATCAGATGGGTTGATAATAGTAAGGGGATTTAAAAAATTCTTTTAGAGCTTTGAATATGTATGTGAAATTTTGTTTTGTGTGAAGCCAACCTCATTCAATAGGAACAATGGAATGATTCCAAGTTTGAGAATCACCAAGCCTTGCTTGGGTCGATCTAAAATATCAACAGGCTGATTTTTGAATGTGTAAATGGTACAGACATAAGTATGCATGTTGAATATTACTGCATGCATGGTATAAACCAATAAGCCCATTTGGGAAATTTTGAGTATAACTCTTGATGCTAAGAAAGAAAGCACCCAACTTGTGAGATTGGTTGAATCCAAAGAAACCTTAGATTTTTTAATTGTAGCTTGAATAGGCATGAGTATTGTTTAGATTATGAACTTCTATTCCCTTCTCTTGAATAAAATATTTTCTCAAGTTTTGCATCAATAACATGTCGAACTTAGTTTTCATTATAATATTAAAGTTGTTCATTGAATTTTCAATGAGGAAAGTGCTCAAGATCTGAATGTTAAGCATTCTATTTTCATGTAAGAAATTGGACTATTTGATTTGTTAGAGAAATATTTGGCTTGCTTGAAATTGACAAATGAGAAGCTGTAGACAATATTGTTACTGAAGAAACAACAATGTTTATTTTTGGTTCATTGTGGAAAAACCCATTTTTTTAAAACTATGAACATTTATTTGTAAAGTGATCATTTAGCATGTAAACAACTTGATATCAGCATTGAGTAACTATAAATAGTGTATGTTCTATTGTAAAACGACATTATCTATCTTTAGATGTAACTATTTAGTCTGAAACAGTATTGTATTGATGCAAACAATGAATAATCTATTGCAAATGACATTGTTTTGTTGTCAAGTTATTATTGTAGCTGAAAAAATCTTTTCTCATTAAATTGTTTAGTTGGAATAGCTTTGAATAGTTATAAATAGTGAACATTCTTTAAGAAATAGCTTGTCTTATAACTATTTAGTAGGAAACAATACTGGTTTTGTTTAAACGATGAATGCTCATATGTAAACAACAATGTTAGAGTATCACAGTTTTGTGTGAATGCAAAATGAACAAAAATATGTGTGAAACTATTAACATAGACTTGTTCTGATTGTTTATTTTGGAAAAAGAAATGTCGAATGAAATATTATTATTTAATGATTGCAATTTGAATCGATGATTATTTCAGGATTAGTTCATTTTTTAAATGGAAAATGATTATGATGAAAAGTATATATTAGTCATAAGAATGATATGATTGATTGATGAATTACTCTATTGAATCATAAAACTGATTTATGTTTTGAGAGTAAATTAGTAATCTGATTTTTCTTTTGAAGACACATGTGAAATAATATCCTAATACTTGAATGAAACAGTGATACCTTAGTTGACTAGAGCACCTTAGGGTAGATGCTGCTAGAGGGTAGATAGCTGTTATGAGCTGTTGTATAGTATAAAGTTACCTTCTGGGATGAGTGCTGAAATGGAGTTCAAAGAGTATAGGTTTGCTTTACCAAAAAATATTGCTTGTTGTTGTTGCAACACATTTATTATGCTTGGCCAAGCAATATAGTTTATTTCTATGTATGAACTCTGTGATTTCACTCTCTGACATTCCTAACATAGATCTTGCATTTTCTTTTCTAACTTGTAGATAGAAATTTCATGTTGATATATGGAAACACACTAGATTCCACCTTGTAGATTTTTCTCTTGCTAAAATTTCTATGTAGAGTCAGGCATTCTTCAAGTCAAAAGAATTTCAAGGAGGCATAAGCTTCATGGTTGGGTGCTAAAGTTCTTCAACCATGTTCTTGTCCACCAGTAGAGGTGAGTGTCCAAGAAGAACCTTAGTTTTCACAAGACCAATTTAGTCTAAGATGCAACTTGATGTAATACATTCATGTATTTGATGTAAAGTGTACATTGTAATGAATTTGCGGCCTTAAGAGCCAGGTCACACTTGATATTTTAATTTGAATTTTGAAGTGAATATATGAATCATTGACTCGTTTTAAACAAACATGTGTAGCTATGATTTACTTTAGCTACTAGTTATGTCTTTTTAATTTGGAATATATTCATGTGTCAAATACAATAATGTTAATTAAGTAATAATTTAGGATGGGTTATTCCACACAAATTGTGCAATCTATTTTGCATAGATTATTCATGTCTATTTCATCTCAACAACCTTCAACCATCGATCTTCATTCAAAATTGTTTAATCCTGATCATCCATTTCAAATTCCATTTTCTATATAACAAACCTCTTTCCTCACAATAAAGGATCAAATAATCAACTCAGTTTGCACAATGAAGTACTGCTAATATTCCTAATCACCGTTGATAGAGCTTCAAAATTTCTTCGATCAACCAACATTCAACGCATGAAAAGCTAATCACATGCAAAAATGGAGGCTTCACGGTGATATGAACAACCCAACATCAACCGAATACACTCAGAAATGGGATGGTAACTTCTCTTTGTTTTGAATTCAATTTGGTAATCATAGGATTTCATTACATGTTTTCAATAGTTTAGAAAGTCATTTCGTGAGTGAAGGAATATATCTAGGATTTGTGTTTTTTTATTTAGATTAGATTCTATTTCATTTGCATTTATCTTGGTTATACTCTATGATGAAAAAATGAATTAATTAAATAATGTCATATTATTCAATTAATAGAGGAATTTAGGGTTTTTGATGCTTTTGATGTGAAATACAGTGATATTTGATAAGAATGATGTTGATGATGCAAAAATGTTATTTTAGGTGTGTGATTGGTGTTAGGTCAAGTCATATTATCATTCTACTAAACGTCGAGGCACAATGGGGCATAAATTTTTTTAAAATATTGATCTTAGCATCGAATCTTTGAAACAAAGCAACAAATACTTTGTATCAAAGAAGGAAAAAATGTAGACATGTAAAATTGACCTAACACCTATCAAACACCCTAAATGACATTTTCACATCATCAACATCATCATTATCGAATATCACTGCATTTCACATCAAAAGCATCAAAACCCAAAATTCGTCTATTAATTGAATAATACAACATTATTTAAGTAATTCACCTTTTCACCATTTTCGACTAATCAAATAAATTCCATTTATTTAATAAAGTCCTAAAACCCTATTTCTTCTATTAATTGAATAATATTACATTATTTAATTAATTCACATTTTATCATTTCGACCAATTAAATAAATTACATTTATTTAATAAAGTCCTAATATCACTTTATTGCATCCTATTTAATTAAATAACACCAATTATTTAATTACGTCACTAAATCACTTTATTCCCCTAAGTCGATTTAATTATTAAATCGTAATAATTTAATTAACTCACTTTCCCTCCAAATTTGAATAAATTTGAATAAACTATTCAAATCATTGTCAAAAATCAAATCAAAGTAATTCAACTTTGTTTACAAAAGTCAAATTTGATTTGCATGTTCAACTCCAAAAAGGATTAATTAATTAAATCAATTAATTAATTATCCTCACCAACTTTGAGAAAATAGCTCTCAACATGATTTCCTCACCAAATTTCTTCAATCTCACAACACACTTTGCATAATTTCGTCAATCCCATTGAAGGCTCAAATTGATTTCTTCAAGTACACAAATTTCTCGACAAGATTTCTTCAATCACACAAATTGTGCAATCTATTTTGCATAGATTATTCATGTCTATTTCCTCTCAACAAACTTCAACCTTTGATCTTGATTCAACATTGTTTAATCCTGATTGTCCATTTCAAATCCCATTTTCTATTTAACAAACCTATTTCCTCACAAAAAAGAGATTGAAGAATCAACTAATTTTGCACAATGAAGTACTTCCAATATTCATAATCACCATTGATAGAGCCTCAAAATTTCTTTGATCAACTAACACACAATGCATGAAAAGATTCTCACAATGCAAAAATGGAGGCTTCATAGTGATATGAACAACCTGACACCAGGTGAATAAAATTTGACATGAGATGGTAACCTTTACTTTGCTTTGAATTTCATTGTGATAATCATAGGATTTCAAATGTATATTCAATAGCTTAGAAATTCATTTCATAAGTGAAGTATTATATCTTAGGTTAGTGTTTTTGATTTAGATTATATTCTATTTCATTTGCATTTGTCTTGTTTACGCTCTATGATTTTCCCCCTCACACATTTTGGCACACCCTATGGGACCCAAGTCCCCTACACCAATGATTTTGTGAGAAATTTTTGAAGTTATAGGTCTCGAAGGTTCTCTGGAAAAATCTTCATGCATAGGTTTATGGAAGCAGTTGCACTGAACTTCATGGAATCTGCACACTTGACCTTGAAACTTGCACACTTGACTATGATTTCCAAGCACTTTGTGGCAAGAATGAAAAGATTGAAAGTTTTCTGGAAAGATTGAAGGTGTTGTCATTGATGTACACCAGTCAATTTTTTACCCCATACTTTCAATATTTCCAGATTGTGGTCTGCTTCCTCAATAGTGTAGGTATACATTTATAACTCTTCAATTTACTTTAATGAACACTCATCAATACTCATGCTCACTAAAATGGGGGAAAATGTATAGGACCAAATTTTCACCCCTTGTATAAATTCCTCTTTTGCATACCCTCACCTTAGAAAATCAAACTCAAAGGTGTAATTTCACATCACCCACCTACCTTCCATCCACTTGGCTCTGTGCGACCAACCGACCCAAAAACCTCTCCTTTTGGTCTTCAAATCCATTCATTTTCACCATCACTTGATCCTCTTAGCAATTCTACAATCTCTCTAGCAACTTCACTCTATTCTTCTTCACACTTTGGGATCTCTTGAGCATACTCCTGAAGAATTCTACTAGCCTTTTCACAACTCCATTGAGCATTATGATAGCTGGTTACTCCATCAAATTCATCCTTGCATGTGTTTCTCTACCATAAAACTTGTGAGCTTGGAGTCTTGTGTACCTCCCTTCCTCACCATTGTGGTTGTGTCGACTTTGCCAAGTTTGTTGCTTTAATTCTCCCTTCATTGGCCTTGAGAGCCTTTGGGTGGAGGTGGTATTACATCACTTTACTTTTGCATTGTGATTTGATAGAGTAGCTTTGTATATTTTGTAGTGTTCAGTGCATTCCTTGTCATTTCCTTTATCATACTTTCTACTTTGTGGATTTTTTGGCTATTCGTGGAGGTGGAAACACCAAAGCGAGGGCTTGACTAAGGAAAACCCCTATACAAACCCATAAATTTTCCCTTCTTGCTTGTGTGTAGGTGAACATGCATATGGATCTCACTGAAGAACTAGTGCTTTAGTGAGTTGATGTTCATCACCCTTGTGTTCATCTATTTATTTCATCATTTACGCACTTCAAATTCATATTTTATCATTTTGTTCATTTCATTAAAGTTAGTTAGCTAGGTTGTTAGTAGGCTTATGTTCTTTCCTTATTGTACTTTATATTTTCTATCTATACGGATGCTAGCACACTAGAGAGATGTCAATGTGTTGTGTTGTCATCCAAGATCCGTGCTAGCATCCTCAGATAGAGAGTTGTCTAAGGTACAATTTTGATTGCAAAAATTGGCTCATCTAGCCCCAATTAGATTTTTATATTTGTAGAGTGAAAAAAGCACTTGAGAGTGCTCTTCATCCTCGATCTTCATTCCAAGACACCTGTTAGAGTGAGGTAAGTTAGGGCAGCCCTCCACTCTCATCTCTGTGTGACGTGGAGCCTTGTTTTGGTTGGTCCCCCTCTCTTATAGTTATATGTTTCATGTAATTTGAATTTAGGTCCTCCTTATATCATCTTGGTTAATTTTGGATCTCTATTCAACATAAAATGGTGTTAATGTAATGTCTTATATATATTCTAGATCTCAATTTACATAATAAGTGTAGTGTGTGTGAACAAGAAGAAGAGAAGGTGGTGAGTGGATATACAAGTATGCAAATGTGAGAGTCGATGTTGTTCAATGAAAGTTGAATCTCAATCATTGTGCACCACCATCATAAGATCATAAGGATGTAGAAGAGTGTCTGAAGCAAGTTCAAATCTTGTGCATGTTGTGTAATCAATATTGAAGATTTGCAACCTTTATCTTTGTAATCCCTTAGGACTGGTGTTCTACTCATTGATTTAGTGCTCAGATCTTTGTATTGGGGATTGATGTATCCTACAGTTTGCTTCCTACATATGCAATTGGGGGTTGGTGTCTCCAATGGGTTGGTGCCTACGCCATATTATAAATTCCTTCATTACATTCTTGATTTGTGAGGTTGGATTTGAATAGTAGATCCAAGCAACTATTCTCATTGTGGTTTCTCCCATTTTGGGTTTCCATGTATATCTAGTGTTCTCATGTGTGAATGTATGCTTGTTGTTGCTTGATTATCAATAATTATTTGATTCAAGATTTGGTAAACATATAATTTTGAAAAAAAAGTATATGGTTATGCATGAAAGGTAAACATATAATTTTGAAAAAAAAGTTAGACGAACATTTAGATTCAAATAGATAATATCACAAAAAAGTTGGAATCCATCAATATAAGGGATAAAAACATAATTATTAGTCAATTTAATTAATAAATGAGAATGTGTGTCATACCATGTGAAACATGGCTTTCAATATGGGTGTTAGCATCAATTTTTTTATTAATATATGTGTCAATTATTGAATTAGGTTTGATTTTATTATATATGAATATTTTTTTAAATTATCAATTCCACATAATCATTTAGCTATTTGATATAGGAATATAAGATGTAATTTAAAACCTTTTCACAAGAATTAAGTTGGTTGTTATTTTTTGGTTTGTAAAATAAATTGATCCCATGTTCTATCTTATTTTAGAACTATAGAATGCAATGCTAAATAGTATTTGTTTCAAGTTTTATTAGTTGAAATAATTTTTTAAAATGCACATATATATATGTATATATACATATATTTGATGAATAGAAAGTAACACATATTTTATCGAATACTTAATGAAATATTAAATTTTTTTCTAGAGTTTATGCTTGAACCCCACAAATCCTACAAATTACTTACAACCAAAACACATATCACAAAAGATAAAATAGGCAACTATTTTTCTATCAAAATATGATAACTCTATTGATGTGATAATGAATGGATAATTATAAAATGTACAGTAAATTACTGTCAAGATAAAGGATAAATAAACCCTAATAAAACCATAGGTGAGGATTATATAATATTATAACATGTGTCCTTATGACCTGAGACAAAAAGGAACATTACCTAAGTAAGCTTAAGCATGAGCTAGTGTAAAAATGGACCTAATAATAATTAATTAGATAATTACCTTTTTACTCTAACACACCCCTTAACTAAAAATTAGCTAGAAGATAAAAAAAAATAATAATAAATGCATGAATAGATGCATGGATGGGTCCCAACAATAAGACTTGATGAGCTACTCATGTACAAACAAAAAAGACTTTTATAATTTTTTTAAAAAGAAAAATTTATAGAAAAAGACTCCTCTTCAAAGAGAGAAATAAAGAAAGAAATGCATACATATGGTAGAAGAATGAATGATGCAACATGAGCCCCAAGTATTGCTTCTATCACATAACTATAATCAATATCTATTTGTAGAAGAGAAAAAAAATGACATTGTTAATACTAATATTATTTTATTCTAATTTTATACTTACACTTAATACAAAGGACAAACATAAACTATTTCTCAAAGAAAATCTTTAATTTTTATCAAATATATATATGGTGAACAAAAATTAATGCTTATTTTATCAAATATTTAATGAAAGATTTTTTTTTTTTGTTGAATTCAATGCTTGAATCCCACAACTCCTACAAATCACCTACAACCAAAACACATATCACAAAAGATAAATAGGAAACTAAATAATCAATATCTCTTCATAAAAATAAAAATAAAGATGATAATTCTAATACTATTATTATTTTATTCTAATTTTATACTTGTACACTTAATACAAAGGACAAACATAAACTATTTCTCAAACAAAAGATTTATTTTTTATCAAATATATATATGGTGAATAGAAAGTAACACATATTTTATTGAATAGCTAATGAAATATTAATGATTTTGTTGAAGTTGATTCTTGAACCCCGCAACTCCTACAAATCACCTACAACCAAAACATATATCACAAAAGATAAATAAGAAACTAATTTTCTATCAAAGCATGAGAATTCTATCAATGTGATAATGAATGAATAATTATAATACAAAATAAATTACCCTTGATAAAGGATAAAAAAATCCTAAATGAAACCCTAGGTGAGGATTATATTAGATTATGACATGTTCCTTATGACTTGAGACAAAAAATTACATTACCTAAGTAATCTTAAGCATGAGCTAGTGTAAAAAGGGACCTAATAATAATTAATTAGGCAATTACCTTTTTATTCTAATACACTCCTTAACTACAACTTAGAGAGAAGCTAAAAAGAACTTTAATGATAATATATGAATGGATGCATGGATGGGTCTCAATTATAAGACTTGATGAGCTACCCATCTACAAGCAAAAAAATATTTTATAATTAGAAAAAAGGAAGAAAAATTTATGGAAAAAAAACTCCTCTTCAAAGAGAGAGAAATAAATAAATGCATACATGTGGTGGAAGAATGAAGGATGTAACATTACCCCCAATTATTGCTTCTATCACATAAGTATAATCAATATCTCTCCATAAAAAAAGAGATGATACTTTTAATAATATTATTATTTTATTCTAATTGTATACTTACACTTAATACAAAGAAAAAAATAGACTATTTCTTAAAGAAAAACTTTAATTTTTATCATTCAAATTTACATAATATTTTATATTTCATGGAGTGTAGCTTTCAATTTTTTAAAATAAATCAAAAGAGAAAAATATATTAGTGTAAAGATAATGAGAGTTATAGATGGTATTTTTGTTGGTATCATGAGAATGATGGTGCATGGATGGTGTATGGTGTTGTCACTGATGCCAACGCATTATAGAAATACAAAAGTGTTGATCTGGAGAAGACTAAATGGTGTGGATAACTAGCTAAGTCTCAGAGTGCAATTTTAGTGTTATAGTGAACCAATTTTCTGGTCCACATTTCTCTGCTATGCAATATCTTGTCATGTGGTTTTGAGGAATTTTTGATCTGTATTGAAGGTGTTCAGATCCAAATTTTTAAGGTTGTATGTCTCTGTAGTTGAAGATAATGTTGACAGAGTATTTTTCTTTGTAATGGTATTGTTAGTAGTACATAGTGCATATTGAAATGATTTGAATTCCATTGTGGATGAATATTATGCTATGTGGTTTTGAGGAAGCTCTTTCAAATGTTAGACGCATGTGTGCTCCAAGAAAAAATTGTTTTGGTGGTTTACATGTCAAGTTGTGAATGAATAGTTGGTTCATTTAGTTATTGCTTCACTAGTTTTGCTATGTGGTGTCGACCTAAGGATTTTGGGGTTGTGAGGAGTTGAAGTATGTAAGGAGAAGATTTATGGGAGTAATTGTAGGTCATTCCAATCTATTTTGGAGGTGTACATATTTTTTTTCTCTTTGAAAGGTTTTGTGTTAAATTTTTAAGCTGATAGGTTATGTGGTACACAATTCATGCAATTAGGCCAACCTAATTAATATTTTGGTTGGTTGCGGTATATATGCAAGGTTGATTCATTGTATGAAGAAGATTTATATGTGTATGTAGAGTGTGTGTAAATTTTTTTATGTAGTGTGAAGTGAAAAAGGTGTAGTGGAAAAGTATGAAGTGTGTTAATTCAATTTTCAGAGCTTAATTGGAACTGTATCTTTGGCATGTTGTAGATGCATTATTAGCAATTGATTTTGGCAGTGAGCCACCCTTTCCTCTATCTTTTTCTATTTTTGGCAATGAGCCACCGGTAATGAGTCATTCCTTCTTTCTAGACAGTGATTCCACCATTCTATAATCTCCTTTATAATCAGTTATAATATATTGTGAGCTAATCCTCACCATGGTTTTTCCCTTTCTAAGGTTTTTCACATAAATCTGGTGTTGTTGTGTTCTTTGATGTGATGATTTGAATGTATATTTATATTGATAAAGCCAATGCATTTCAATGAATATTGATTCACCCCCCCTTAGTATTCCAAGTGTTCAATAATTGGTATCAAATCTTGGTTCCTTCTATTGGCTTGATCATTGAGGTAGATCTTGGAGGTTGAACACATGGTTACAAGGAAGTATCATATCCCTTTGGAAGAGATTATCCCTGAAGGGTTTACCGAAGAAGATTGTGAAGTTGATATGGAAAGAGAACTCAAATTATCTCTTGATGATCTGGATAAAGAATAATGTGAGAATAGATACTTGAAAGAGAATATTGAGGATGTGGATGAATGTATCAAAACATTGAGGGAAAAAATCAAGAAAGCTAAAGAAATATTCAAGGAAATAAATGAGCAGATCAAGCAATCAAATGAGACAATCACCATTGTGAAAGTGGGTTAAAGAAGGATAAATATTTGAAGACTACTTGAATGTCAAATTGAAAAATAAATCTAAAGAATGTTCACATCTTGAACAAGATATTGTAACTTTGAGATTAGATTTGGAGAAAGTAAAGATTCAAGAAGAAAAATTTAATAAGAGTTGCACCTTGCTTGTTGAAATGATTGCAAATCAGAAGGATTTTAAGGACAAAGAAAGATTACGTTTCGAAAAAGGAGAATCAAAATTCAAACAATGTTGAAAACAATAATGATAAGAAGAGCAATGTCAAATAGGTCCAAAACTAAAAGAAAGATTTCAAAAGGTCTCTTATTAGACAACCTACTGCACAAAGGTATTCATCCTTAAATGGTTACTTTTACTCTTGCAATAAATTTGGATAGAGAGTTATAGAGTATATAAGTAGAATGAATCAGAATGTTCAATCCTTTCTTGGTTAGTGTTTTACATGCAATAGATTTAGTTATAAAGCTAGTGAATGTAGAAGTTAGATGATGAATGATTACAATAATGGTATGATGTTTCAATCTTTCAATGGTTACTACTATACATGCAAAGGATTTAGGCATAAGGCTTTTGCATTAAATTGTAGAATGGAAAGAAGTAATTATATTCAACAAAAAGGTGTCATATGTCACAAATGCAATAATCTAGGACACAACTAAGTTTTATAGAAGTAAGAATGTGAAACCCTCCATTTCACAAAAGAAGAAGATTGATTTGGTAAAGAAGGTTGATCTGGTTGAGATAAAGAATGAAATAAACAAGACATGGAAGAAAAAGGAAGAGAGTTAAGTGAAGAGAGTATGTGCCAGCTTCTAGTGAAAATGTTTCCTCCAAAAATTAGATAAATACCTTTGGCTCAGGGGACGTTTTAATAGAAAACATTCAATTCCCCCACCAAAGATGTGGTGTTGATGCATTCAATATGTTGGTACATGTGTAGATTGACATGGTTGATCTGTTGATGGTATCTTCAATGTGAAATGTCATGTTGTAAAGATTTGTGGAGTGATTGAAGGTGCCTATGATGACACGATGAATCTGTCATCCAAATCACACAACTGATCTACCCATCCCAATCTTCCTACATCGAGCCACCCAAGCATTAATGTCATCACCCAAATCGGGTTCTGTTTCGCCACCCTGAGTTGACTTGCACCTGTTGCAATTACTCTTTTGGTTTCTCTCCAATCATCAATCAAACACTAAGCCATGTGTCCACACCTCATTCGCTAACCACTTTTGTCACTGAGTCCAACTCGATCAATCTAGTCAATGAGGTCATCTGATCTCTCCATAGACCTTACCACACCACCACTACCAACTCCAAGACTCATCGCGGTACAACGGTAGCCGATATGGCTGACCACTGGCATTATTATTGTGGCCACCATGGTCAGCCACTTGGTTGGCCATGGTATGGCAGTACCTACCAGCCAAGCCGTTGGCAGTCTTATCGTGGCCACTACGGTTAGCCTCTTGGTTGGCTGTGGTATGGCGGTAACCGCTAGCCAGGCTGTTGGTGGTCTTACCGTGGCCACCACGGTCAGCCTCTTGGCTAGTTGCGGTATGGCTGTAACCACCAGCCAAGCCAGTGGCGGTCTTACCGCGGCCACCATGGTTAGCCTCTTGGATGGCTATAGTATGGTGGTAACCGCCAGCCAGGCCACTGGCAATCTTACCACGATTAGCCTCTTTGCTGGCCGTGGTAAGGTGGTAACCACCAGCCAGGCCACTAACGGTCTTAACACGGCCACCACAGTCAGGAAGAAGATTGCACACTACATGGCGATAACTGCCAAACCCTTCACCACGGTACCACTAGAACAGATAAGAAGGCCATAGCGGTATGGCAGTAAAGGCAGAAATGAACATTTTTTGCCAAGTATTTTCTGACAGAGGTTCAAGCTAGCAATTGAGGCATTGTTTCTCAACAAGCTTCCACTTGATGAAGATTCCCAACTTCCTCCAGACTCTGAAAAAATTACTATATGTCATAGGCCCCAAGGCCCATCGATTTTGTGCACCATCTGAACTTGTCTGTGCTAACCAGCTTTGTCAAAGTATCTGCAACATTCTTCAAGGTTTCCACCTTTTCCAGACTGACCTTGCCATCTTCAACCATATCCCTTACGAAATAATATTGCACATCAATGTGCTTGGTCCTGGCATGAAAGGTCAGATTCTTTGCCAAACAAATGGCACTTTGACTATCACAGCAGATTGAAATCTGCCCAGCATTGAATCCAATGTCTAAACATAGACGGTTTAACCAAAAAGCTTCTTTACAGGCATGAGTTGCAGTCATGTATTCTACCTCTATTGTGGATAAAGTAACTGCATCTTGTCGCTTGCTCATCCAACTGATTGCTCCACCATTAAGCATGAAAGTGTATCCACTGGTGGATCACCTGCTGTTAATGTCCCCTACCCAATCTGAATCAACATACCCATGAATGCTGAGAGTCCTTTATGATGCAACCAAATTGCCATGGTAACATAGTGCAAGATCTGGAGTCCCCTTCAAATACCTGAATACTCTCTTCACAACATCCCAATGTGATCTTCCTGGATTTTCCATAAATCATCTTAGAACTCCCATTGCTTGGGCAATGTCTGGTCTTGTACAAACCGTAACATATATTAAACTACCAATAACACTTGCATAAGGCACATTGGTCATGTCCTCCATCTCAGTAGAATATTTAGGACAGTCTTCAATATACAACTTAGTTCCATGCATGATTGGAACAAAAAGTTGCTTGCAGTCATCCATGCTAAACCTCTCTAGAACCGTCTTCACATACTTACTTTGACTGATCCAAAGCTTTATGCTTGTTCTATCCCTAGTAGTCTCTATTCCAATAATGTACCTAGCTGCACCAAGATCTTTCATTTCGAACTTTGCAGACAATTGAGATTTAAGATTAGAAATCATAGTCTTGTTATTTCCAATGAATAACATATCATCCACATACAGGGAAATAACAAGCACATGATCATTCTCAGATTTAGATCTCACAAATCCAATTGACAACACAAATGTGTGAAATTTATGGTACCACATTCTAGGATATTGTTTTAAACTATAGAGAGATTTATTTAACTTGCAAACCAGATTTTGTTTACCTCTTTCAACAAAATGCTCAGGCTGGGACATGTAGATTTCTTCTTCTAGCTTAGCATGGAGAAATATTGTCTTCATATCCATCTACTCAATTTCAAAATCATACACAGCTGCCAATGACAATAAAAATATGATGGATGTTAGCTTTACTACGGGGGAAAAAATATTTCCATAATCAATTCAATCAATTTGAGAAAAACCCTTTGCAACCAGTCATGCCTTATACTTCTCAACACTGCCATCAAGACCTGTCTTCTTTTTGAATATCCACTTATAGCCAACAGGCTTTCACCCTTTAGGCAATGGTACCAAATTCCAGGTTTCATTCTTTTTCAAAGAATCCATTTCTTCATTCATGGCTTCCAACCAAGACTTTGAATCAACCATGTTGATTGCTTCCTTTATAGTCCTTGGCTCATCAGTGCTGGTAATTAAAGCATAGGCACAGTTCGAATCTAACATAGAGAAACCATACCTTTCAGGTTGCCTTTTTTCCCATGTAGATCTTCTTACAAGCTGAGGTTGTTCTTCATCATGTGAACTTCTAGAGCTGCTTGAGCTCTCCTCAGTCTCAGGTACACCATGCAGCTCTTCCCTTTCTAGAGTTTGGGGAATCTCAACTGCATCTTTCTTCTTGTCACTCTGATCTGTCCCAAGTTGTTGATCACTTACTGAAGGTTTTATCTCACAAAAACTTACACTTCTACTGTACAAAACCTTCTCAGTAATAGGGTTCCAAAGCTTGTATCCCTTCACACCAACTCCATAGATGATGAGAATACATTTGACATCATTGCTATCCAATTTAGATCTCTTTTCATTTGGCACATAAACATATGCCTTACAGCCAAATACACGGACATGCCTCGGAGAGGGCTTCCTACCAGACCATGCTTCCAAAGGTGTCTTGTCAACAAGAGCTAAACAAGGAGATCTATTTAATAGATAACATGTTGTAGCCACAACCTCAGCCCAAAACTTCTTCTCCAGACCAGCACCACTCAACATACTCCTTGCCTTTTCCATCAGTGTCCTGTTCAACCTTTCAGTAACTCCATTTTTCTGTGGAGTGTAAGGCGTTGTCTTATGCCTTTTAATTCCATGATCAGTGCAATATCTTTTAAAACCTACATGGAAAAATTCACCGCCATTGTCTGTCCTTAAACATTTGATTTTCCTTCCAATTTGATTTTCTACCAAAGTTTTAAATTCTTTAAACCGAGTGAACACTTCTGATTTACTTTCAATAAAGTATACAAATGCCCTTCTCAAACAATCATCAATAAAAGAAACATAATAGCTAGACTTCGATAATGAAGGAACATTAACTGGACCAAACACATCAGAATGAACATAATCCAGTATACCAGGAGATTTGTGAGGACTAGAATAAAAAGAAATGTGGTGTTGTTTTCCAAAGATACAATGTTCACAAAAATCGAACTCAAGGTTACAGTCATCAAACCCTTCTACAAGATTTTTATTCTTCAAGGTTTTTAAACCTTTCTCACCAATGTGACCAAGTCTGTGATGCCACAACATAGTCTTCTCAGCTGGGATTTTTACCTCCATAGTATTTCTAGCCAAAGAAGAGTCTTCATCTTTCTCTATAGGTGCAGTGATGTTTGACTTTATAGAGGCACTGTTACAAAGAACAGGTCCTGCATCCAGCTTGTACAGATTTCCAGTACGAACACCCTTAGCTAGCACCATTGCACCTCTAGCCATTTTACATCCCTTACTTGAAAAATAAACTTCTACACCAGCATCATTTAACATACTAACAAAAATAAGATTTCGAGCCAGACCTGGTATGTGAAGTATGCCACCAATACCTTTGACTCTCCCATCAGGAAATTGAATTATGATTCTCCCTCTACCAACTATCTCCAGCGTTGAATCACTTGCCTAGTATACCTTTCCACCATCATACTTCTCGTATTTAGAGAACCATTCTCTATTGGATGTCATGTGAAAAGAAGCACCTAAGTCAACCAGACAAACATCATTTGATGCCTGAGTTGTCAAGGCTGTTGCAATGAAGGCATCTGCATCACTTTGAGAAGATTCATTGTCAGAAGCATTCTTCTTCTTCTTCTCCTTGTAGTCCTTCTGGATATGTCCAGGTTGCCCACAATTCCAGCATCTCACCTTGAAATTTTTACCAGGAGACTTTGATCTCCTTGCAGATTTGGATTTCGAATTCTTGTCCTTCTTCTTGCCTTTCTCCTTTGTTCTACCTCGAACAACAAGAGCCTCTTTGGCCATCTATGAAGACTTCCACTGCATCTCTTCAGATAGCAATGAGGCAGCAACATCTTCCATCTTGAAAGCAGTAGTAGTGCTTCCAATGGCCATCACAAGATGGTCCCAACTGTCAGGTAATGAGAACAACAGAAGCATGCAATGATCCTCCTCCTCTATCTTTACACCTAAATATGCCAGTTGAGTGACGCTCATATTAAATGAGTTCAACTAGTCTGCAAAAAATGCACCTTCTTCCATGTTCAAGGAGAACAACTTCTTCCTCAAGAATAACTTATTTACCAGAGACTTTCCCTGATAAATATCACCAAGCTTCTTCCATAATGAAGCTGTAGATTGCTCCTTATGGGTGTTCAGGAGAACATAATCAACCAGAATCAGTCTTATCAAACCTTGTGCTTTTCTATCAGCAAGATCCCAAGCTTCTTGCATTGTACTTTGTGGCTTAGTTCTAGACACTGCAATCCAGAGGTCTCTATCCACAAGCAAGTATTCTATCTTGAGTTTCCATAACTCAAAGTTACTGCCATTAAATTTCTCAATGTCTACTCTACCAGATGTACTCGCCATCTCAAACAAAAACAAGTTTAAACAATGCAAGACTCCCATTGAAACAGTATTAGCACAAAAAACTAGTCTTTCCTACAAGGATAACACTACTAGCCAAGCTCTGATACCACTTGAAGGGAAAACATGCATGGATCTAGAGACCCAATAACATGGAATACATTCCCTTAACACTAATACCATAGAGGAGAATAGCATAAACATGTTTCAATATCATCTAAAATACTTGAGATGAATACAACATGTAAAATAGAGAACACAAATTTGAGCATTCACAGTTGACACATGATATACGTGGGAAAACCTTTTCAGGTAAAAAACCCACCACACAAAGTCCAGACAATTTGTATTATAGTAACAAAATGGTTACATACAAAATTACAATCTACTCTAATCAGCTCACTATAGCACTTTCAGAATTATCTCTCATTGTTACAATGTTCATCCAACATACAGTTCGAGCAAAAAACTCTTTTCATACCCCCAACCACAATTCATGTATTTTTGGCTGATATATACATCATGTACTCGACCTAGAAAGTCATACACAGTATTCAATTCTATCAACCAAACATCGACCATCAGGATCATGAATCTATCATCCAAATAATGCAACTGATCTACCCATCTTGATCTTTCTACATTGAGCCACCCAGGCATTAATGACATCACCCAAATCAGGTTCTTTTTCGCCACCCTATGTTGACCTGCACCTATTGCAATTACTCTTTTGGTTTCCGTTCAATGATCGATCAGACACTCACCCATGTGTCCACACCTCATTCGCTAACGACTTCTATCAATGAGCTCATCCGAGCTCTCCATAGAGCTTACCGCACTATTGTTGCTAGCTCCAAGACTCGCCGTGGTATAGCGGTAGCCAACATGGCTGACCGTTGGTGGTCTTACCGCGGCCACCATGGTTAGCCACTTGGCTGGTCGTGATATGGCGGTAACCGCAAGCTAGGTCTCCGGCGGTCTTTACACGGCCACCGCAGTCAGCCTCTTGGCTAGCTATGGCATGGTAGTAACCGCTAGCTAGGCCGCTGGTGGTCTTACCAGGGCCACCACAGTCAGCCTCTTGGTTGGCTGTGGTATGGCGGTAACCACCAACTAGGCTGCTAGTAGTCTTACCATAGCCACCACAGTCAACATCTTGGTTGGTTGCAGTATGGCAGTAATCGCCATCTAGGCCACTGGCGGTCTTACCACGGCCACCACAGTTAGCCTCTTGGTTGGCCACAGTAAGGCAATAACCGCCAGCCAGGCCATTGGCAGTCTTGTCGCAGTCAGGAAGAGGATTGTGCGCGGTATGGTGGTAACCGCCAGACCCTTCACCGCGGTACCGCTAGAACAGATAAGAAGACCACAGTGGTACGACGGTAAAGGCAAAAGTGAACATTTTTTGCCAAGTTTTTTTTGACAGAGGTTCAAGCTAGCAATTGAGGCATCGTTTCTCAACAAATTTGAACTAAAACTTGAATATGAGAGCTTAACAAAGATGAAATTGGATGTATGGAATAAATTTCCCAATTTATTCTATAAGGATGAGTGGGTTAAATATGTGCTGAGATGAATTCATGATAAATTCATGTAGTTGGATATGTCGCACATGATAAAAAAGGAATCTATTAAGGTAGTTACAATGTTGTGCTCAAATGGACCAGTTTCGACATTGAAGGTTGTAAAGAATGATATGGCAATGAAGCTCACTAGAGAAAATTTTGAAAAATGAGCCCTAACAATGAATGATATAGATGATCTGGCAGTGAAGTATGTGTCTATGATGATTGGGTACAAAATTTTCTATACAAATAGAGAGAACTTTGTGTTAGCCACCACAATCCACACAACTCATAAGATGGTGAAGGAAGTAATATAGATTGATTTGTGCGAGCTCCTAAGACAACAGTTGATGGAGAACCTATAGAAGACCAAAGAATCAAGGTACCCAGGCTTCTGGTATGGTACCCTAGTTATCTATTTTCGATTTTACTTTCTTAGAGAAGTTCTTGAAGAATAGAACATTGTATGGTTAGATAAAATTATAGTTTCTATTCAAATAAGAGATCATTTGAGAAGGTTAGGAAACCTAGAAACCCAAAATCTATGTTGTGGGGTTCCTTTAGGACATTTCAGGGAAAAATGCAAGAAAGGTATATAATTCTAGCAAGTGTGGTTGAAAAATATAAGTGATATAACCTTCATGGTTACCAAAGATTTCTACGTTATGGAATCAGTTGAACACAAAATAGTTTGGGACATTACAGAGCTTAGATATGATGTAATTAAAGCAGAGTTTACTAATTTTGTAGAATTTGTATTGAGAAAACCAAGAGATCCATCTATGGACAGATTTGGCAGACAATTAGAGAAATCAAATAATGCAAATCTAGAAAAGAAGAAGAAATATATTGAGAATAATGTTGAGAAGATGAAATCAGATTTGGAGGAGATGGTGAATGCACCTAATAGTTTTACAAGGAAATCGAAAGCCACAATTTTTGCTCCATAGGGTACTCCAAGTACAAGAAGGCTAGTTAGGAAATTTGCCTCCTCTCCTACTATTTTCTAAGGCCTCTAGAACAAAGCATGTTGATAGTTCCAAGAAGAAAGTAACATCTAGCATCCATGAATAATAGAAGACTCCTAAGAGGAGAAGGAAAGAAAAGACCACCAAGAAGAAATACATCAGCTGTGAAGAAGAATATGAAGAAGAAGGACCCAACTTGGTCTAGAAAAGATCTCAAGTCTCTTAGGAAGAAACCATTTCAAAAAGAGAAAATTTTGATATAGTGGACACTGAAAGTGAAGAAGTGAGAAATAAAAGAAAGGTATTATTTTTTCAGAGAAGAGTAAATAGATCTAAGCTAGGAGCAAAAGAAGAATCAGATAAAGGCAAGGGAAAGAAGAAATAAAAGATTTCCTCCATTTAGGGAGAATAGTCCTATGAAATTGGATACTTTGTTCAACAACATTGCAGAGTTTGGTTTGTTGAAGGAAACTGTTGAAATTTTTTCAGATGAAAATGATGAGGATAAGGCAACAATTGAAGTGGCTATTATCAAGTACATGGTGAAATTTAGTACTATCTTTGGTAAAATTGAGAATCAATTATGTGATGATCTTTAAAAATTCTAAGTGCTGAAGGCAAGGAGCCTTTGATGAAGATGCAAAAATAAAGGTATTTTCCTTGGAGAAGATTGGTTCTCCTTTGACACATGAAGATAGAGTTAAATTTTCTCAATTGTACAACAAGGAATGCATAACAAAGCAAAGAGTTAGCACTCTAATGAGAAGAGATAAGGAATACATTGAAATATTCAAGAATAAGACTCCGAGGAATGTTGAAGAGCTTGCAAAAGAATTGGGAATATCTTCCAGTAGTGAAGATCAAATATAGCATAACACATCTATTTCAGAAAGAAATGAGCCTATTAATAAACAATATGAGCATGTGATTGAGGATGAGAATGTACAAGAATACATGGTAATAGATGATACCCCTCTAGATGTGGAGAATATTATTGAAGAAGAAAAGGAAGATGATAAAAATAGTGTCCTGGAGAAAGATGAAGCTCAAAATGATCAAAATTTTCCACCTCTACATATGGAGAAATACGTTAAGTAGAAAGAAGAAGATAAACAAGAAGTCCCAAAGAAGACAAAGTCACAAAAAGAAGAAAAATTGCCTCCTCTGAATGGTGAGAAGTCTACAAAAGAATAAAATAATATGGAAGAATGTTCTTCTAGTGGAGATAAGGAGAAGAGTGAGAAGAAAGAAGGTGAAAGTGCTAAAAATGTTGGGTGAATCCTTTGGAGCTTTTGGAGATTATTTAAAATATTTACTAGACATGTAGCTACAGTTTGAACCAGTGGTTTTTGCATAGCTCCTGTAGATTCCAATGCAACAAGGATAGGTAGATATGTATAATATTTCTCCCATGCATAAGATACAACTTGGTGTTTCTTTCCATGCCTCCACAAGGAAGGAAATAATTCAAACACACTAGAAGAGTGTAGAAATGGTAGAAGTAGTAAAGGCATTACAAGAAAACATTCTTGGAGCAACTATTGATAATTCATTGTTTAATGTATAAAATTTGAAGTTGTTAAATTCCTTTAAGGAATATTCTATTGGTTTAGAAGAAAATTTGGAGAGGGAAATGGAAAAGAAGGTCAATGATAATAGATTGACTGAGATTTTTGATAAATGCAATGTAACACATGGAAAGTTACAAGGTAACTTGAAGGAAGTATGAAAATGCTTGGAAGAAGCTAAATTATTGTTTCAATTTTTCTTGAAATGGCCTATTTCTATAAGGAGCATAAAAGATAAAATGGACTCAATTGATTCACAAATTTCTCAGGCCTTTGGTGCATACGATCTGGTAAATGATGCAGATAGTGCTACAATGGTAGTTATTGAAAATCTACATGGTCAATTCTTCCTAGTGCAAGAAAAAAAAGAGAAGATCATAATCCAGTATAGTCAACTTAGAGATTTGGTAAGTGTAATACTTACATCCTTAATTGGTGTTTTAGCTAGTACACAGAAGGTGACACAAAAGGATCCAGTGCCTAGTTCTTTGGAAGAAGGAGAAGACCTCCATGTGCAATATGAAATCCAAAATTCCTTGCTTACCTTCTCTAAGAAGTATTGGGAGGTAGCTAAGAGATACTAGGAAACACGCCTTTCTAAACTAAAGGTGTATTAAAAGGGTAATTTACCCTTTCTAATTGAAGGATTAAATTTATGTTTTGTATATGTAGTTTTTTTATTTCAATATATATATGTGGAGGTAGTTGATGGTGTTGTAGTACATTTTTGGTCATTTTTTGGTAAATAGCATTGTCAGGGGGGGCTGCTTTTATGTAAATATTTCCTAAGGGAGAGATTATCAGAGAAGGATGTTGACTATAGGAGAGAATTAGAAATGGGGAGATACTCTCATGTATATATCAATTAGGGAGAGTGATATAGTGATCCCTTTTCCATTTATGTCAAAGGGGGAGTAGTTTGAGTAGCTTTAGAGAGTGAGAGTGTGTTGTCATCAATGAAAAAGAAGGAGATTATTGGAAACATGAGCATGATGGTGCATGGATGGTGTATGGTGTTGTCATTGATGTCAACCCATTGTATAAATGTAGAAGTGTTGGTCCCGAGAAGACCAAATGGTGTGGATAATTGGTTGTCTCAAAGTGCAATTTTAGTGTTACAGTGAACTAGTTTTGTGGTCCGCATTACTCCACTATGAAATATCTTGTCATGTGGTTTTGAGGTATTGGTTATGTTTATTGAAGGTGTTTAGATCAAAATTTTTAAGGTTACATATCTTCTGTAGGTTAAGATAATGTTGACATAGTATCAAGATTTGTAATGGCAGTGTTACTGATACAGAGTGCACATTGGAATGCTTTGTATTCCACTACAAATGCATATTATGCTATGAAATTTTGGGGAAGTGATAAGAGATGTCATAATTATGTATGCTCCAAGTGGAAAGTGTTTTTTTGGTGTGTTTGTTGAGTTGTGAATGAATAGTTGGTTCATTTAGTTATTGCTTCACCAATTTTGCTATGTGGTGCTGACCTAAGGATTTCGAGGTCATGTGAAGTTGAATTATGTAAGGAAAATATTTAGGGGAGTAATTATAGGTCATGATGACCTATTTTAGAGGTGTAAAAAAAAATTGTTCTCTCCACAAGGTGCATGTGTTAAATTTTTAAGTCGACAGGTTATGTGGTAAATAATTCATGTAATTAGGTCAACCTAATTGATGTTTTGGTTGGTTGTGATATATATGTAAGGTTGATTCATTGTGTGCAGAAGATGAATGTGTGTATGTAGAGTGTGTGTGTGAAATTTTATGTAGTGTGAAGTGTGAAAGGTGTAGTGGAAAAGTATGAAATGTGTTAAGTTAGTTTTCAGAGCTTAATTAGAACTGTATCTTTGGCACATTGTAGATGCATTATTAGTAGTTCATTTTGGTAGTGAGCCACCCTTTCCTCTATATTTTTCTATTTTGGGCAATGAGCCACCAACAATGAGCCATTATTTCTTTTTAGATAGTAATTCCACCATTCTGTAATCTCCTTTGTAACTAGTTATAATATATTGTGAGATAATCCTCACCATGGTTTTTCCCTTTCTAGGGATTTCCACGTAAATCTAGTGTTCTTTTGTTATTTAATGTGATGCTTTAAATGAATTTATGAAGTCAATGATTTGCAGTGAATATTGATTCACCCCCCTCTTAATATTCTAAGTGTTCGACACTTTTCTATCTTGAAAATTTAAGAAATCAAAAGAATACAATTTTGTAAAGAGAAAATCATATGACCATAGTAACAATTGATCCATAAAATATTATTAAACTAAATTTAAGTTCTAAATTTTTGTATATTAGCAAAAACTAGCAAGTAGTTCTAAATCATAGTAATTGAATTAATGCAATGATTATATAAGGCATTCCCTCTCAACTCCCTATATTTCTTGAAAAGAAACATGAAATAAAAAATAAATTTTCAATGGATGCCTTATCTTATTACACTTTAGGTATAGAGTTGTAAAATTTCATTTCCTCATGTTAGTAGAAATCTATCTAGAGTTATAATAGATTATTGTCTTACATTAGTGTAAATTTATAGGCCTATAATTTATATCTTATTTTTCATAAAATAATTGGTATTGATTTTAGGTTGGATATTGTATATGGTTTATTTGTTGTGATTCTTCTAATTATAAATAATACATAATGATTATAAAAACGTTAAGGTGGTTTTTGGTAGGAAAGAGAAACAATTCAAAAACCATCTTGTCACAAAGAGATTGCAGACCATAAGATTGAAAAGATAACATTTAAGGTAGGGATAGGATAGATGGGTCATGTCCCATCACATAGATATATTTATAGGAAAAGATATGAATAACAAAAAAGGAAGATATATGTACAAGAATATATGTGAAATTATATGTAAGAAAATATATGTATAAGAATGTATGTATGAGAGAATATATGTAAGAAGAGAAATATGTACATGGTATAGGGGAAGATATATGAATTTTCTCTATTGATATAAATGATATAATGATACCTAAATTTTATATATGGTATTTTTTGGAATTTTGTAAAACTATAATTGATTAGCTAATCCTATGTTTGAATCAAACCATTACTACATTTATATGAGTGAGTCTGGGGTGCAAACTACAACACTCAAAAATTAATTGGGGCTTAGAAATCTAGTCTATGTTCCCCTATTTTATTGATAATATCAGTTCCATTTTTGGGGCCCTAGTTAGGTTGTATAAAGGATAATAATATCCAAAATTGTAATTTTGCAGACATAGAAAAAGAAAGAAAAATCAAGGAAGATATGAAGATATATGAAACTATCCTCTTGGAATCCACCATGTGAGATGGGGTTATGCACCAAGGTGATGAGGGAAAGGGGGGCGATTAAAAAAGGGGTCCTTGAAGAGATATGACCAATAACAAAATTTATCAAAAACTATCATGGGAAATAAAAAAAGGACTTGTGTAATCCAAATTTAATTACACCCATGGAAAAAGGAGATAAGAAAAATTCAAGAGGTTAGAGAATAAATTTAATTAGCAAGAAAAGTGAACGTGGAAAGCCCAAATATAGAAGAGAGAAGGAAAAAAAAATTCAAAGAAAAAAAAGAAGCTACAAAAGAATGGAAATTGTGGAGAAAATGAGAATTGAGCATACAAATGAGGGTATTTTTGAGCATGCCAAAGTGGGTGTTGCCAAGGGAAAATAAAAAGAGAATAGAGAAGAAGAATGGAAGACCCCAAAGAAATCAAAATTATGTTAGGAAAATGTAGGACAACTCATAACCATTTTAAAAGAACATTGATGGTTATGTAAAATCCAAAAGATTGCTATTAATACCCTACAATAACACAGAGACTCCACTTCCACCACAACCATTAATGTGGATGATAGATTTTTGGAATTTTTGAAAAATTTAGAGAAGGTTCCATCTATTCAAGCATAATATATAGAAGAGTTAGTTAATAGAAGCATGAGGAAATTAAAATAAGAAAAAAATAAGGAGAATAGACTGAATTTGGCTAAGGAATTATGTTAACTAACTAATTAAATGTCACTAACAAATAAAATGTGAAATTATATCTTGAGGAGTCACAACCCCCTGACCATGACCCATCCCCTAAGCTATGTAAGAGTAAAATAATTTTGAAAGAAGAGATATTGCAAAGTAAAGAGACAAGAGGGAAAGAAGGAAAAGAATTAGATTAGGAAGAGATACCTAGGAAAGAATATTTTGATATAAATTTAGCAAGAGGTAAGTGTAGAGAGAAGAATCCCTATATTGTTAGGAAAGTAAAGAAAGATCAGGAAGAAAGGAATATTCTACAAATCAAAAAAATTAAAGTAGGAAGAAGTATGAACAATATGGAATCATCGATCAAAATCCCAATATTTGGAAGAGATACAATAGAAGATGCAAAAAATATATTCATGTTAGAATCTTTCTTGTTAGAATCTATATGGGAAGGACAAAACATTGATGAGGAAAACTAAATTTATTAGACTTTGTGTCTTCACTAAGGAAAGAGGTATTAGAATGGTATAAAAATACCTACTCGAAGCATGGGAAAAGTTGGAATGAAGTGAAACAATACTTCCTAAAAAAATTTGACACTCTAGATATCCCTACAAAGAGTGTTGGAAAAATGAGGGACCTATTGCAAGGAGAGGAAGAATTAGTGAAAGCTTGTGACAAAATATTTAAGGAAGTCTACCTCAAATTGGAGGAACCCCTAACAAAGCAGCCAAAGATTGAATGGTTGATCTCTCGACTATAGAAAGATATAAGAGAAACCTTCCCACAATGGCATATCGCATAGAAGCCTAAACATAACACAAACCCTAGAAAGATGACATAAAAGAGAACATTGAGAAATTGCAATTAGTGGGAGAGCAACTAACCATACAAAATGGAATTTTGGAAAGAGGAGAAGCAAAGAAAGGTAAATAAATGTGGTGCACATATTGTTCAAGGGAGGGTCATATCCAGAGTGATTTCCCTAAAGCCCAAGGAGAAATAATTATAGTAGCATTACATATATAATTAAAAATGATACCATCCAAAACAAATACATTATACTACAAAACTTGTCAAGAATGGGATAGTCACCTCACTGAGGACTGTCTTGCAAACTAATTTCAACTTTGGAATACAAAAATTCATCCTAATCCAAGATGTCCTATGAACTACAACTATGACACAAAAAAATGATATATGTTAAGGTACTTACAGAAGGCCCTTTAAATGACATGGGTTATAGACAACCACCTTGGAGAGATAATAGAGGTGCTTATGCATTACAAAATAATCCACAGTAAGATTACATGGGAGATAATAAGCAATCAAAATATAGAGGAGGAAGAGGATGTAGTAGAAACAACTTCCAAAGAAGTGATGCTACATGCCATAACTACAAAAAGATAGGCCATTATCTATAGAATGTTGGGCATAAAAGTAAAATAATTTTCCATTTTATGGAGATGATTCTCATGAAATATTTAGATGTGATAAATGAAAAAAATATTATCAAAATATAGCACATTCCAAAAGTGATGACTTATAAGACCATAAAGGATCCAAAGTAATCAAAAGAATACCAACACAAGGAATTAAAAATTGTCAAAGAATTGATCAATGGTCATCTGATACATCAAATGAAGAATATTCCAATGAAGAAAAATAGATGCAAATTAAGAAAAAAAAGAAATTTGGAACAAATAAAAATAAGGTTACAGTACTAACTTGACAAGGAACTGATACTGGAAAGAATAGACAAAGAGAAATTGAAGAAGGAAAAGAATTAGACCCAAAAGAAGAGGGATATGATTAATTTTGGCCAAGAGAACAACACGATTCAAGTAGTAGAAAGAGAAAAAACTAAATTATACAACAAAAAAAGGATGAAATAGCATTCTTTTCAGAAGAAGAAGTGATGATGGTGAAGAAATTAGCCTCTTTGGCCCAACAACAATACCTCCTTGTAACGCCTCATCATGGAACCTAGGGAGCGTCATGACAATAACACTAAACAACCAAACTAATTATTATTTTTAAACTTTTAATAACAACATGTGATAATAACCTAACATGAACATTCTTGAATTCCACAACTACGCTACTAAAGTAAAAAAATAAATACAACACATCAAGAACTATATAAATCAAATGAAGTGAATATTCATATCCAAGAACATTACTTCAAGAGTTACATTACAATAAGTGATATTGTGACAAATCTCAAAACATTACAAGTATCAATACAATGAAATCTCATGCAACATTACGAGTGAATACAATAGAATAAGATCAAGAATAGATGACAACCACAAACTCGTCCAAAGAACCAATCTCTATGAATAATGTGTATCTAGGATCCTGCCAAGAACAAACATGTCTTGAACAATATCACCTGCAGGGGACCCACTGGAATATGTGGCATGTTCCTCCCAACTGTGTGGAACTTGAAATCCCACCCCCCATGATAGGAGATAGAATAGGTCCTCTAGTCAAAATAGACAACATGAAGAAACATCACGCAATACATGGTCGACATACATGACATCACAGTGACAAGATAATTGGCATACTCCCAGAGGTGACTCATAATCATAAGTGACACAACACAAGAGAACTAACAAGTGTACAAGGATAGGAGTGTCATCACACAAGCTCAACATGGGTTACCCAATGGGATCTTCATAGGTTACTGGCCCCCTTACTTGGTTAAACCCTAGCAACCTCAACCGATCCCCGACCCCCACTCTTACTCATGCGGGATCAACATACCTTTTGAAGGGACAAGATAGTTGATCATTTCCATTCTAGGCCTTCCCTCTCATCCTAAGACCAAACGAGCACTTGATTATTGAGTGAGGCTAACTTATCTTAATTAATATGAGATGCTACCTAAAACCCCTAAAAGATTATTTTAGTTATCACTTGGTTAACACACTTTCGAGAGGTAACCCCTGCAACCACTTCTGGGTCCATCCCCTAATGGAAGCCACTCCTCCTAAGGTAAAAATTCTCGTAAAGACTAAAAAATAAATCCAACATGCATGTAACCGAAAAATCCTTTACACTAAGACTCAAAGTCATCAAAAATAAATAATAACATTAAATATCTCAAGACGAACCACAAAACATGTATGGCCAAAACTTTCACAAACACACAATTCCATAACATGGATTTCAAGATATCCAAAATAATATCGCACAAGGCATAACGTGGATGGTTCACGTTTCAACTTTGAAGTAATTCCAAAAACAGTCAACCACAATTCTCTATCCATGAATTCAACAAACAAAACTAGCATGAATCAAAACAAAACCACTAGTTAACGCCTCTGGAAGACAATAATCTAGACACTTTTTTCCAATACCTGATACAAGAATGGACTCAAAAAAAGAAATAACATTTGAGCATTGTTAAAAAGTTCCATTCAAGATTCACCAATCATAAAAGTCTAACTTAATACATTTAACCTCATTGAACGAGAGGATAATCAATTCTTCCATATAAGATGGTATTTTAATTCACATCCATCTATATGATGACACTAAGAATTCATACCTTAATAATCAAAATATACTTTCATTGCAATAAAACAACTCAACATTCCAATATTAGCATTTCCTTTGTATTTTCATTAATAGACCACTTCATATTTAATGTATTTATATTTTAAATAACATACCATTTCACAAACCCATGCATTTATAATTAAAATAACAGTAAACCATTTTATAAATCAAAGAGGGAATTTAATATATAATATTTAATAACCATTGCACCAACATCCTCATTTAAGTATGTTTAAGAATAAAATAATGGGCAATATGTATATTGTCGATGGTGTTTTCTGCACAACAACAACTCAGAGAGAATATGATATCCTATCTCTCTTGAAAGGTAAATCTCTATGGGAAAAGAGATAACCCCAAGGTCTCTAACGTCGGGTCTTGACAATGCAGTGAAACAACTCAAAGATAATGTGAAAATGTTGGTAATCACAAAGGGAACCTACTACAAGCAAACACTAGACTTCGATTTATCAGATCTAAACAATGAATTGATACTTGAATCTTTAATTGAACCCAGATAATAAAGAAATAGAAAAAAATGAAGGTTTCTGAGATGACTCTAAGACTACTTCTAACCCTAAAATTGATAATGCCAAAAGATAAAATGTTCAAAATGGACCGATCCCTCATAAACTGATTCCTGCTCAATCCAGATAAATCTGCAATTTCATAGAAATAGTGCAATCTTCTAAGGTATTTAAATATTTTCAAATCACAAAAATTCATTCAACCAATCCTGAACAAATCCTTATAATTGAACTAAGCACATTTTTAAGCCTAGGCTAACTTTGCAAAGCAGCTAACAATCAGCTAACTATAAAACGTATGGACTAGAGATCGCTGCAAACATTCCAAACATAAAACCCTAAGTATCACAAAACTATTTAACTATAAACTTAAGCAATTTCAAAGATAGAACAACAAGAACCATGTTGAATGAAACTCCACAAGATAGATACCAAATCACAATGTCCTTTCTTATATTAAGTCATCCAAAATGGTAACAATTCCAGCTTTCTGTTGTAACACTTGCTTGAAGATAAACCTAATTCGCTCAACTATGGAATTTCTATTCTACCTCTCTATGCATATCATGTATCACCTATCTATCTCCCTTTCAAATGAGGCAACATGCCTATTTTATAGAGAATCCCTAAGATAGGTTGGCCCAAAAATAAGAGTTTATAATAAAACAAGACCTACAAGAGGTCGGCCTCAAAAGATATTCGAATACATGAAATGTGCAAATAGCACCAATTTCATCCAAGTCGGCCTAGGTACCAAAGGGGGTCGAGCCAATGCACATGAATAATGGGAAGCACAAATATCGAGGTATCCCTACATAACTACTTCCCATCCTTGTCCTTAGCTCGATCTTCTTCACCATGCATGGCCAACAATATCTTGTCCATTTCAGCAACAAATGGCACATGAAAAACCCTAACTCTTCTTTCGAGAGACTTAATATCATCCTTTGCCTGCCTCACTGTACCATCCCAATCAGCCCTATTAGTTAAGTATCTATAAATGACTGCAATATGGGTTGCAACATCATCTAGCTGATGTTCAGTGACTGGTCCCTCACCAACTGGAGAATAAAAATCCCTCCACCATTTCCTAAGTTACTCCAGATTAAGATGCTTCGGAGAAAACTTCTTCCTTCCTGTCATAATTTCAAGGAATGATATACACTTATCATGAATACTAGTCAAAGTGTCCTCAATCTTCTTTCCTTGTTTGTGAATATTTTTCAAGGCCTTCTACCTCATTTGCAAGATTTCAAACCATTCCCAAGGTTCAAAAACCCTTGAGAAAGGAAGAATCCCACTCTTTACCAGCTTATCTTCAGTAAACTCTATGATTGTTCTGGTTTTTTGTAGTAGAAGGTTAGTATACTTTGGTATTGAGCTAGCATAGTCTTCAACCAGTCCACTAATCTCATGGCATCCCCTCTAGTCGACAAGATATCTTTAATGGCAGCATCTCCTTTAGTTTGAACCCCTTGCAACCAAGCAACTGTGGCAAGTGTAGTGCCTTTCATCTTCTCAAGCTCGAAGATTGTTTCCTGAGGCAAGAAACCTACAGCAGAGGAGGAAGAGCCAATGGACTATAAAGGTTTCATCAACTCTTGCAAGTACTTCTTCAATTTCTCTTTCTCTTTCTCCAACTCATGCTTGGTTTGTACAACCTTCTTCAACCTACCCACAATTATAGCACTAGAGCCTTCATACTCCTCAATGTCCTGTTCCATAGATGCATTCCCTAATTCAATAGTTTCCACATGATAATCCCTAGCAGTTACATTATCCCTATCTTTATCCGAAGCAGGGGTAGCAATGTGAGCCACTCTATTTCCTGACCCATCCCTCTCAATCCGGGATACAACTCTGGCTTTCTTCTTAATCTTTCCCTTTTCAAAATTGGCCATTAAGTCATCCTGTTGATGGTGTTTTTATGCACTTCTCAACATAGGTAATGCATAGGTGCATCACCTCTCTTGAAAGACAATCTTCCACAATGAAATTGCAGAACACTATCCCAAGGTCTCTCAGATGTCAAGTCTTGACAGTGCTTGGAATATCTCAGTTGATTTATGTGATTTTTTGGAATCACAAGGTGGACTTACAGATGAGTTACAAAGTGGGGAAGTTGGATCAACAAATGGAGTTCTTTAGATGGGAGAGTTGTTGAGTGTTTGCTATAGGTTTAAACAGCAGTCTAGAACTCCATTTCAACATTAGATTTAGCTTTATAATGTGCAATGAACCTTGCCTTAGGTTATTTCTTAAAAAAAAAGAAAAAGGGCAGGGAAGAGAGAAGGTTCCTGGATCTAAAACTATGAATGAACAATGATCATGGAGGCTGCTATAGTAGAAAAACTCCCTATACTAGGTTTTGCTTGGCCAAGAGGATCCTATAGTTACACAAAACTAGTGCAATCTTCTAAGGACTGCAGATTTTCAGTTTGCATACACACATCATGAACATGCAAGTGAACTAAGTTGCAGCAATCAAATAAAGAAGCCCAGGCTAACTTTGCACAACAGCTTGTCATCAACAAGTGCCAAAAGTATGGGTTGAAAATTCATCAAATACTGAAACAACAATCACCATTACCACTTCCATTCAAGAAACTAACAACTAAAACTAACTTGGAAGGTAGAACCATGCACACATAATGAGAAAACTCAAAAGTAACACCCATAGATCATGCAATGTTGCTTTCTATTGCTGCAGAATTTTCTTACAATAGCTCTCCAACCCTTTACAAATGAGGGGGGGACCCCTATTTATAGTTTTCCAAAGCCCGAATGAATGGCTAGGATTGATTTACATTTTGGGGCTCAAATTCAATTACATTAGGGCTTCACCTACCCCACAATATTCAACAATTTAAAATACATCTTTTGTCCTTTTCTTATTTTGTCTTGTAGTGGCTAGTCACTGTAGCAGTTTTGTCTTCTAGCTGATTTCCCTTTTACTATAGCTGAAACTACCTGAAAGTTGCCTCCTCCTGATGGAATTGCAACATTCTTCATTGGATCAAATGGGTCTGTCAACAATTGGCATCAATGGATTTCTTGCCCCTGATTTGAGTGGACAACCCCCAAAGATCATCATCATCCGGTGAAAAGCAGGACAACCCCCCTTGCATTTTATCATTGAGTTCCTTGGCATATGCCTTCTTCTAATGCTAGCTCTATTGATGTGCACCACAAGGAGAGGTGGGCATAAAATGAATGGTGATAGGATCCACATGCTTTTCCTTTTTCAACTTTCTCTATGGGCCCCCCGATGGACCCCCGATAGGCTTCTTGAAACTAGAATCGAGAGGCCAAAATGTTGTTTTGAAAAGGGCGAACAGGGCATGGCGACTCAGATGGTATCTCCCAATTGAAAATTTGGAATTTGAAAGATCCAGGGAGGATAAGACCCAATTTTGGCATCTGGGTCGAAGTTCGTTTTCAAATTGGAGGAGAGCTTGTATGTTCCAAAAATAAGAGGCCGAAATGTCATTTTGGAAATGTTGTTTCGAAAATGGTGAATAGAGCATGGAACTCCGGATGGTATCTCCCTACTGAAAATTTGGAATTTGAAAGGTTCAAGGAGGATAAGATCCAATTTTAGCATCTGGGTCAAAGTCCATTTTTAAATCGGAGGTGCGCTTGGACGTTCCAGAGACAAGAGGCTGGAATGTTGTTCTAGAAATGTTGTTTTGAAAATGGTGAACAGAGCATGGAACTCCAGATGGTATCTCTCGGCTGAAAATTTGGAATTTGAAAAGTCTGAGGAGGATAAGATCCGATTTCGGCATCTGGGTCGAAGTCCATTTTCAAATCGAAGATGCGCTTGGACATTCCGGAGATAAGAGGTCGGAATGTCATTCTAGAAATGTTGTTTTGAAAATGGCAAACATAGCATGGAACTCTGGATGGTATCTCTTAGTTGAAAATTTTGATTTTGAAAGGTTCATGGAGGATAAGATCCAATTTTACCATCTGGGTCAAATTCCATTTTCAAATCGAAGGTGTGCTTGGATGTTCCAGAGATAAGAGGCCAGAATGCCGTTCTGGAAATGTTGTTTTGAAAATGGTGAACAGAGCATGGAACTTCAGATGGTATCTCTTGGCTGAAAATTTGGATTTTGAAAATTCCAAGGAGGATAAGATCCAATTTTAGCATATGGGTCGAAGTCCGTTTTCAAATAGGAGGAGCGCTTGGACGTTCTGGAAATAAGAGGCCAGAATGTCGTTCTGGAAATGTTGTTGCAAGAATGCTGCTGTAGAAATGTTGTTTTGGAATTTTCAAAACTTCTTGAAACTTAAAGAAACCTTAGAAGTTAACTTGGGCACCAAAAAAAATCCCAAATCCATAGGAAATCTATCCCCAAAGACATAAATGAAGGAAAAAGTGAATTGAGTGAGCGGAGAGGCGAAACCCGAAAAACCCAAGACTCAACCATTTTTTTATTTGAGGGGAAAATATGGTTAGCCAAATATGAGACTTTGAAGGGCACGTTGACCAAATAGGACACCAAAAAAGGGGCACACAAAATGAGATGGGAGCAAAGCAGCTCGTCGGGAGCAAAAAAAGAGGGTCCCTACCTACGGCGGGGTCTGTGTGCAAAATATGCACAACACATCCCAATTAGGAGGAGCATCCTCTATTATTACCAGTTTACTTTTCAATTCTTTATTCAGCCAACTTGGAAGAGTAGACTCAATTGAAACTGTATCTTGCTTAACTTGCTCCTGCTGGTCATTATGGGCATCCTTCTCAACACTTGGCACAGTAGGGATATCCATGATTGGATTCACCTTGTCTTGCAACTGCTCCTCTACAACAACTTGCACCAATGAAGGGATCTTGGCTGGTATCTCCTCCTGTTGAGGAGATTTACTCAATTTCTCCTTTGTAGGTGAATCTACATAGGCTACCAAAGGGGACTGCACCACATTGTCAATTTCTACCTCCGCATTATAAAGGTCTCCTTCCTAAAATTCTTCCTCATCCAAGTCCTTAGGATCTTCATCCTTTCTTGGTTCTTCTTATACACTATCACTATCCTAGGGAATGGAAATAATTTCTTGTTCAACAATGGGAGTAGTCACAAGAACATCCTGCTTTGTACCAGCATCTTTTGGGGATGGGGTCCTTGATCTCCTCATATATACTTGTGTCCTTTCCCCTGAACTCTCTACTTCAACCATTGGTGGTTCAACCTCCTTATTAGTTTTAGGAGCCTCCTCTAGTTTCTGTGACAGCTTCGCAAGCCTTCTTCTCTTTATCAATTGAAGGGTAACATCTACCTCTTCCTTCTCTCCTTTGTCATTTTCATCCTCTTTCCTCAAGACATGTCTCCTCTTCTTGGCAATAGGTTTCCTCTATTTACCTACCTCTGCGACCTTCTCCGTTTAAACATCCCTAACCTGAATCTTGAAAGGGGAATCCACCTTTTCCTCACCTTTATGATCTTGTTCGTGTGATTCTTCAGAAAAAAAATGAGACTCCAAGTCTCCCATTAGTTCATAAGTACATTGGACACCCTCACTCTCCAATTCCAACATTTTGTGTTTCAACAACATTTTGGTGTACTTGATCACCGAAGTCATGATTTGGTCCAACTCCATTTTCTCTTCCTCTAACCAGTTGATCTCTCCAACTAGCTTATCCTTCACAGACTTGAAGATATGACCTTGAATTAGATTTCCATACTCTTCCACCTGGTTAGGGATAGCCTTCACATTGTATAACCTCACCAAGTCCATTGGCAACCTGGAGAATTTCTTCTTCCTAAACTCAAATTCATCAGCAAGTTTAACCCAAAGATCCTCAATGTTGACCTTATGACTGTAATCCCTGATAGCCTTCCTTTGTGCATCACTAGTGATGTCAAACCTTGCTCTCTTGGAATGGAAAGAGAGACCAAAAGTGATCATCTTCTCCTCAGAAGAATGAGCAGATTGGATAGAAGGAAAAACCTCACCCATTCCTATCTTCAAGGGAAAATAATTCCCAAAACCTGTTTTATGCTTATCTCCTTTCACAACTATGTCGAAGTCACAAATTTGCCTAGTGACCTCCAACAATATAATATGATCAGTAGGGTACCTTGGGAGTCTACAAGGGGCCCTCTGACAATCATCAATCTTGATGTAAGAGAAAGTGGGAAACTGGATAAACCATGTCCCATATCTCTTTATCAATTCTTTAGCTTTGTCAGAAATTCTCACATGCTCTACACCTTGGAGCAATCTGGTGATATACATTGTGAATGCATCATTTTATCTTCTATAGCTTCCTCCAATTAGGTGCAGTTGTGTATATACCTCATATATTTCATCTTGTCCAAAATTACCTCTAGTACTCAACCCCTTATATGGGTGAAATCTTGCCAATAAATACACTAAGTAGGAGGTCATGGTGAAGGTCTTGGTTTGCAACACATTGCACAAATGCTCATGGATCACTGTACTTATGGATCCTGCCCAGTGATAATCAATTCCCTGCTCCATCTGAGCAATAACATTAAACATCCAGATCTCAAACACCCTTGCACTCTTCAATCCTACCAATCTACTAAGAATAGTAATTACATTGTAATAATCACTTTTGAACTTGAGCCTGAATAGCTTCTTTGGAAATTTAGAGAAATGAGACTTGGGCTTCTCCAACCAAGAGTTGATTACCTATTGGAATTTGACCATATTTTCCTCATAGTATTTCCTTGTTGTATCTATGTCAAAACCCACCACATGTGACCTGTCGGGCATATCAAAATCCCATGCAATGGACACAGGATGAAAAAACTGCCACAATCCTTCCTTGAGGATCAATTATCCTTTGTGTCCCTCTATCATAATTCCTTGCACACTCAAGTACCAGTTCATAGCATTGCACCGTGGAGGGAAAACCTGCTACATGCGCCAACCCGGATTCCACAGTTCTCCTGGCCAACAAAAGAAGATTTGGTGCTGCCAATTCAACTTTAAATTCCTCATAATCCCACATACCCACATTGGTATCGGTGATTCTTGACCAAATAGAAGTCAGCTTGCTTTTAGGAATCTTTCTTTTTATATCCAACTTTACCTTCTCTACATCAAAGAGAGTAGAACTCTCTACACTTGGATTTGTTGCCTTCCCTTTGCCACGACCAACAACATCTTGTCCTGATCCTACTTGCAAACAAATAAGAATGACAAAATAAGGTCCAAGAGAAGTAACAACTATTAAGAAATCCATATCACCAAAGTCTAGGATTTATCCCACCTTGTGGATTCTAGACTAGAGAGGAATTCTAGGGAAATCCGGACCAGGCGGAATTCGGCAAGACAAACACATAAACCCCCAAAATATTACTCAATCCATCAATTCAATAAAGGAACAACCTTAAAGTTACTTAGAATAAGTTCATTTGATCATCTAAACATATTATTAATGATTAAATATCTCACATAATCGTCATACTCATCGCTTCCCAAAACTTCAAAAGAATCCGACCAGGGTGGGATTTAGCGAAAATAGCAATAGTTACAATCAACCTGGGAAAAATGATGCGACTCGAAACATCCGAAAAAATCTGGTGGGAGCATATTCTGGCGGGAATAAGATAGATTACCATCAAATCACAAATCCAGAAAAATGACCTGACCACGGATACCGAGAAAATTTGGAGGAGGCGGATTTTCTTGAGGCAAACAAAAAATCCGACTTAAGATGGCAAGAAAGAAGGAACGGAAAAGCCAGGGAAATCTAGACCAGGCAGAATTCCGTGGAGACGTCAAAACCCGAACTCATCATTTTTCTCTTTTCTTTACCAAGACAAATCAAAGACCACAGACCTAGGGTCTACAGCTCAACAATAACCTAACCGCGGACCCCAATGGATCAAATATAAATTTAAAAACCATCCTCTCAACAATTTGAGAGAGATTGGTGTTTCCCTAGGTCAGGAACCCTAAAATCTCTGCCATGGGAGCACAAAAAAACTAGGCATGACTTGCCTATGAGCGAGATGGGAGATTTATGACAAATGAAAACAAGCCCTGAAAAGAAAAGTGAGATACCAGACCAAAATAAGTGCTCAATGATCAACCTGGTGGATTGATAGAAAAAATGAAAACCCCAAATGTCCAAACATGGCACACAGACCCAAGAAACAACGAATCAAAGCAAAAAAGACCAACAAGGGAAAAGAGCATGTCCACATACCATGAGAGAAAAAGAACTGGAACTGGCGATGCCAACAATTAATCTACAAACACGAGCAGGATACGAGCAATGTTCATGAAATTCAAATGCAGCACTCTAAAATAACCTTGAAATGCACGATCTAGCAACACACCTCAAGCTCCAACACTCAAACTTAAATGACCAATTACTCCCCAAGATTCAATATATCAACGCCTCAAAAGGGTCATGCAATCGCCATTAAAGTGACTGAAAAGACAACCAAGACCAAAATTCGGAGATCTGACAGGGCAACGGACTTCGGAGAAATCCGGACATGATGGATTTCCCCAGATTTGGGTCAACATACAACTATCTTCAGATTTTGAAAGAAAATCAGGAAAATCCGGACAGGGCGGATTCTCCCAGAAATGGTGAAAAGTCTGAAATTCATTCAGATTTTAAGATTTTCAACGAAATTCACAAATGTGCCACTCCAACCAGCGAGATGAAAATTGAAGCACAGACTCAAGCAAGTAAAATTCTAGAAAGTAAAGGCCAAGAAACCCAAATAAACTAGAAAAAGAGAGGGTCCCCATTTCAGTGGGGTGTGTGCAAAAACTGCACAACAAATGGCGACTCCGCTGGGGAAATGCTCCAAAGCATTTTGATGATAAACTACAATAAAGAATCCAGAATCTCTAGTTTTGATCCTCTCATCGAGGCACCTATGAATAAAGTTTTAGAAACCACAAGCAAGAAGAAATTTTCCTATACCAGGGTCCAGTGTGTGTGTTGTGCATTTATTCCTATTCCTTAGTACAATGGGAACCTAGGCAAATCTGGCCAGGCTACATAAACGTTCTAAGTCCAAAAGCAATTTGGATAGAGCCTCACTACCATTCAAGCATCCATATCCCTGAAAAGGTTATCTTTGTGACCAGCCCAAGCATAGCTCTACTGCTAGTCAGACGTCTATAGCCCCGATAGAGATACTAGGATACCCCTGATAAGGTGAAGATTATTTAGATTTTCAACATTTTCCTTTTCTCTTTTCTTGCACTTTTACCTTATAGAACTTTTATCTTTCACCTTCGTAAGTAATGAAACTCACACTTAGGGATGAGGAACGTAGTGGCACTGAAGCAGAATATAAGATTTTTCACCAAGCCAAATTACCTAAGAACTCTATGCAACTACAAAATTTTCAATTTTAGTGTGAATAATGTGAGACCCGAATATATTCCAAAGTGTATCCAAAACAAGTGATCCTAATTCCAAGTACAAAGGACATCAAATAGAAGATTTCCACCATTTGACTCTGAAAAACTGATTAGTGTTTATAAAAGAAATTCCACAACAACCCCCAGCAAATAGCCCGTTATATAGATGCAACAATCTCAAGAAAGCAAGGAGCCCTAGATCGAAAACCAAAATGAAAAGAAAAACAAAGCAAAGCAAACCTACACTACAAAAGAAAAAACAAGCAAAGTAAAGCAAACCTATTCTACCAAAGAAAAAACAAGCAAAGCAAAGCAAACCTATTCTATGCTATGTATAGGATGAACTGAAAATAGTTCAAGGTTGGAAATAATGCTTCAGATACAGCCCATTGACAGGCAACGAAATATCCTCACCTGTGAGGGTTTTTAAGCGAAAAGAATTATCTCACAAAATTTCTGAAATCTAGTAAGGACCAAGCCATAGTTTATCAAATTTACCATGTTCTCCCTTACAATCATGAGCTTTATCCCAATAGAGAACTAAGTCAAAAATTCTAAAGGTCTTGACCTTAACTCTCCTATCAAACCGTGTTTTCACCACACCTTAATGTTTGGTAAAGTTTTCTAGGGCTTCATCCCTTTTTTCTTCTAAGTGTAACAGCTCGGCCAAATGGGCTTCACGCTTATCTTCCTGATTGTAGTATGCGTTGATAAACTGTAAGGTAGGGATCTTCAATTGAATAGGAAACACGGGTTCTAAACCATACACCAAGTGATAAGAAGAGGTTCCTATGGATGCCTTTTGTCTAGTACGATCAACCCAGAGAGCAAAGCAAAGCTAGGTATGCCAATCCTTAGGATTTTTCTCTAACAACTTATGGATAACCGTTAGTAGGTTCTTATTGGAAGACTCAACTAGGACATTACCCTAGGGGTAATAATTGGACAAAAAAATAGTAACAATCCCATGATCAAACGCCCAATTAGAAAATTTTAGAGATGAAAATGCAAGACCATTATCACAAACCAGAGATAGTGGACAACCAAAATGATTGATAATCCCAGACTCTAGAAAATTGATTACCATATCCGAAGTACATTGTTTACAAGCAAGAGCCTCTATCCATCTAGTAAAATAATCAGTTATGGTAAGAATATACCTATGAACCATAGAAGATGGAGGATTGATTGGACCTATGAAGTCCATACCCCACTGGGCAAACGGTTTTACCTCTATGACCGGCTGAAGTGGAAGAGCTGTGTGTTTTTCCTTACTTGTTGTAGTTTGAAATATGTGAAAAATCCTCACATGTTGGTGCATGTCTTTGAACAAAGTAGGCTAGTAATAGCCAGCTCTTAAGATCTGGTTTGTAATGGCTGATGCAAAACCATGGCCTGTGCCATATTTCTTATGAAATTCAATCATCACTCTAGCAGCTTCCTCTTTTCCCAAACATCTTAAGTATACGCCTTCATGATTTATTTTATATAAAATAGCTCCTTTCATCATAAAACTTCCACTCTTCGGATGCAAAGCCCGCCTCTGAACTGTATTAAGGTGATCAGGACATTGTTGATTCAACAAATAGAAAATTATTTCATCATACCAATCTCCTAGAGATACTTCTTGAAGGTAATAGTGTTGAGTTGTGAGATTAGGTCATGTCTCGGCCATTGTCTTTGTGAGTCCTTGTCCTCTCACTAATTTCATGGGTTGGATTTTCATATCATATTCCTACAACATAGTCACCCATTTGGCCTTTCGTTCTCCTAACTCATTTTTCATTAGCAACAGCTTCACTCCAGGATCATGTACTATGGAAAAAACCTTATTCCTCAAAATATAATGCCTAAATTTTTTCACTGCTCTGACCAAAGCATTGGCCTGATTTTCTACGTTATGATATCTTAATTCCGCATCCTTCAAAGGAGTACTCATGAAGGCTATAGGATGTTCATTGCCTTGATCAGAATTTTGAGTTAACATTGTAGCACAAGAGTGATCAGAAGTGAACGAATATATGTAAAAAGGGTTAGCAAAATCAGGACTCACCAACACCGGAGCCTCAACAATAGCTTTCTTGATTTCTACAAATGCTTCCTTAGCTTCTGCATTCCACTCTATTTTTGCTTCTTGTTTCAACATGGCATTCAATGGCTTAACTATCTCTGCAAATCAAGTCATAAATTTTCTTACAAAATTAATTTTACCAAAAAATGACTTCATCTCTTTCTTAATTACAGGAGGCTGAATCTTCAAGATAGCCTGTATTCGCTCAAGATCAATAGCAATACCCTGTTTTGAGATAATATGCCCCAACAAATTTCCTTTTTTGACTCCAAAAATACACTTCCTTGGATTACGTGAAATACCAAACTCTCTACATCTTTGGAACAATTTGCATAAATTTGTTATATGATCTCCTCGTTCCTTGGAAAAAACTGTCAAATCATCAATGTAAATAATGATGCACTTACCAATTATCTCCTTAAAAGAAATTTCCACAGCTCTCTAGAATGTAGCTTCAACATTGATCAACCCAAACGGTATCCTTTTGTAAGCAAATGTTCCCCATTTTGTAGTGAAGGCAGTTTTGTGCCTATCCTCATATTGCACCATAACTTGGTTGTATCCAGAATACCCATCCAAAAAGGACATCATTTGAGATTCATTAACGATCTGAAGCACCTCATCCAATGAAGGAACTGGGTAATTATACTTTTCTGATGCTCTATTCAGATTCCTAAAATCTACACATAGCCTAATTTCTCCATTCTTTTTCCTTACCGAAACCAAATTCACAACCCAAGTAGAGTACCTTACCAGAAATATAATGCGTGCTGAAAGCAATTTCTGCACCTCCTTTTGAATAATGGGTTCTAACAGAGCATTGATTGGCCTCTGTCTTTGCCTAAATGGTTTGACATTTGACTTCAAAGGGATAGTGTGTGTAATAATTGAAGTATCATATGTTTTCAAATCTTCATAAGTCCAAGCTATCACATCATGATATGCATGTAAGGTATCAATAATCCCCTTTCTTTCTTTTGGAGTACATACCTTGCCAATAAAAACATTCTTCATGTCATCTAGTGTCCCCATATTGAATGTTTCACACTGACTACTGAGAGACTCCTTTTTAGCTTGTTGCTCCTGATCTCTTATCTTATCCAAATCAAAATTTTGTTCCAACTATACCATACCTCTTGGAATAGTATTAGTTTTTAGATTAATGATTCCTCCAAAGTCTATTTTTGCTTCTTGAGGCTCTATCTCATCAATGACTTGAGAAGTGAACACATCACAGCTTGTAATAAAGTCCAAAATATGCTTATTATTTTCAAATACCTAGAAATTAGTAACGTTATCAGGTACCGAAGGTACTGGAGTGAGCTCAACTGTAAATTTCTTCAATCCTAAAAGTGATAAAGGCTGCAAGGTGCTAGCAGGTTGGGCTAAAGAATCTGTGACTTGATTCTTTCTTCGAGGAATCAACAAGATGTTGAAAGCATCAAATCCCTCAATAAGATCCCACACTCTATGCCTATAATTGGTCATTCTCCTATCACAACATGAATATTGTTTCCTTACTTGTTTGATTACTAATTTAGAGTTCTTGAAAACTTGTAGCATCTTAACTTTATTCCTTGATGCCATTAACAAGCCATGGATAAGGCTTCATATTCAGCAACATTATTGGTGCATTGGAAGTAGAGTCTATGAGCAACGGAATAATTCTTACCTTTAGGATTGATTAATTCAAATCCTACTCCAGCACCCTGCTTAGATTTAGATCCGTCGAATCTCAATGTCCAATAGCCATCAAATTCTCTTGGTCTTAATTTATCTTGCTCTTTGCTGAGGATGGGGGGCTGTTTAGGAGGCGTTGGGCTCTTACCCCTATCATCACTTAATATTTTTTGCATACTAAGTCCAACGGTTGCAATTGGATCAATGCATTTTGTATCTGTAGGATAGCAGTCTGACACAAGTCACATTCCATCTTAGAATGAGAGGCATCATGGAATCTGCACCAATTGGGAAGCAATAGCTCTTCAATGGTCATACTTCCTTTCAACTATATTTTATCTTCCATACATTTCTAGATGAACTCTTGAAAGTTATCCAACAGACTAAGTTACCTATCCTCTGGGTCTTCCATATCATCCCCTTGCTTAATCAATGTTCTAGGATTACTGCTCTATGGGATGTGTTCATCTGAAGAATCCTGTAGCATGAAAACCTCTTCATCCTCTATGACTGATTCCGCTAGCACATAGTTTCCCATGCTAACCTCGAACACCAACACCTCATTCAAAACATTCTAATATTCAGTGATTACATACTTCTTTCGGGGCTCTCTTTCAATTCGGATCTGATTCAGAACTCTTTTCCATGGTAACCACATATGAGAATGATCAGTAGATGTATACCCATTTAATACTTTAGTGAAATCCCTACCTAAGATCAAACCATAAGTATTAGGAATGTCAAAAACCTATATATTAATCACTTGTTGCACCCTAGGGTCTAATGAGAGCTGCATAGGGATCATATTCAATTCTCCAACTATACTTACCTATGTTTTGTCCAATTGAGTAACTTTCTTTTGAGAAGCTATAGGGGTAATACCAAATGCTTTGTGAATAGAAAAAGGCATAACATTTGTAGAGGTTCCTGAGTCTACAAGACAATTATGCAAGTTCTTTCTAAAGATACAAACAAAAATTAAGAAAGGAGGGGTTTCTATTTTGCCTTGAAATAAGATCAAGTGAGTGTCAGCTTGTGCAACTTGAACTTTATCTTTATCTCTCCCTTTATCCACAGGTGGGACCTGACTTCTAGGTGTTTGGGAATTAGAAGACCCGGTAACAGCCTCATTGGCAGTTACCCCTTGTGGTGCTATATTCGAACTAAATGACCCAAAAAGTGCATCCCTAATAGCAAGAACTCTTAATAACTCAAAAGCAGAAAGACTTACCTTTACTTTCTTGAATTCATTAGTCACATATTCGCCTAATTGCTCCACATTCAGGTAAGTTTGGGCTTCCTTGTAGCCACTGGCATGCCTATCTTTGGATACTTCAGCATTGTTTCCCTTTGCCAGGTACTGTGTGGGAACGTGAGGATAAAGTGGATTATTACTAGCTTGTGGATCTGGGGGAGTATTAAAATTGTTAGGAGGAATAGAAGTAGTGAAAGGACCTCCAGCCTGTGGACTCTTGTTGGGTCTATTTCTCAAATCATATTTCTTTGATGGTTGTTGAAACATCTGAACCTCTTCAACACTAACTTCATCTTCTTCCAAGGGGCCATTTTCATTCTCAATTTCTTCGCTAAACAACTGGGAAATATCATCTTCATTAAGCACCTACTTTGCCACATCCTCTTGGTTACTGGATTCTTCTTCTGGTTCATTTTCTTCACCTTTGTGGAATGGGGCATGGTTGAGTACCAGTACTAGAGAATCATAGGGATTTGAGGGTACAATTTCCTAGCCACTAGAATTATTTTCCACTTCATACTGAAAAATAGAAGCCGCAATCTAAAATTTGGTACAGTCTAATTTAGAGTGTTGACTTGTCTTATGGAGTTTACACCAACCAGAAAAAGCTACTTCTACCAAGTATACACCATTTGGAGGCTTCTCCTGAGTAGCAGGCCGATCCAATGGAGTAGGAATTCCTCCATCATTAGGTCCAGTATTCCATGACCTATTCTGCCTAGGTGGTTGCCCTCTGTCAAATCCATGTCCATCTTGTTGATTTCTATCAAAATTCTGACCAGAACCTTGTCCTCTGTCATAGTTTTGATTTCTGTTGAAATATTGCCCTCTTTCAAATTTTTTGTTCTCCTTGCCATAGTTAGATTGCATGTTCTTCTGAGTAGCTTGAAGCTGTATATTCTGATTTCTCAAATAGGTTACTTTCGTATTCAGCCTTTTCACTTGTTCAGATAACTCATCTAGTCTTTCTTTATCTAGATTGTTAGGTGGTGCCAAATCAACACTACCAGAAGGATACTTAGGCATGCCTCCAAACCAACATCTTGATTCAAAACTTTTGAATTCTACAAATATGTAGGAAAACCATCCTGTTTTTGATGAAGGGGTTGATTAGCTCTTTGCTGAGGATAAGAGGTCATAGGTTGAGCTTGATTTAAAGATGGACCTAGATAAGGAACCAAAGGCAATGAACTTATTGGATTCATTATGGGAGCATGACTAGTCAAAGCCTGATTAAGGGCTTGAATTTGTCTAGGGTGAGCAGCAAGTCCTAAGGATGGTAAAGGTCCTAATAAGTGTTGCCTCAAGTCTATGTTGACCTTCACAGCCTCTGCATATACAGTAAGCAAAGTGTTTAGAGGATTAGTCCTTTGTTTAAGGAAAGTGGTTGTAAGGCTATCTAAGGCTTCAAGGTAAACTTCCAAATTAGTATTGTCATTTCCAGCATAAGGCACCTGGAGTTTGGTGTATGCTCGATGTACTATATCATTGAATGATCCTATAGGCTCAATAATCTCCCTTTTAACTCGAGTAAATTTCAGGTATAGCTCATTAGCACTGATGAGAATCTTAAACTTTTGCAAAAATGTAGTTTCTAATTCAATCCAATTATGGATGGAAGCAGCAGGTAAGTGATTGTACCAATAAAAGGCCTCTTCTCCGAGAGAATAAGGAAAAATCCTACATGCAACATCCTCATGGTTAATTCCTCTATCCCTCAAGCAGGTTTGGAAAATCCTAATATGCTCTTTTGTTGTTCTGTTGGGGTCATCAGTATCAAACTTAGAGCAAAAATGCTCAGGGTTCTTAGGCATGAAATTGTAGTTATTAAAGATTAGTGGGGATGAATTATTAGCAAGGAAAGCCATTGGTGGGGGTGGAGGTGGTAATGGCTGATTTATGACTAGTTGTGGTTGTGGGATAAGAACTCGTTCAGATGATGAGGATGAAGATGATGGAGATGAAGGAAGTGGGAGGCTGGATGATGATTCTTCCCCTCCTTTGGTCCTTCTTGACCAAGTAGGGACTTGTAATTCTTGAAATTCTTCTCCTCTAGGATTAGATCTAGTTCTTCTTCTAAGCCTCTCAGGAGAAATGGCATTTAGGAAATGCTCCAACTTGCTTATTCAAGGCCCTCCTTCTAGCGCCAATCTGTTGATGGTGTTTCCTGCACAGAAAAACCTCAGATAGAATATGATATCCTATCTCTCTTGAAATGTAAATCTCTATGGGAAAAGAGATAACCCCAAGGTCTCTAATGTTAGGTCTTGACAATGCAGTGAAACAACTTAGAGATAATGTGAAAATTATGGTAATCACAAAGGGACCTTACTACAAGCAAACACTAGACTTCAATTTATCAGATCTAAAAAATGAATCGATACTTGAATCTTTAATTGAACCCAGATAATAAAGAAATAGAAAAAGATGAAGGTTTCAGAGATTACTCTAAGACTACTTCTAACCCTAAAATTGATAATGCCAAAAGATAAAATGTTCAAAATGGACTGATCCCTCATAAACTGATTCCTGCTCAATCTAGATAAATCTGCAATTTCACAGAAATAGTGCAATCTTCTAAGGTACTTAAATATTTTCAAATCACAAACAATTCAAGCAATCCTGAACAAATCCTTATAATTGAACTAAGCACAATTTTAAGCCTAGGCTAACTTTGCAAAGCAGCTAACAATCAGCTAATTGTAAAAAGTATGGACTAGAGATCGTTGCAAATATTCCAAACATAAAACCCTAAGAATCACAAAAATATTTAACTATGAACTTAAGAAATTTCAAAGATAGAAAAACAAGAACCATGTCAGATGAAACTCCACAAGATAGATACCAAATCAAAATATCCTTTCTTATATTAAGTCATCCAAAATGGAAACAATTCCAGCTTTTTGTTACAACACTTACTTGAAGATAAACCCTAATTTGCTCAACTATGGAATTTATATTCTACCTCTCTATGCATATCATGTATCACTTGTCTATCTCCCTTTCAAATGAGGCAATATTCCTATTTTATAAAGAATCCCTAAGATAGGTCAGCCCAAAAATAAGAGTTTATAATAACACATGACCTACAAGAAGTCGGCCTCAAAAGATATTTGAATACAATATGAAATGTGCAAATAGCACCAATTTCATCCAAGTCAGCCTAGGTACCAAAGGGGGTTGAGCCAATGCACATGAATAATGAGAAGCACAAATCTCGAGCTAGCCCTACATAACTACTTCCCATCCTTGTCCTTAGCTCAATCTTCTTCACCATGCACAGTCAACAATATCTTGTCCAGTTCAGCAACAGGTGGCACAAGAAAAACCCTAACTCTTCTTTCGAGAGACTTAATATCATCCATTACTTGCCTCACTATACCATCGCAATCAGCCCTATTAGTTAAGTATATGTCAATGACTGCAATATAGGTTGCAGCATCATCTAGCTAATGTTCAATGACTGGTCCCTCACCAACTGGAGAACAAACATCCCTCTACCATATCCTAAGTTTCTCCAGATTAATATGCTTTGGAGCAAACTTCTTCCTTCCTATCATAATTTCAAAGAATGAGATACACTTATCATGAATACTAGTCAAAGTGTCCTCAATCTGATTTCCTTGTTTGTGAATATTTTTCAAGGCCTTCTACCTCATCTGCAAGATTTCAAACCATTCCCAAGGTTTAGAAACCCTTGAGAAAAGAAGAATCCCACTCTTTACCAACTTACTTCAGTAAACTTCATGATCATTTTGGTTTTCTGCAGTAGAAGGTCAGTATCCTCCTTGTCTTGAAGAAGCACAGTCTTCAACCAGTCCACTGATCTTATGGCATCCCCTCTAGTCGACAAGATATCTTTAATGGAATTATCTCCTTTAGTTTGAATCCCTTGCAACCAAGCAACTGTGGCAAGTGTAGTTCCTTTCATCTTCTTAAGCTAAAAGATTGTTTCCTAAGGCAAGAAACTTGCAACAAAGGAGGAAGAGCCAATAGATTGCAAAGGTTTCATCTACTCTTGCAAGTACTTCTTCAATCTCTCATTCTCTTTCTCCAACTCATGCCTAGTTTGTACAACCTTCTTCAACCTACCCACAATTATAGCACTGGAGCCTTCATACTCCTCAATGTCCTATTCCATCGATGCATTCCCTAAGTCAATAGTTTTCACATTATAATCCTTGGCAGATACATTATCCCTATCTTTATCCGGAGCAGGGGTAGCAATGTGAGCCACTCTATTGCCTGACCTATCCCTCTCAATATGGGACACAGCTCTAGATTTATTCTTAATCTTTCTCTTTTCAACATTGGCCATTAAGTCATCCCAATTAGGAGGAGCATCAACTACTATTACTAGTTTACTTTTCAATTCTTTATTCAGCCAACTTGGAATAGTAGAATTAGTTGACACTGTATCTTGCTTATCTTGCTCCTGTTGTTCATTATGGGCATCCTTCTCAACACTTGGCATAGTAGGGATATCCATGATTGGATTCTCCTTGTCTTGTAACTGCTCCTCTACAACAACTTGCACCGATGAAGGGATCGTGGCTGGTATCTCCTCCTATTGAGGAGATTTACTCAATTGCTCCTTTGTAAGTGAATTTGCATAAGCTACCAAAGGGGACTGGACCACTTTTTCAATTTCTTCCTCTGCATTATAAAGGTCTCCTTCCTGAAATTCTTCCTCATCGAAGTCCTTAGGATCTTCATCCTTCCTTGGTTCTTCTTGTACACTATCAGTATCCTGAGGAATGGAAATAGTTTCTTGTTCAACAATGGGAGCAGTCACAGGAAAATCCTCCTTTGTAGCAGCATCTTTTGGGGAAGGGGTCCTTGACCTCCTCATATATACTTGTGTCCTTTCCACTGAACTCTCTACTTCAACCACTAGTCTTTCAACCTCCTCATTATTTTTAGGAGCCTCCTCCAGTTTCCATGATAGCTTCGCAAGCCTTCTTCTCTTTGTCAATGGAGGGGTAACATCTACCTCTTCCTTCTCTTCTTTATCCTTTTCAGCCTCTTTCCTCGATACATGTCTCCTCTTCTTTGCAATAGGTTTCCTCTATTTACCTACCTCTGCCACCTTCTCTGTTTGAACATCCCTAACCTACATCTTGAAAGGGGAATCCACCTTTTCCTTACCTTTAGGATCCTATTCGTGTGATTCTTGAGAAGCAGAATGAGACTCCAAGTCTCCCATTAGTTCATAAGTACATTGGACACCCTCACTCTCCAATTCCAACATTTTGTGTTTCAAGCACATTTTGGTGTACTTGATCACCAGAGTCATGATTTGATCCAACTCTATTTTCTCTTCCTCTAACCAGTCGATCTCTCCAACTGGCTTGTCCTTCACAAACTTGAAGACATGACCCTGAATTAGATTTCCATCCTCTTCCACCTGGTCAGGGATGGCCTTCACATTGTATAACCTCACCAAGTCCAATGGCAACCTAGAGAATTTCTTCTTCCTCACCTCAAATTCATCAGCAAGGTTAACCCAATAATCCTCAATGTTGACCTTATGACTATAATCCCTGTTGGCCTTCCTTTGTGCCTCACCAATGATGTCAAACCTTGCTCTCTTGGAATGGAAAGAGAGACCAAAATTTCTCATCTCTTCCTCGGAAGCATGAGAAGACTGGATAGAAGGACAAACCTCACTCATTCCTATCTTCAATGGAAAATAATTCCCAAAACCTTTTTTTATGCTTATCTCCTTTCACAACTATGTCAAAGTCACAAATCTACCTCGTGACCTCTAACAATATAATATGATCAGTAGGGTACCTTGGGAGCCTATAAGGGGCCCTCTGACAACCATCAATCTTGATGTAAGAGAAAGTGGGAAACTGGATAAACCATGCCCCATATCTCTTTATCAATTCTTTAGCTTTGTCAGAAATTCTCACATGCTTTGCACCTTGGAGCAATCTGGTGATATACATTGTGAATGCATTGTTTTCTCTTCTATAGCTTCCTCCAGTTAGGTGCATCTGTGGATATGCCTCATATATTTCATCTTATCCAAAAGTACCTCTAGTGCTCAACCCCTTATATGGGTGAAATCTTGCCAATAAATACACTAATTAGGAGGTCATGGGTAAGGTCTTGGTTTGTAACACATTGCACAACTTCTTGTGGATCACTGCACTTATGGCTCCTGCCCAGTGATAATCAATTCCCTGCTCCATCTAAGTAATAACATTAAACATCCAATTGTCAAACACCCCTGCACTCTTCAATCCTACCAATCTACTGAGAAGAGTAATTAAATTGTAATACTCCCTTTTGAACTTGAGCCTGAATAGCTACTTTGGCAATTTAGAGAAATGAGACTTGGGCTTCTCCAACCAAGAGTTGATTACCTGTTGGGACTTGACCACATTTTCCTCATAGTATTTCCTTGTTGTATCTATGTCAAAACCCACCACATGTGACCTATCAGGCATATCAAAATCCCATGCAATGGACATAGGACAAAAACCTACCACAATCCTTCCTTGAGGACCAATTATCCTTTGTGTCCCTCTATCATAATTCCTGGCACACTCAAATACTAGTTCATAGCACTGCACCGTGGAGGGAAAACCTGCTACATGCACCAACTCAGATTCCACAGTTCTCCTGGCCAACAAAGGAAGATTTGGTGTTTCCAATTCAACTCTAAATTCCTCATAATCCCATATACCCACATTGGTATCGGTGATTCCTGACCAAATAGAAGTCATCTTGCTTTAAGGAATCTTTCTTTTTATATCCAACTTCGCCTTCTCTGCATCAGAGACAACATAACTCTCTACACTTGGATATGTTGCCTTCCCTTTGCCACAACCAAGAACATCTTGTCTTGATCCTGCCTACAAACAAATAAGAATGAAAAAATAAGGTCTAACAGAAGTAGCAACTGTTAAGGAATCCATATCATCAAAATCTGGGATTTATCCCACCTCGTGGATTCCAGACTGGAGAGGAATTCCAAGGAAATCCAGACCAGGCGGAATCTGGTGAGACAAACACATAAACCCCCAAAATATTACTCAATCCATCAATTCAATAAAGGAACAACCTTAAAGTTACTTAGCATAAGTTCATTTGATTATCTAAACATATTATCAATGAGTAAAGCTCTCACATAATCGTCATACTCATTGCTTCCCAAAATTCAGAAGAATCCGACCAGGGCAGATTTTAGTGAAAGTAGCAATAGTTACAATCAACCTGGGAAAAAGGATGCAACACGGAACATCCAAAAAAATCCGGTGTGAGCGAATTTTGTCGGGAATAAGATAGATTACCATCAAAGCACGAACCTAGCAAAATGACCCGACCACGGATACCGGGAAAATCAGGAGGTGGATTTTTGTGAGGCAAACAAAAAATCTGGCTTAAGCTGGCAAGAAAGAAGGAACATAAAAGCCAAGGAAATCCAGACTAGGCAGAATTTCGCGGAGACATCAAAACCCAAACTCATCCTTTTTCTCTTTTCTTCACCAAGTCAAATGAAAGACCACAAACGTAGGGTCTACACCTCAACAATGACCTAACCGCAGACCCCAATGGATCAAATATAAATTGAAAAACCCTCCTCTCAGCAATTCGAGAGAGATTGGCATTGCCCTAGGTCAAGAACCCTAAAATCTCTACCATGGGAGCACAGAAAAACCAAGCATGACTTGCCTATGAGCCAGATGGGAGGTTTATGACAAACACAAACAAGCCCCGAAAAGAAAAGTGAGATACCAGACCAAAATAAGTGCCCAATGATCAACCTGGTGGATTGATAGAAAAAATGAAAACCCCAAATGTCTGGACATGGCATGCACACCCAAGAAACAGAGAAGCAATGAAAGGCATGAAAGCAAATGAAGCAAAGAAAAAAATGACCAACAGGGGAAAAGAGCATGTCCACATACCATGAGAGAAAAAGAACTGGAACTGGCGATGCCAACAATTAATCCACAAACACGAGTAGGATACGAGCAATGCTCACGAAATTCAAATGCAGCACTCCAAAATAACCTTGAAATGCACGATCTAGCAACATTTCTCAAGCTCCAACACTCAAACTCAAATGACAAGCAAACAAATAAACTCAAATGACCAATTACTCCCCAAGATTCAATATATCAATGCCCCAAAAGGGTCGTGCAATTTCCATTAATGCAACCGAAAAGACAACCAAGACCAAAACTCGGAGATCCGACAGGGCAACACACTTCGGGAAAAGTCCAGAATTCATTCAGATTTTAAGATTTTCAAAGAAATTCACAAATGTGCCACTCCAATGAGTGAGATGAACATCGAATCACAGACTCAAGAAAGCAAAATTTCAGAAAAGAAAGGCCAAGAAACCCAAAAAAACAAGAAAAAGAGAGGGTCCCCACATTAGTGGGGCGTGTGTGCAAAAACTGCACAACATATAAGTATATTAATAGTTAATACTACTTATTCGATGAACTATACTTAATAATCAAAAGTAAGATTACTAATTATTTTCTTCCCATGAAAAGAAATCTATTACAAAATTTCTAAGAGCATTACTCAAAACAGACTTGGGAATCTCCCTAAGTATTTTATTCCACACTTAGACTTCAGTTAACTTAAAGCCAAGGGGTTTCTAACCAAAAATATCATGGATCTAACATATATATGGTCACATGGGTTACCTTTCATATAGCAACATCTTCTCATAACATTAATGTCTCACCTAACACAAAATGTAATGGTTATGAGCCTGTCACAGCCAGCTAACAGACAAAAGGGTGATTGGCGTGCAAGATGGCAGTAGGACTTTATCAAAACACAGGAGAATATGAATATGATGTGCATGCAATACACAGACATCTAGAAACTACCCATTGGTAGGGACATAAGAAAATAGAAATCAAAGTAAACCATGAAAGACACCCAAAACATAGAACAAAAGAAGGTTGTAAATCACACACCATTTACAATGACACTAATCTTACACAACACGCTTCTGATAAAAGATTATTGCAAATCAATATGCATGCAAAGAACATGCACAAAGTGATGTGATATAGGGAAAGACACTGGAGATAAACCAGTTCGCAAGATTCAAAGACTCATGTATATCGGTTAATGAAGGATGATGCAACATTCCATACCTGCTAATAGCATTATGAACATTGAAGTCAATGAATACTTTGCATGAAAACAATAAGCATGTTTGTACATAGATAAAGGAAGAAAAACATTAATCATATTATATAGTTGGACAGAGAGTTTGTGATTGTTGGCACGATGACTAAAAAAATAAAGGTTAACAAGAAAACAGAGCACAACGACATAAACAATGAGAAAGAAAACAAACTTATCTTAAGCATGCACGCATACAAGGGAGATTGGGCGCAGTGAGGAGGGAGCTACATTGAACCAAAAAGGGGCATAGAAGTGACTGAGGTATCATTGAGAGCTGCAAAGAAATCTCAAAGGATAGCGCCATTAATATGGCAGCTTAAAATTTAAATTGCTAACAGTAATTGCATTGGAACCCGATATAAAACAAAACCAAAAGGATAACCATGTTCAGGTGAATATTCCACCAAAGTTTGAAGAAGAAACAAATTAAGGACTCGAAAACCAGTCAAAAGTGAACTAACCAAATATAACACAACAAACTAAGTGCATTCCACACAGTCATCTTAACCCAAGGATTCACGAAGAATGTAACAAAGTATATATATATAATAAGACTTTCACATAGAACTGCATGCTTTCCTTATGCATGTTGACACCCAACTTCACTTGAGTAGTCAAAATAGATGATAGGGTATACTATGGGAATTTGAAAGAAACAGTAAGTAGACATATATGATATGTGCTATTGAATGTGAAAGAGAATTTAATACAATTGATCAAAATCTCAGATACAAAAAAAAGAAGCAGGTAGAAGTATTAACCATGCACCAGGGCATGCATGACACACAAAGCAATAGGATAACCAACATTAAAACAATTACAACTTAAAATAATAGGTATAAAGGACCCCAGATAATCAAACAAGATACCTTCATAAACTCATATCGAACCATGAATTCTACGACAAGTCAGTTGACATCAACTAACGCATATGAAGACTGTTGCTCCACCAAGAAATGCAAGAATCAATAAAGAACCAAATAAATATAGAGCAGAGATGTATATAAATATGAGTCAGATTTCTATGCTCCCTGAGCATCACCGATCTGAAAGGGAAAAGTTAAGAGAAAAGAAGAGATGGATTATCCAAGAATGCATGCATTATGCATGCACACAATCAACCAATACTTTAAGTATACTACCAATAAGAGACACTAAACAGATGCATGCATTTAGACTCACACCAAAGACATGTGTTTGATAAAATTGTATTGAGATGGCACATGCATATGGTAAAAGAATCTATTGAAACTGAATAGAGGTACAAGATGACTTAATACATGTATACGATTGAACAGTAAAAATTCTCCAGGAATAAGAGTTTTTATTTAATCCTAGGACCGATAAAGGAAATTCAAACCTTTTAATAAAGATTTAATGCAAAATGATAAAAACTAAATTCCTGTAGATGTTCTTTTCACAGATAATTTCTTTTCAACTTATTCAAATTCACTAACAATGTTCTTGTTTCTTTGTTTATACAAATTTCAAACAAATTCGCATCAAATTCAGCAACAATCACAACTACTAACAATTCCTAAAATTCTCAAAAGATAATAATACAAAGAGAAGAACTCAGCTTCCCTCCTTTAAAATACAACAAGCAACAAGATCAAATGCATGATTTCAATCATGATATCCCAATCAGCTTGAATAATTCCTTTCGATTACAATTTTCCAAATTTTCAACCAAATACCTCAAAAATCCAGAGACAACTTCTTTCTTTGAAATAATCATCACCCCCTTAAGAAAAATCATTTTCCCAAATAAATACAGTTCATCCACTCCACTTTCAGATTACATGCAATTTAATCAACCAGTTTCAGACATCAAGTTCAGAATACAAATATTTTGTAACTTCAATCCCAACTGACTGTTTAGTTTTCAAAAATATCTAAATTGCACAAACAAAACAATCACAACTAATTGATTTTCACAATTAACATATTTTAATATTTCACAATTAATTCCGTAATATTCTAAGAATAACCTTTCAAAATAAATAAATAAATCATTAATCATAGCATTACCATTATTTTAAATCATTAAATAATCTAAACAAAGCATTGTGAAAACATGAAAACATAACACGATGTGACGACCAATGAGTAAAATGACAAGACGAAAGGGTAACAAAATGATACTCATTTTTTCCAAAACAGTGGTTCATGACATAGGCCAAGTCTATCTCCCTTCAACAATTCCATTGGGCCATGACACGCTCAAACCTATCGAAGCAGGTGGAGTCGATGCCTATACCTAAAAACTGCATCACACTGCACGGTCAATCAGAACAACATGTACATATATGAAGACACACCATGAAGAAGAATCACAACGTAGTAGGGCACTCATGAATGAGTATTGTTAAATCGTCTCCTTCACCAAAATGGCGTAAGACATAGCATCTAAAATAAATCACATCGTAGTACCATCATAATAATTACATAACAACATACACCATCATAATTTATGTTATCTTATGAAAGTAAACAAAACATCATACTTAAAGTGTATCATCAACAAAGTATCACAGCTGGTCATGTAAACCATGAAATAAAGCATTAAAGTAACATAGTCTCAAACATCAAACTGCTAACAGTAACTCAAAACAACTAAAATAGAAACATCATCAGGAGGGTCACTACACTCCTAGTCAAATTAAGACAACTGTGAAAATATTGGAACAAACAGAAACAATAATTCCATCAAGTTGTAGAAGACCAAAAACCAAAAAAATGGTCCTCTTTTAATTACCACACACCTTAACAATAGTAAAGTCAAACATGTGATGGTAGCTCTAGATGTGGACTTAAAAATTATTTCAGCAACCACTTGGGAGAAGCTAGATCGACCCAAGTTAATCAAAACACCAATGAACATCAATTTGGTAGATGGTTCTTGCACATGGAGACTTTAGGAACATGGAAAGATATGGAAGTAAATATCAAAGGACTCAAAAAAATTGTTGATTTTGAGGTCATTGAGATGAAGCATTTAACTCTTTTAGAGAATTTCTAGGCTTGTGATGTTTTTCCAATTCTAACGAGAATAGTAGAATCTAGAAAGGAATATATATCTTTTATGGATGACAATAAGATAGTACATATCCCACTAGTAGAAAGAGAAGACAAAATGTATGAAAAATAAATTGAACAAGAAAGAGAGGGAGAAGATCCACTAAATCTCTATTCTATCTTAAAACTACCTATTGAATAAGAAGACCCCAATAGCTCCAAATAAATTGAGCTTGATAGTGACAATAACAGTATCAATAGTGAAGAATTTTTATTTGTATGGATGCAAGGAGAAAAGGAACTAACTTATTAGAAGGTATATTGGTTCTGAAAAGAATTTATGATAAACAGAAAGCCTTTAATCCTTCCACAAACCACCAAAAACACAAGAAAGAGACTTCAAATAGATAATTCCAAAAAAAACCACTAATCCCACATGCCATGGCCATATCCAAACATAAAAGGTCAAAATACTCACTACGTCAAAAACTAGTACTCGTCGAAAAACAACAAACTGACCTAAGATATAAGCATGGAAATAGAAAACAATAATACATAGAAGGACCAATCATGATAAGACAATTACAAATTTAACATTTAGGTTTAATTATAAACAAGCACCGGGTAGGCCTGAGTTTGAATGACAATTTCATCAACCTAACCCTAAAAATATAAAAAGGTACTAGAAAATAATATTACACAACTCCACAAACCTCACTCAAGTCATAAATTTAGAACACAATGTACTATAATCTTCTCATACACATAACATAAGAAATAACTCACTGGGAAAAAAGAGCTTAGGAAAATAACTAGAAAAATGTGGGAAATGAGAAAAGAACTACACCATTTAATACACTCACCTCAAAAGAAAATTATAAATACATCACTCACTCCTTCCTTCTTACTCACTATTTATTCTACTCTTGAAAAACCTCATGCACCCAAACTACTACAAATCAAACTCTATGAAAACTATGAATTTACCACAAATTTTAGCCTCTAAAAATGGTCGTACCTGCCCTCATCAACATTTCTCAGAAGCCTATAACAAAACACAAGAGATTCCCATACAAATCAATGGAGACCAAGCCAACAAGACCATTCTCAAAGGTACCCATGAATTTCATCTACATAGAAGACATCCAGAAATATATCCATGCACCCTTAATAGAAATTGATCACACTAAGTTCGAAGAACTAAAGCACACCCTACTACAACCAAACACACAACAATACATGCCATAGTGAAATGAAGGGAAATGGAAACCTTTAGAGATTTGACACCTTTCCAAAATTGTTTCGGGGGGTTATGAGAATGAAATGGATGAATGAAAAAATGAAATGAAGATTGATGGATTTGGACAAGGTATAAGATTGAATTACAACCTAAAAGGTGAGTCAAACTACCCTGGACCAAATTTGGAAATGACATAATTATGAAGTGTAATGATCTAATTTTCCTAATGGTACAAAGTATCACTTTTATGCAAAAACAACAGATCTGGAATATCACAAGGGAAATCAGACACCAGAAACAAAAAGGGGAGGACACTGTGCACCTATGGTATAAATTTTAGCTGAAATTGCTGATACGTTGGTGTCGGGGGAATCACTATCCTACTAGGGATTTTTCAGATCTATTTTCTTAGACCTGTGATGTCAGATCTATACTTCTATTTCCTGCTTGCAAATTGTCTAGATCACTTTCAAATATTTCTATAATCAACTTTTTGTGGGTTATCAAGGACTAGGGTTTTGAATGCAATAAAGAACAAAGAGTCTTCAAACTTCCTTTAATCCTCTTCAACCTGAAACCTACACATTCACAAAGAGGTAAAATTTTGTTCCATTTTAGGGGCTTGCCTCAGTCAAACCCCATGTTAGTGTTTCCACTTCCATAATGGAAAGGTCAATGATAAACTGATAAAGGAAAGGAAGGAAATGATGAATGAACCACTTGTTACAACTCACCACCCTTCAATGATACCCTTGAAGGAATGAAGTTACACACATCACTTCAAATATTTTGGATCTTTCTTGATAGATTTTCTTGAATACTTAAATTCTTTGATGTCTGGAGACCTAAAACAATGTTATCCTTCACAAAGCAACATGAACACACATAAAATTGGACATGATGTTGGATATTGAATTGTTGTAATAATGCTCAAAAAATATTTCTCTTGAATTATCAATAGTTTTCTTGACAATTTATTGATCATAAGACCTCCTCAATGTTCTCTAGATGATTTCAAATGATGCAATAACTAGGTATTTATAGGAATTTATTCAATTTCCTAAAAATTAAATCCCAACAACTGACTTTAAGTATCTGGATTTCAAATAATAAAGTGTCACAACCAACATATTTAAATTTGGAGCCAAACTAGGGGGACATAGGTGCTCTAGGCACTAGTTTCCTAGCCTTATTTTTGAAAATTTTAAGTTGGGGACAAAGTATTAAATGAGAGAATTTGTTCTATGCTTGCAAATTATCGTAAAATATTTAAAATAAGTTGTGGAATGCATAATTTTGGAATTTAAATGTTTAATTAGGTCCAATACCTTAAAGGGGATCAAAAAATAGTGTGAAATTGTCATGGGTGACAATTTATGATGCTACATTTAGCCCCCACTTTAGTGAGAGTATGAAATTACGCTCATACTCACACTAAAGTAGAGAAATATATGTCAAGTGGGGTTCAATTGTACAAATGTTAAAGATATAGGATGACTAAGGATCAAGGAGGTTTACTCATACAATAGAAAAGCCTAATGTTTGTTAGGTGAAACATAAACAAGGAAGACACATAGGCTAGTGAAGTCTGATATTCACTAGGTAAGCCCTCAAAATAGGTAGGAAAATGAGAAACACACACTAAGTATACAATGTTTTCCCATAACCATACCAAGAGTTATGCTCCCTGATAACTTTGATAAAGTGCTACAAAAATGATCAAAATTCTAATGCCAATGCTACACTAAGTTTAGCCCCTATGAACAAAGTGAAGGCAATCAAATGTCAAATGTCAATGTCAATGCACCACTAAGTTCAACCCCTATGAAAAAAATGAAGAAAAATAATTCCAATGCATGCCACCACTTTAAAGGAATTGCTAAACACCATGTTGTGAGCAAATACTTTAAAGTAGAAAAATGATAAATACCATGTAACAAAAGTTCACAAGAGCCTATTTGGAAAGCCCTATGTCATTGATATATTTCTAAATAAATCTAATTCATGACAAGGGGTTGCCCCCAAACACAATGTAACAGACAACATAGAAAGGTACACTGAGGGATCCATGTATCTTGGGTCAGTATACGTCTTCACTACAATGATATAATAGAGCTTGGAATTGACATCATCCCCCAAATACTTGTGGGACAATGAACACAAAGGAGGAATGACATATAGGGAGAGAAAACAAAGAAGATTTTGGGTCAACATGGAAGGGACATAAATATCTCAACACCTTACATCATCCCCAAAAGAAAAATATAAGACAAAAAGAAAAGACAATATTGATGACATATAGAAGAACCAAGATACAAATAGAAGAATGCCACAACAAGTTTTTTTCCTTTGTATCCTTACACCAACGAAGCAACAAGGGCCATCCAAAGAAAACTCACAAACATAAGAACACACCAAGCATCACAACACAGGAGATCACATCACATGCAATCAAACACAAATAACACATGAACAAACATAAAAGAGTGTGTCACATGTGAACCAACCTAAAGAAATTCATCGACATCCCAATCTTTCTCATTAGAAATAGAAGGAAAATAACTAGCTAAACGGACTACAACAAGCATCATACTAGGGGAATCTCTAGGTTCAACATGTGGAAGGGTCACTCTCATCGGGAGGATTAACATAGTTTCCCCATCTAAATTCATTTTCTTTGAAAATAAAATATTAAGATCCTTATGCACCTCGTCATCAATTTTATCAATTTCAACATCATCATCCAAATTAATCACAATAGGAGGTTTTATGACAATTACAATTGAATATTTTTGTTTCATTTCTTATTTTGGTTCTATGTATTGTTTTGCTAAAAGTTCAATTTCTTCTTGATTTGTTTTCATAGGTGTTGAATTATCATGCATTGTTTTGTTATTTTCTTTCAATTGACAAGCAATAGCATGACGTTGTGCCTATTCTATTTAGCAATTTTGTTTCTTTTTGCATGGTTTTCAAGTTGTGATTGTGTAGGAGTGGGTTTCTCAACCATCGGTCTCTTTTCTTCCCTTAGGGGAGGAATTGAAGAGACTACCAGGGGTTGAGTAACCAATGTCTCTTTACTTTTATAAACATTTTTTAATCTTTGGAGGCACAAAAGGGATCATTTTATTGTCTCTTGGTCTTTTATAGGATATGGGTGGATGAAAAAAATCATACTTTCCTTGGTTACTTGCAAGGGTTTTTGGTTCAAGCTTAGGTTCATCCATGACGTGTTGGGGAGAAGGAACAACCATGGACCTATCACACTTGGGAATATTGGTGAGATAATTCTTCTATGCGTTATGCCTTCAAATTTTGATATGACTTGAAAAATAAATATTCACAAGGCTTTATAGGTTCTATAGGTTCAAGCCAAAAGAAAACCAATGAAAAATTCCCACAAGAAGACAAATAATTAAATCCATTGTGATGGACTATAAATATCTCATTTTCAAAGGAGAATTTTATGCACTTATGAATGACCAGTGGGATAGCATTCATGGAGTGGAGACATGGATAGCCTAGCTTCACATGAAATTGGTCCAATGATGGGATGATGGAGAATGAGACATCTACTTGTTTTGGTCTAACTTTAAAAGGTATGGCTATGAAGCCAATTGTAGGGTAAGAAAAATCATCATGAGTTTTTATCCATGATTTTGGTTTTTCATAATGTTGGAATCTTTGCAACATGAGAATGAAGTATGGATGATTATCCTAGTTGTTCCTATGTTGTCAATGATGTCAACATGGTAATAACTACATGGTGATAAGTGTATGGGAAGTTTGCTTGGTTTATCGAAAGTTGTTCTCTATCGGTAATAATCCTTTGTGATGGATTACTATGTTGGTATTTGAGTCCGAAACTCATCGCAAGATCTGATTTGACTCTGATCTCCTAGAAATATTTTATTGACTCATTTAGACAGCTATATCTTAGATCTTGATACATCTTTTGTTGTGAAAATAAATTTATCTCTAACAGAGTTTAACTCTATATCCTACTATTGTTTTGTGTGAGGTATACTATGTGGGAGACTCTACATTCTACTAAGGTGAATTTTGTTGATAGTCTCTTTACTGGTAGTATTATGGGAAATTATTGTGCTCTTAGATCTGGAAGGTGTTTTCTTTGAGGATTACTTGCTAGTTTGGATAATTGTGGTTTAGTCTTGGTTGACTCGGTGAATGCAATATATTATGAAGACTAATAGCTGACTTGGTATAATGCACTACATGGATGAAATGATTAAATCTTATATGGTGCCAAGGAAGAAAGTTTGTGATTATTTTGTGGTCATCCAATTAGGCCGACCTAGTTGATGAATAAGCTTGTATAAATATGAGATAGAAGAAAGTGAAAAGTGTGTGCAAGTAAGAGGGTGGAAAAAGAGAGATATGTGGGTGTATGAACAAGCAAGTGAGAAGTAAATGTGAATGAAGGACAAGATCGATGCCTAAATGTTTAATCAATAATATGTATTTGTTGAGTGATGTAGTACTTTATATTCTGAGCTTAAATGGAACTAATGCACATTGAAGGTGTATTCCACCAGTTCATCATTTTGGTAGTGAGCCACCATCATTGTATCTTGGCAGTGAGCCATCTTTTATACTCAGGTTGTGAGCCTTTTAAGGATAGTGGGTCTTGGCAATGAGCCCTCTAATATTTTGTATCCAAATATAATATATTTTGAGTTAACCCTCACTGTGGTTTTTCCCATTCTAGGTTTTCCACGTAAAAAATCTTGGTGTTCATGTGTATGACTGCTTTGTCTTGTTTCTATGTTCTCTCTTGTTGATTTAGTCAAAATTGTGATAATGATTGACTGGATTTTATTATTAGTTTGTGGAATACCGATTCACCCCCCCTCAGTATTTTGGATGTTCAACAATTGGTATCAGAGTTTGGTTCCTCGTAAGAATCCTAACAACTTGAGGAAGGTCCCAAAATTTGGACATGGGAATTGTTTTCCTTTGGATATTTCCCTTGTCAAATTTTCAGAAGAAATGAAAGCCTTGAAGGATGAGTTGATAAAATAAAATGAGCATATTGAAAAGCTACAAAGTACAAGTCTGGTTGCATGTGATATGTTGAATGAAGGAGAAGAAATCATCACTAGCCTAGTATAACAATTGGATGAGAAGAGAAGAATCAAAGAATGTCAAGAAATTGAAATTCAAAAGAAGACAGATGAAGCCACAAGATATAATTAGAAGCATAAATCTTGAGATCTAATCTGGAAAGGGAAAAGAGTTTTGAAAACAAATTTAAGATAAGCTCGGCGATGCTTGATGAATTGATTACCTCTCAAATACCCAAAATGAATAAAAGTGGTTTAGGGTTTGAAAAAGGTCAGAGTTTTAAAGAAAAGAAATTCACTGGTAAGAAGATGTGGTACAAAGATAGACAAGTCAAGGAGCAAAGAATCGATTCCAAAAAAACTCATGTCAAATGACATGTTGCAAAAAGGTATTTATACTTCAATGGTGTTTGTTATTCCTACAAGAAATTTGGTCATAAGGAAAAGAAATGCAAAAGTAATGTGAATAATTCTAAGGGAAAGAAGAATAGATATAAATATAGTCTGTTGAATAAAAGGGAAAATAGAAAGAAGAATGTTACTTGTTGTAAGTGTAGAAAATTGAAACATCCTGGTAGTAACAACGGAAGAAAGAAGAGCATCTATCCGAAAAATAATAATGATCAAACCTTTGATCTAGGAAAGGAAATAAAAGAAATGGAAAGGATTTGGAGAAAGGAATTATTGGTCTTATCTGTGTCGACCTCCAGTACAGATATTCCCATCAATCTCTAAGTAAAAGCAGTGGCTAAGGGGGAGCAATAATTAGAAAATCTAATAAACCCCCTTATTGGTGCTTGTGTCATATCATGAAAAAAGTATATTTAATGTGCTAACAAGATTAAGGTATTTTATCAGTTGAATGTGTGAAGAATGAGGTTTATAGAATTTGAGAAAATGAAGGCATACATAGTTTTTTAGGAAATCTACCTGCAAGTTGGAACATTTATTGCAAAATAATTCAGAAAGAAAGGAATAATTTCAAATGAAATTAAAGGCCTATGTATTTTTAGATAAGTGTGCAAAGGAAGTTTAGAAGGGAATTCAGAATTTTAGAATTTGAAGAATTTATTAAATGAATTCGAAGTGAGCTTTGGAAGTAGGATATCTATACATTTCTTGTTGAAATTTTCAGAGGTATTTTTGTTTGCACAATATTTTACTTGTATTGATGGATAATTCAAAGATTGTGAATTGTATGAACAAAGCTAGGTTGAAGAGATATATGAGGAATGTGTTGGAAGATTTTTTTGGTGCATTTTATTGCATCCCTCCAAGAGTGTTTCCTACAGAAGATATATATGCAATTGTTTACAGTAAAAGTAAATAAATGTCATCAGTTCAGTTCAATGTACTTTGGGAAAATGAATTGAAAGAGAATCATGATTCTTATAGAGTATTAGTTGAGAAGAAGTTGGATGTTTGGAGAAAAGTTCATTTTTTTGAATTTGAGAAGAAGTATATTTAGATGGTATTGATCAGAATTCATGATGAATCTTTGTGGATTGATGAGGCATATTTGGTCACTAGAGATGAAATTAGAGATGTAACTGGTTTGTGTTCCTTCGGACTGATTCCTAAACTAAAGACTATGAATGAGAAAGAAATAATTGAGGTTACAGGTGCAAGTTCTAAAGGAAAAGAGATTGGTTTGAGATCCATTTTTGATTTGGTAACAAGGTATGCTACTATGGTCATTGGTCATAAGTTTCTATCCCTAACAATGACTCTACAATTTCTACTATTGCGGTGAATATTATCATTGATATGGTAATAAGAGGTATGGAATATGACTTGTATGAACTACTTCACATAAATCTTTTGAAGAATTTAATGGAGATTAAGAAGAACAAGTATAATACTTTTCAGTATGGCAGTTTGGTTGTTTGTCTACTCTTTTAATTTTTGAAAGAGTTACCTATAATAGGAAGGTTAGAATGGTCAAATTTAGAGCCTACTCCTTATCAAATCAGGAACTTCATGATAAATCTTGGTATTTTGGATGCACAAGAGTCTACTCTTGTTGCATTCTTTGGAAAATTTCATATGAGGATGAACAAAAGGTCTAGAATTCTAGTAAGTGTTGTGGAAAGATACTTTGGAAGCATAAATTTTCTTATGTCTATATATTTCTATCACATGGAAGCAGTTGAATCAAGGTTATTTTGGATATCTGAATTGAATTATGAGGTGTGAGAGGTTGAAATTGATATATATGCTAAAATTCTATTGGAAATACCTAAGCATCTCAATGAAGAAAGTACCTCTGGTAGCGTGACCAAAATAGGGAAGAAGAAGAAGAGTGTAGTGAAGCTAGAAGGTGCAAAAGAAAGTAATATTGAACATGAGCATGAAATAATGAATATTCAGACAGCTTTGGAAGATTTGCAGAAGGTTATTCCCGATGCTAATTTTGATTCATCTATTTTTGTTGTGGAGAATCTTCATGGTATGATTAATTTTTTGAAAGTCTACTACTCCAGACTTGAAATTTCTATTGGAATTAGGTTTGATGAAGAAAATTTGAATGGTATCAAAGGAAAATGTGTGAATGCACATGATTGAGTAATGAAGGAATTGGAGAGTGTACAAGGTTGTGAAAAAGAGGCACAAGAACTACTTTCCTTTTGTCTAGATTGGCCTGGCAATATATTGAATATGAGAAATGAGATAAGGATGAGTGAGTCTCGACTAAGCACTCAGGCCAATACATACATATTAGTAGAAGATAGAAATAATCATAGGTGGTCCTACATTTTGCAGTTTCAGGAAAAAAAATCTCTTTGTAGGATTGAAAGACATATGTTATCAAGAAGTTTGTGGCACTCATAGACATGATTAAATTCAGACATACTTCTATTTCTTGTGCTCTTAGTTGTATTGGTGAATTATCATAGATCAATATTAATCTCAATACTTTAACAAATGGTTTAGAGTCTCTAACTAAACTTGAGCTATTTTACAAGACTCTAGTCATTGCAAAAGGTTCATGGGAAGAAGGTAAAGTGTCATGGAAGACTATCTTGGAGAGTCTCAAAGGTTCTTCTTTAGGTTAATTTAGTGTTCATATATTTTTGACTACTTTTTGATACATATGTACATGTATATCAAACCCCTTCCTTTGTCACTGATGTCCAAGGGGGAGAGATAAAGAGATGGAGAGATGAAGAGTCAAAGGAAAAAAAAAATATGAAGAACAATTTTGATAGGGGTAGTCAAAACATTCAATGCGGTATACTTGAATTTTTTTTGGCATGCATGTTGCCATCAATGCCAAATGGGGAGATTGTTGGAATCTTTGCAACATGAGCATGAATTATTAATGATTGTTATGGTTGTTCCTATGTTGTCATTGATGTCAATATGGTAATAACTACATGGTGATAATTGTATGGGAAGTTTTCTTGTTTTACCAGAAGTTGTTCTTTGTCAGTAATACTCCTTTGTGATGGATCAATATGTTGGTATTTTATTCTATAACTCATTGCAAGATATGATATGACTATGATCTCCTAACCATGTTTTATTGACTCATTCAGATAGCTATATCTTAGATCTTGGGATGTTTTTTGCTATGAACAAAATTTTATCTCTGACAGAGTTTAAATCTATATCCTAATATTATTTTGTGTGAGGTATATTGTGTGGGAGACTCTGCATTCTACTAAGGTGAACATTCTTATATGGTGGTTGATGAATAAGATATACTCATATAAATATCAAATAGAAGCATGCAAAAAGTGTGTGTAGGTAAGAGTGGAAAAAGAGAGATATGTGGGTGTATGAACAAGCAAGAAAGAAGTGAATGTGAATGAAGGAGAAGATCAGTGCCTAAATTCTTTATCGGTAATACCATTTTTTTGAGTGACGAAGTACTTTATATTCTAAGCTTCAATGGAACTAAACCCTATACATTGAAGGTGTATTCCATAAATTCATCATTTTGGTAGTGAGCCACCATCATTGTATCTTGGTAGTGAGCCATCTTTTGTACTCAAGTTGTGAGCCTTTTAAGGACAGTGAATCATGGAAATGAGCCCCATAATATTTTGTATCTAGATATAATATATTGTGAGTTAACCCTCGCCATGTTTTTTCCCATTGTAGGTTTTCCACATAAAATTCTTGGTGTTCATGTGTATGACGACTTTGTCTTGTTTCTATGTTCTCTCTTGTTGATTCAGTTAAAATTGTAATAATGGTTGAGTGGATTTTATTATCAGTTTGTGGAATACTTATTCACCCCCCTCTCAATATTATGTATGTTCAACATGTAAATATATTTATAAAGCTCTTGCACAAAGATGAACTCTTTAGTGATCACATTCTCTACACATACAAGATCATTGAGTATTCCTTGTACAGGTTTTCATTGATAGAACCAGAAATGTAGAGAGGACCATTGAGTGCATGTCTAAGTGCATCATCATTAGTAAAATAAATTCCAGGTAACACAATGATTTGGACCTTACGAGGCTACACATCTATGATACCAACCATTTGATTTGCATCCTTCTCATCATCACTCTTATCATCATTCATGTTATCACTCATATCATCAATTTTGTCAATACTCATCACATCACTCTTACCATCAAAATATTTCACAAAGTTGGTTGAATGATTAGGCATAGGATTGGTAAAAAATCTAAGTTTTGGTTAGGTGGGGCAATGGACTTATTCTTATGGTCATCAACACCACCCAATTAGATGTGATTAGAATTGATGAGGTCTTGAACTTGATGTTTAAGATGCATGCCTCATTCTGTATCATGTCCATTTATGCGATGGAAGTGACAAAAGCCATTTGGATTGATATTTGGAGGTAGAGGCTTAGTTGTATCCATAGGTTTAACAAGAGGAAATCATATTCAGTTTTTACTCAAAATTTGTAACATGATGGAGTGGAGAGTGTTAGGTAACTATGCAAATTTCCTATCTCTTGGTCTAAATTGGTATGAAGCTAAACTTATAGCGGTAACTTAAGGTTCAATGTGGTTGGTTGTTGGAGGTGTGTGAAACTTGATAAAAATATTTTTTTCTTTTTGAATGGTTGATAGTTATTTTGAGGTACAGGTTTGGATTTTTCAATACAAACCAATGAAGATGCTTCTTCATACTTATTAATCAAATCATGATAATCACGAAGTGCCATACACAAGCTTATAAAGGAATGAAATTTCATTAATAGGACTTTTTTCCTTATGTCAATTTTCAAGTTATCAATGAAAATTCTTTAGATTTTTGTATTAGGAGTTAGATAGACTTGTGATAGTATCAACTAATAATGGCTTATGAAATCTATAACTTTTTCACCTTCTCCCTATTTACATCACATTAAATTAGATATGTTGATCTTGGGACCAATGTTGACTTGGAAATGATCGAGGAAAGAATTAACGAGCTCATTAAATGAATGGATTGAGTTATTAGGTAATAGACAAATCCATTCCAAGGCCATATCTTTCAATGACATAGGGAAAAGTTTAGCTAGAAGCTTATCCTCAAGGATAAAGTTACTACACATGGGAGTATATATTGATATGTGATTGCTAGGATCCCCTTTACCATTATACTTGTTAAATCATGGTATCTCTATGTGTTGTGGCATATGTGCTTTCAATATTTCAAGTGACAATGGGATTCTTTTGATATTATTGTAATGGTTGCCCATTTTGGTTTTGGTTCAAGGTTGAGATTTGTTGTTGAAGTGAGGTTAAATTTTGCAAAATTTGGTTGGTAATGGAATCATTGGTTGACATGTTTTGGGAATGTGGTGAACATGGTGGAATTGTGTATGTGCTAGGTGGGCTACTATGTTGAAAATTTATGAGGGGTGATGAAACTTGAGGTGTAACATGAGAAGATCCAAAACTATAAGGATTTCTAGTGGAAAGACCTATTGTTGAAGTTATACTCATTGTTAGTTGTATTATTGAAGCAACAGTTGGATTTGTGTATGTAGGAATAGAGGCTATAGTTGTAGGGAGGGAGACTTGATTTCCTCCTTTTATTTGAGTATATCCCAAAGCTTGAGCACAACTAGCCATGGTAGGTATATTATTATCAAATATATAGGCTAGACTATGCACAACCTATAATCCATGATCATCATTAATCAACCTCATCATGTTGTCAATTATATAAATTGTTGTACTAGAAAAATATTTAATACTCACATAGTATTAAATTTTTTTTAAGTCCTTATCCAATTTTCTTAGTTTATCTTTAGGAACATGGGCAGCCATAGTCTCAACATCTATAAAGTTAGGTGCTTGTGAGGTTGTCATTGGCACGGTAACATCAAGAATAAACTCCAAAATAGGTTGAGTATTGACAAAAAATTTCATGAAGGAGTTAGAAATTTCATGATCCATAATGGAGGTAAAACTAGTGCAAGATGCCATAAGTCTAGAATTACATCTCACTGAAGTATTGGCAATAAAAAACTAGGTCGTGAAACTCATACAAGTTCCAAAATGCTTAAGTGTACCCAAGATGAACACTAAACTGATAAACAGACATAGCAAAGTAGCCAAAAACAAAAATAAGATCCCAAAAACCTGTAGAAAATGTAGAGACATATTTCTGACTGAAATATGAGCTAGAAAAGGTAGGACAAGGGTGCCCAGGATACCTATGTTCTAGGTAGGGTTTTACAAAACTACAATTTTGACTGTCTGTTATGTTTAAGGTTTTTGTGAGTGGTTGTAGATAGGTATAGCAATGAATTATTTTCTAGATTTTACTTATTTTAGGATTGTGTATTAAGGAATGCAAACATACAACAATGCAAAAAGCAAATGATAGTTTGAAAATATAGAAACAAAATTTAGATAGCAGAATGCATTAGATAACATAGAGACAAAGATGTGCAAAATTCAGGCATAAAATGCTAGACAGAGGCACCTAGGGCACCTATGTCCTAGATAGGGTTTTTGAAAGTTTAAAGTTTGAGTGTGTTGACTATTGTTTACTGTTCCCAATTCTATGTGCAAATAATTTTGATAGTGAATATTTTTCCAGATTTTAGTGGTTTTATGACTATGTAAATAAAAAATGTAAATATGCAAATGTATGAATGATGAATAATAAATTTTAAATGCAATTTTTTAGATTTAGGACAAAATAATTGATTGATATGAAGATGCAAGATTCTAAAAATGTTGATTTAATGCAAGCTTGAAATAGAAATATGTATTTTTTTAGTTTTTAATAATATGCAAAGACACCTAGATGGATGAAAATGACAATTTTTTTCAGGTTTATATGACCTAATGCAACTTATAAATGAAATTTTAAATGTATATCTAAGCTTAAATAACTGAAACAAACCCTATCAATACAAAATGAATGAATTTTTTTTATTGATGTTTATAAAAAATAGATGAAAAATATTAAAAAATGATATTCAAAACCTAGATGTAAGGTGAATTTTTAAAAGGTATATAATGTTAACTAGATGGGTTCACCAAAATGAAATGAAGGGAAAGGGAAACCTTTAGAGATTTGACACCTTTCCCAAAGTGTTTTGGGGGGTTATGAGAATGGAATGGATGAATGCAAAGATGGAATGGAGATTGATGGATTCAGACAAGGTATAATATTGACTTAGAAGCTGAAAGGTGTGTCAACTTGCCTTGGACCAAATCTGGAAATGACCTAATTATGAAGTGCAATGATCTAATTGTCCTAATGATCCAAATCATCACTTTTTATGCAGAAACAATAGATCTGAAATATCACAAAGGAAATCGGACATCAAAAAACAAAAAGGGGAGGACATTGTGCACATATGGTATAAATTTTAGTAGAAATTATTGAGACGTTGGTGTCGGGGGTGCCACTTTCCTACTAGGGATTTTTTGGATCTATTTTCATGGTCCTTTGATGTCGGATCTATACTTCTATTTCTCGCTTGCAAACTATCTAGATCGACTCCAAATATTTTTTTAATTGACTTTCCATGGGTTGACAAGAACTACAGTTTCAAATGAAACAAAGAACAAAGTGTCTTCAAACTTCATTTGATCCTCTTCAACCTGTAACTTGTACATTCACAATGAGGGAAAATTTTGTGCCATTTTAGGGGCTTGCCTTAGTTAAACCCTGTGTTAGTGTTTCTACTTCCATAATGGCAATGCCAATGATACATCGACAAAGGAAAGGAAATAAATGATGAATGAACCACTTGTTACAACTCACCACCCTTCAATGAAACCCTTGAAGGACTAAAGTCGTACACATCACTTCAAAGATCTTGGATCTTTCTTGATAGATTTTCTTAAATGCTTGGATACTTGGAGACCTACAACAATATTAGCCTTCACAAAGCAACATGAACACACATAAACTTGGACATGATGTTGGATCTTGAATTATTGTAATAATGCTAAAAAAATGTTGCTCTTGAATGCTCAATAGTGCTCTTGACAATTGCTTGATCATAAGTTCTCCTCAACATTCTCTAGATGATTTGAAATGATGCAATAACTAGGTATTTATAGGCATTTATTCAATTTCCCAAAATTTAAATCTTGGTAGATGACTTTAAGTATTTGAATTTCAAATAATAAAGTATCGAAATTGACATATTTGAATTTGGAGCTGAAATAGGGGGACATATGTGGCCTAGGCGCCAGTGTCCCAACCTAATTTTTTTTTAAAAAGTTGGGGAGAAGTATTAAATGAAAGAATTTATTTTATTCTTACAAATTATCATAAAATATTTAAAATAAGTCATGGAATGCATAATTTAGGAATTTGAATGCTTAATTAGGACTAATACCTTGGGGAGCAAAACATAGTGTAAAATTATCATGGGTGACAATTTATGACACTACACATAGTATAAGAATATATCAAAGAAATGGTTGGATGTTTGGAAGGAGTTTCTAGACTTCATAGTGCAAGAAGAGTCAGCTCAGATTATATTGAGCCAATTCCATGATAAATATCTCTGCTTGGACCAGCCCTACAAAATAAAAAAAGATGCCATCAAAGTAGTGACAAGGCTATGGGCACAAGGAGAAGTACTACCAAAGAAGGTTATCAATAATGTTGAGGTCACAAGGTTAATCAAAGAAAAATATGATAATCAAGGTCTTGATGTCGCCAAAATAACCAATATGCCAGTCAAGTATGCCACCATGGGCATCACTTACAAAGTATATTACATAAATCAAGAGGGCACCACGATTGTCATCGCCATTCACACAACCTACCAAATGGTAATGCAAGGAAAATACATTGACCTATGTGAGGTCTTGTGGAAAGAGCTCCTAGACAAAATTCAATGCACAAAGCACTCACATTATCAATTCAAGTATGAGAAGTTACTAATCCATCTCACCTTCTACTTTATGCAAGAATTCATAGCCTTTGTGAGAAAAAATGGGACACCACCCAATCAATTGTGTCCCAAATAGAATAGCATGTTAAACACATTCAAGATGCCACATCCTACATCACAACTTAATAGGGTTTCTTCAAATCCCTTCAACTTAAGTTATAAGGTAGGGAATACATCTCTAATGAGGTGGTCCACAAGTACATCAAAGATATCATCTTCCTCATTGACAAGGATTATACCTCCATGGAGCTAATCAAACCTATGAAATCATGGATACCCCAAATCCCATACGATGTGGTAGATGTAGAGATCCACTCCTTTGATTCCACACTCCTTAGCCTCCCTAAGGACCTGTTGATGGTGTTTTCTACATGGAAATAACTCAGACAGAATATGATATCCTATCTCTCTTGAAAGGTAAATCTCTATGAGAAAAGAGATAACCCCAAGGTCTCTAATGTCAGGTCTTGACAATGCAAATAAAACAACTCAGAGATAATGTGAAAATGCTGGTAATCACAAAGGGACCTTACTACAAGCAAATATTGGACTTAGATTTATCAGATCTGACGATATGTTGATACTTCAAAGCCTAAATTTAACCCAGATAATAAAATAAATAGCAAAAGATAAGAGTTTAAGAGAGATATAAGATTAAAATTACTCATAAAATCAAACACAACAATGATGAATGTTGCAAACACACAAATCTCCAATAAAACCAATTTTTGCTTAATCAAGGACAAGCCTACAACTCCACAAAATTGGTGCAATCTTCTGAGGAAACTGAAGATTTTCAAACTATGAACATTCATCCACATACCCAGTAAATGGAATAATGTAAACAAGCATCCACATTTGAACTTAGCACAAAATAAGGCCCAAACTAACTTTGCATGACAACTTACAATCAACAAATTGCTAAAAGTATGGACCAGAGATCGATCAACATCATTAACATTTCACCATTATCATGAAAGAACTGAAAACTAACATCTAACATTGAGAATCAAGAACAAGAAACCATAAAACTTTTGAAACATAACACAATGTTTTCCAAATCAAAAACCTATTTGCATTATCTTCTCTAGCATTACATAAAAAATTTCATTCCCCTCTCCTACAACTACTGACTTGCAGAATCTAACTTCTAGCTTAGCCAATTCTAGCTTTTTAGCCTCTGATCAACCATTCTCTAACCTTTTCTAACTCATTACAAATGAGAAGGCACTGGCCTTTTATAGAAAATTACATTTTGAATCAATGGCCAAGATTTAATTCATCCAATGGCATAAATTACACTTCTAGAAGCATCTGCTTGCTACATTTAATTTGGGAGCTCATGGTACATCATCATCCAATCAATTGTATTTAGTTGCATTATGGCCCAATGACATTAATTTTGAGAAAATCCTCATTGGAGAATAAATACAGCTTCACATGTCTTTCCTTGTTAAATGCACCTCTCCAATTGGTATACAGCTGGTGGCACAGATTCTTATGCAGGCCCCACTTTAATATTTGAGTTGAACTTTTCTAGATTTCCCTCTTAGCACGAATCCATATGCAAGTCCCCCTTTTTTGATTTATTTAATCCTAAAAAATAGATATCATCATTAGTAGCTCACACGTCAAAATCCAATCCAAATTAAATTTAAATACAATTTTGGCCCCTTTAAAAAAAACCTTACATTTTTTTATGGAAGCTTTCCATTTTCGAAAATTTTCCACTTTCGAAATTTTATTTATTTTTAAATGCATTTCGGAAAAAACTTCTGTGTTAAAAAAATATTCCATTTTTGGAAAATTTCGGGATTTTGAGGGCCTGAAGCAATTTTTGGAAAAATCTACCTAGGGAGAATAATCCCGAAATTCCAAGCAAGGTCAAAATCCCCTAAACCTCATAACTTTTTTTCTAGAAGGAATTTTTGAAAAGTTCAAAAAGCAACTTGGCCTAATTTTTCATCCTCTATCCATTGGTGCAAAAATATTTACACATAACATTGAAAATTCACTTCAAAAAAACCCATTTCTAAAATCCAAGGCCCCTAAATGCTTCAAAATACCACTCCATCAAATCAAATCCAGACTTAATCCCAAAATAACCCCCACGAAGAGAAAAACCAAAAAATGACAAAGCCAAGGTACAAAGATGTAGAAGAAAAAGAGGGTCCCTACCTCCGGTGGGGTGTGTGTGTGTGAAAAGTGGACAACAAGACCCACAAGGTAAAAAAATTACAACCTATTAAGAGTACGTAGATAATTTGGGTAAGAATAAATCAGAAGAACACTTCAAGAAAAATTGAGAGAAGTTGCATGAGAAGTGTTGTCTACCTAAGCATGAGACAAAAGAATAAAGTACATCCACTCCCAAAGATTTGAAAGGCTCCATATTGGCACTCCCCCTGCATAAACTCCACAAGGAAAAAGTAGCAAACTGAGGAAGAGAAGAATCACTACAACACATCACTAGAAAGAATAGCAAGAAGAAGAAGCAATAGAGGCCCTCCTAGAGATGAGTGCAGAGAAGAAACCAAAGCAACAAAAGGAAAAAGCAAAGCACAACAAGAGGTATCTCCACAAATAGTAGATATAAAAAAGGAAGAGGAAGTGGCACTAGAGGATACCTCTATCCTAGAGGATGTATAACCATCCCCAAAGTTTCACCACTAGTAGATGAAGATTAGTTGTATATAGCAGTCTATTTTGAAAAGAAGTCCTAAATATGACCCTCCAAAAATATTCCAACATGGAAATTCTAAATAAATTGATAACAAAAAGAAAAATAATTAGAAATATGGTAGCATCCAATATATTGTTGGAGGACCTAATTAATCAATTCCTGAACTCCTTGACCACCACACTCAAAAGAGAATAGAAAAATTGGCTAAGAAAGTGGGGAAACTAAAAAGATTTGGCCATTAGAGAATTATCCCCTACAATCACACCTCTACAAAGGTAGATGATAGTAGAGATACAAACCAAAGAGCTCCAATCTAGTCAAAGGTTAGAAAAACCAATGATGGAGAAATCAGAGATCACTCAAATGGTCCAACAAGAGATCAAGGAGGACACAAAAATCCTATCAAAAGATGTATGAGGAAGAAGAAAAATATAAAGTAGCTTCTTTAGGCAAGAATAGTCTTCCCATCCTCCATAGTCTGAAACACCTTCCTCCGCTGCAACCTCTTTTATGCAATCCATTAAGGACTTCTTGGAAATGCATAAGCAAATCCAAATAGTGGCATCTCTGCAACTACTCCAAATTTCACTATTGGGATCATAGGTAGATATTGTGAGCATCTCACCCCTACATAAATTCCAACTAGGGGACATCCTACAACAAATAAAAAGAGAGGAAATATTGAAAAATTATGTGGAGAACTCCAATTAGTTGGAGGAAATGGTGAAGGATATCCAAAGCAAGTCCACACACATCCAAGGGAACTCATCCCAACCATTGGAAATATAGTTGAAAATTTTGATAGATGAGGTGATCAAGGATACCCAACTATAGAAGAAAACAATGAGGTAAAAAGTTTAGGCAGAGCACCAAAAAGTCAAAATTGATGAGGAAAGGAAGAAATGTGCTATCACACACTCTTCCCTAGAGTCCCAGATCAACACATTAAAGAATATTGAAGGGATCTCAATGCATTTTACCAATTTTTTTATAATGGCTGACAATGAAAGCTACAATTAAAGCCCAAATGGATTAGCTGAAAGCTCAAATACTTTAGAGAGCAACAATATATAATGCCCTCCAAGATACCGATGGTCAATCTAGGTTGCAAATAGAAGCACTACACGCCCAATTTTAGTAGTTATACGATCAAAGGGATAAAAGTTGAAATAGATTCCACAAACTAAAAAAATTAGTAAGCCTAAGATTAGCACACATTATGAGAGTCCTCCAAGAAATACAACTAGCATAGAAGATCCTAATTCCCCAAACACTTCTTGAGGTAGAGTGACTGCTACTAAAAATCCAAGTCTAGACTCAACAACTACACTTAGCCAAAATGCAATGGGAGAACACTTTTGCTAAACTCAAGGAGATATATAAGGATATTCTTCCAACAAAGTAGAGTTGCCTTGAGGACAAGTCAACATTTTTAAAGGGGGGATGATGTTGGTAGGAAAGAGCAACAATTCAAACACCATCTTATCACAAAGAGATTGTGGACCATAAGATTGAAAATATACCATCTAGGGTAGGGATAGGATAGATGGGTCATGTCCCATCAAATAGATATATGTATAGGAAAAGATATGAATAATAGAAAAAGGAAGATATATGTACAAGAATATATGTGAAATTATATGTAAGAAGATATATGTATAAGAATGTATGTATGAGAGAATATATGTAAGAAGAAGAGAAAGATGTATAGAGTATAGAAGAAGATATATGAATGTACTCCATGGATATAAATGGTATAATGATACTAAAATTCTATATATATAGTGTTATTTGACATTCTGTGAATATATAATTGATTAGTTAATCCTCATTTGAATCAAACCATTACTACCTTTTTATGACTGAGTCAAGGGTATAAACTACAACACTCGGATAGTACTTAGGGCTCAAAACTCCGATATGCATTCCCTCCTTTTCTTGCTGAAAGTGGTCATAATATCTTTTTTGAAATACATATAAGAAAATTGATTTTAGAATATAGTGAGGCAATAAAAATAGGTAAGGTGAATTCCCTAATTTTAAATAACCATCATCATAATTTATTATAATTTTATGTTCTTTATAATCTCATGAGAATAAGATTAAAGGTTTGATTTCTTATTTAGAAATGTAAGAATAAGATCATATTTAAATTGTGATCAAAAATAAAATTTTAGTATTATCAAAATCTCTACAAATATTATTCGTGGTACTCAAAAATCTAAATTCCAACAAAATTGGTTACTTAATCATCACTAAAATTTTACTAACACCAATAATACTAAAAACAACCATCAATCTTTAACTTAAGATAAATTTTTAATCAACCAATTAAACATAAAATATAAAATTATACATTACTTATTTCTATTATAAAATTTTGCTTTAATAGCATGATGGCAAAGGTACAAGAATAAAGTATTTGGTGGTCTGTCCATTTTATTAAGTAAAAGTAAAATGATTGAAGGAATATATTTGTAAAAGGCAAAAGCTCATCCACTTTAATTTTTAAAAACAGATGTTTCCTGAATAATTTATTTATGCCTATTGTAGGGCCTAAAGACTTCCGAATCATTCAAACCAATTATGTACGTAGGAGGTAATGCTCTTGATGGCGCAGACGAGATATTAGAATCAATTCAGCCGGTGACCGTCCCACCTTTGACTGGTACAATCTGATGAGGCTTTCATAATCAAATACACAAGCACGCCCCTTGTGACCCCACATGTCGGTCACGGACCAAGGATTTACCGGTACAGATAGTACAATGGGAATCTGTTTTGCTTTCTCCTCGGGCCCACACTGCTGCCCAAAAAAGCAAAAAGTATTAAGAAGTCCTCTACATAAATGATACCAACTTTGACCACAAGATTTGAAAATGATTCGAATTATTTTTTCGAGAATCCATAAAGCCTAAATCATTTTGTTTTAAATTAATTTAGTGAATAATATATTAAATTGAAATGGTCTAGTTGGTTGAGGGCTTTGTGTTCGTCTTATGTAGGTGTCAAGATTGATTCTCTATTCCAGATGAAATCCGGTTAGGGCCATGTCGAGTGCAGTCTTAGCCTCCAGGGGACTAGTCTCGCTCCAACTCACCTCTTTCATACCCCAAAACTTGGTGTAAAAGTAAGACCAAGACAAGGTCAATCGGGAATCACTGAGTTAGGTCGCGGGGATACCCCTGAGTTATAAATAATAATAATAATAATAATTTATAAATTGTTGTCTATCAGTAATTAAATAAAAGTAATGGGGTTGTAAGAATTGTGTAAGGAATATATATTTTATATAAAATGTTTGTGAAGTAAGGAAATTGAAGGTGAATATTGTAAGAAAAAATTGTGTTGATGTCTTTTAAAAATGTAAATTAGTGGGCTTTTGATATGAAACTCTTCAACAACAAAAAAAAATGTGAATTCTATGTTGGGTCATTTATTGATAAATAGAACTACATATTTTTGTTCCTTGTAATGAACAAGATAGCATTCAAAGCTATGATTTTCCTTAAAAAGATACTACGACCTATCATGGATCTCATAATATATTATACAACTAAATATAAAATATTATTTTGATTCTAGTTCATTATAGTAAACTCCACAAATACACTTAGCTCTTGAAATAATATACTTCCACTCCATGTGATGTTGATGAGAGCATACCTTCAATTGACCTAAATGAAATCTTAAACCAAAAGAAGTCTAATGTTGTTGTGAGGAATAATTTTCCATCTCCTCTATGAATTTAATGCTTCAAGTAATGGTACATCTTTGTCACCAATATTCTATTAATTTTGTCCAAATTGATTTATGTAGGCTTTGTAGATCTTATCTCCAATAACTTCATGAAGCAAGGTGTTAATAAATGAAATGGGTGTTTTGACAATTTCAAACATGGTTTCTTTTAACTTCTCCAACTTCCATAGACCATAAACTAGATTTTTTGTAAAATTGTTTAAAAAAATTAATCGACATTTTGGATCATTCTCTATGATCTATTATCAATGCAATTCACGTTTAAGAATAATGATCTAAAGGAAAAATCTTATGGTTTACTTGGTTGATAAGTTATATCCTTGTATAAATTTCACTTTCAAAGTTGTTGACATCAATTTTTATTATTCTCTTGTTATAAAAAAATTTCAAGTTAAATTGTTCTTAAACAAAATAAGAAATAGATATAATTATATGTACATAAATTTACAATAAAATTAAATTTAAAGAAAAAAATATTAGTATTTCATTAAATAAAATTTAGTTAATCAAGGTCATGTGTTTAACTTGTTTAGACATGTGAAAATTGACTATGTTATGTAATATTTATATGTTAGAAATGATGGTTGTGGTGTTAGTTATGATGGCGATGATGGTGACTTTTGATATAATTTAGATTAAATTGGTCTTTAAGAATTAACACATTGTATAAATACCACACTTTACTTAAAGTATTTCATAAAGTTTGATTTTGTAACTATTTTTCTACACTAAACTTCTAATGTAATCCAAAAGAAATTGAGTTGGATTTTTTTGAGGTAATAAATATTAAATAAAAAAAAGAAAATATTTTTAATTGTATTTGATCATTAGTTTAGATAGTCGATTCATTAGACATTTAAATTTATAAAAAGTATCCAATCTTCTAAATGACTTTATTTTTAGTATTTTATGACTCGAGTTTTTTTCTTGCAAATATCTCTAAAAAAATGTTTAATGTTAGCCCCATATATATAGTGAGGGCTAACCAGTACACTACTAATGTCCCAAATTCCGTGATGAACACATTAGCTATTTAACTAAGATTATATAGACTTGCTTGTTTAAAATCTATATATATATTGTACTTTGTTCTTCCTAAGAATTGATGATTATTGGTTTATAGTTAGCTTTTAATTAATGTTTGATATATTAAGATTCATAAATATTATTTTGTATAATAGATACTTACTATTTTCTAAAATATCAAACAAATTTAGATATGATAATATAAATTAAAATGTATACTAAAACCATTGGTCTTTAATTACACCATTGATATACTACTAGCTAGACATGTTGATGCACTTTGGATAAGAATTATATAAAGGAATATATGTTAATTAATGTAGTTAAAACTCCATTAAATTTCATAGTATTTTCTCTAGATGTGACACTAAGTATTAAAATAGAAAAAATTATTCCGTTATCAAATCCACCTTTTTTTTAACCATGAGTAGAAAGTAAAGCCTTATGCGAAATTATAAATGAATATTTAAAGAGCATGAGGCCCAATATATGATCTCAATCAAGAAAGATGGTAGAATTGGAGTTTATTTTGACTTTCAAAATTTATGTTTTGTGTCACATATTCCTTTCCAACCCCCTTTACAAAATTTAGTGTAAAGGATTGGTAGGATGGGGAGCCTATTCCTTATGGATGATATCTATAGGTATCATTAAGTGTATGTAAAAGAGAATCTAAGGGGGAAATTTTTTGTAATAAAATGGTTATGCGTTAGTAAAATTTGATTACGTCTTCTCTATAATTGTGATGATAGATCATAAGAATTTCAATCATGAATTTTACAACATTATATTGGTTGAATAGATGGTTTATAGGTTGAATAAATAGTATTTGTAGTTATACACTTACAATTTATTTGCAAGGGTGAAAGATAAAAAGCAATAAATGTAAATATTCCTTTGACATAATGGATGCACGTTATCACAATTTCATCATTAATTCTTCCAAAGATTTTAGTACCATTGAAATACTTGTTGAATAAATATAATCTTTGGAGGTTTTTGATATCCTAAAGGCATGATTATCTTGTGTACCAATCCTAGTTAAATCCTCAAGTGGACTTAAGACTGTCATGTAGTGTAGATCTATAATAAAAGATTTTTTCTTTCATAAATAAAAAAAGTAACCATTGAGCATCCAATGTAATTTGTAAAGAAACTCTACTATGAATAAAAGTGAAGCATTAAGCATGATACGTGCCCTTCAAAAATATTGGAAATGGTTATTGTAATTCTAATTAATATTTTTCAAAGATCAAACTTAAGTATTTAATAGATTTTAATGTTGTATTCACAAATATATTGGCGGTTTATAATATTTTAGGGATTATACTTTAAGGCATTTGTGAATGACATAATTCATCATTAGTGTCATGACCATCTATTTAGAGTAGAGATGATGAATCATTTTTATGGAAAAGATGACCTTCATAATGTTTATTTATTATAGATAATGGTATTCTTTAAGGATCTAACTACTATAGTTGCATTTTACTTATCAATGAGTGCCAAGAAGATATATAAGCATGAAAAATAACTAGCTAATGGTTTTTGGAATTCCCTATCTAATGGTGGTAATTTATATAAAACATGAATATATGGGATCATGCAATAGTGTGTATTAGAGAATGAAAATTAGAAAAAGTTATTATATGAAAGACATCAAGGCATTAAAAGTGTACATAATATACAACTAAGGCAACAAAAATTAAGGTATGATAAGAAGAATTATGGTGGTCATCACTCTTTCAAAATGCACTAAATTAAAAAAAAAAAGAATTGATATATATCAACATATGGAAAAAAAAAAAGAATCTTAATTCAATATTCCCACTATATAGGTCTGTGCATCAAAACCCTTCAAGAAAATGAGCAAACAATTGTATTGGTCCTATTAACTTGCTAGATAGGAAGATAGATTCTTGATATATCATTACTTATATCTAGAATTATTGGTCCCCTTTGGGAAAAGGAAGTTCTCTCAACAACACAATATTGCACAACAATGACATAATATAAATTCATTTATGAGAACACAATTACAAGTTTTGGTTTATTTTAAAGTGCAACTAATAAGTGAATGCAATTCATGGTAGAGGAAGTGCAACTTTTACTCAAAAGAATGATTATTAAGTACCATAGAATTACCTCTACCATTCTTAGGAAATTTTATGAGACATGAGACACAAGGGGGATTTTTGTACTATGGACCTATAAGACAAAATATGGATAGTTAATTAAGAAAACATGCTTTAAAAATGTTTCAATTTGACATCCGCCCTTATTCCCACAAAGTTATATATACCAAGTCATTGAATATCATGGTTGGTTGCAATCATAATTTGTATCAAAAACTAAAAGGATGGTGTTGAATCTTATCCATCTTGATGAGATATGATCCCTATAAAATTGGAGCTAAGTAATAGAGTGTTATAGAAAAAGGTGTGGCATGATCAACATATCAAGAGTAAGCTACTAAATGTGGGAAATTTAGAATTATTATACAATTGAATGATTAAAAACCACAATTATATATCATATCAAATAGACATGTCCATGTAGGATTACTAAAAATTTACCACAATAGTGTGCAAGATAAAGGAACTAGATGGAAATCCATTTCTTGGGCTACTTAAAGTATTCAAGTATGCTCAATTTGAATGAACAATAAATGACTTTTTGGAATAATTTTATGGACCAAACTAGAAGAGTAGAAAATGTGGTAGATATGTGATATTTCATATGCAATAGTAGTTCAAGAAAAGGAAACCTTACAAAGTGATATATGGTGCCACATAATCAAAGGAGAAAAAGATAAATAGAAAAATTATTGGAAAGAAATTAACTAAGTGTAAAAAGTTTCCAAGTGGGCTAGATAATGATAGGATCAGGCTAGATAAGAAGAGGACTATGCAAAGAATCAAATTGTGCACTATAGTAATAAGGGAATGCCATTTTGATAAGGAAAAATAAATGTAGGTAATATAATAGTTTTATTAATTGGGGAAGTAGAGGAAAAGGAATAACTTTGAGATAACATAAAGAATGAATGATAGGAATTGAAAGATAAAAGAAATATGTAATAGTAGGTGAAACACTAAAGACTTGGTTAGATATTGATAAGTATAATATGAAGCATAATGAAAGGAAGATACATTAATGTGTGGGATGTTGGGATTGTGACATCAAAGATATTTTTGAAGAATGATGAAACATGGTGAAAATTGTAGAGGGGTGACTAAGAGTTTGATCTAGCAATTTTTCAATAAGTGAATCTTTTTCTAGGGTTCATAAATGAGGAAGCGGATATATTTACTAACTTTTTATGAACTATAAAAAAAATCTAATGGATGAGGTTTATTTTCATTTTTCTCATTGAATAAATCATAAAGAAATCTCTACAACTATATTTAACATTGAACATAAGAATCCAACAGAGTTAAAGGAGAATTAACATTGAAAAATATAACTAAATATTGAAATTCTTCAACAACAAAAAAATTGATATTAAAAATCACTTGCCATTATTATAACTCGAAGGGTTTTAATAGTATCAAACTTTATTTATATAATGAAAATTTGATTAATAATTAATTTTCAATAGTAGTCTAATGTATATATTGGATTATTATTATTATTAATGTAAATACTGGTTAGATCATATAATATTAATAATTATATGATATGTTATATAAAATTATTAATCACATTAAATCTAACACTTAAACTCAAAAAAATGTTATCGTGAACGTCAAAAACACGCTTTAGATAGTATTATATAAGTGAATTTAATTTTTCAAAGTGTTTTGAAGAGTTTTCATCTATTAGTTTCTCTATGTTATTTTAATGTGAGTCAATTCTCAATATTGTGTCATACTTTTATTTTTGAAGATAACAACCTAGTTTGAATCAAATATTTGTTTTTAATTTTAGATTGATTATAATTTAATAACAACTTTCAAATTATCCTTTTTATATTTCCATCCTCCCAAAGTTCTTAGATACACCATTAAAAAAATTCTACATTATATGAGAGGGTTATGTTGTCATAGAAGCCTTGAATTTAACTATTTATCAACAATTTTTTTAAGATTACCTTATTTTAAATAGTGTGTTAGGTATGATTGTTGAGTAACATTAGGTATGATTGTTGAGTAACATTAGGATGCCTATCTTGTCTTATATTTATGAGCTTATTTTGTCTAATATAACTTGTTTTAAGGATTTATGTGTCAAATTTTTAAAAAATATAAGATTATTTTTAAAATTTAGAATTATATGTAATGAATTGTTAAATATGTTTTGTTTAATCTAACTTCTTGTTTCTTAAGATATTCTTTCACTTCAAATTTTATAATTATATATAATCATAAATCTATAAGCATAGAATATGATTTTTTTTTTTTTATGTCAAAGTTAAAATTTTCGAATATTTTTTCTATTTTAATTTTTTTCTTGGTTTAATAATATCAAGGTTCTAATTCAATTTGTATGTATATACACACAAGTGTATATAAGAGTGAATCATATAAAGAGAATGATTATTGAATAAAATTGTATGGTGATTAACTTTTGGATTCGATAATTTCATGAGTTTTTTTTTTTCTTACATTTATTATGACAAATTCTTGAAAGATAATTATTTTGGTGCTCATCAATATTTTTGAAGATGACAATAATGTTCAAGTAATCAAATAATTTAATGTAATGATATAATTGAAAAGATTAACATAATACATAACCTTGAAACTTTTATAAATTCTTTTAATTATCTATATATAAATTTGAAAGAAAATTAATAACAAATTATACAATTTTATATTGTTATAACTAATTTTAAACTCAAGACAAAAACTTACCAATAATTTTATATACTTGTAGTGGGATCCAATGTCTTTTTATTATAAGAAATTCATAAAGATAATATCAAAATACATTTTCTACAACAGTAAAGTAAAATAATATAGCTTCCTTATTATGATCAATTATTTTGTTTTTTTCAACTTTCACAGGGACCAGTTCTTAAAGAAACAATTATTACTTTACCTAGAAGTTTGAAATCTCTGCTGCTCAAAACCTGCACCGTTTACAAAAATTCTAAACCTTTATTAAAGTACAACAAAACTGCATTATTGTGACTACTAATAAAACATATTCTTCAGTGCCCAATATTCAATTTGAAAAGAATCAAATTAGATTTTTTCTACCTTCACTCCTCTGACCACCGGCGAAAAGGCATTCAAGCCTGAACAAAGCCCAACAAGGGACCGATTAGATTGATTTATCAAAAAGCTTGGCAGATTCCTTTGGCTTTTTGTGTAATTCTGCAATTGCAAAACTCTTATGTACATTCATCAGTCATATATTATATGATGAAAGGCCATTGGTACAAGAACCCAATGGGCAACTTGCAAAAATAAATCATTTTCTTTGTCTCTTTTATATTAATGATGGTGCTTTGTCCCCAAGAATAACAGGAGATTGTCTGCCATTTGAAATGTACTATCTCTTGTGGACTACCTCTTCAATGGGCCATCTCTTGTGGCATTTTGTCAGAACAGAGAGTCACCTGTGAGCAAATCTAGGTTGAGCAATTCTAAGTAATGAGTGTAAGTCTGTAACTTCTCAATAAGATAATAAACCTTCCCAAAAAACTAGGACCACTATTCTAGTTTATATATAGTATTCAGTAAGTTGGCATGTTCACACCAGTATGGAATGAGCTTGTAAGTGACTTCAAAGCCTAAAGATGCAAGATTGGAATTTTGAGGTTGTGATATTGGCTCTAACATGGGTTATCATGTTTTGTGATTGAAATTATTATTAAGTTTAAATTTTGGCAGTGTGAAATAGGTTATAGGGAAAAGACCCACTTGATATTTTAGGAACTTCTTTCACTTTTATATCAATAGTATGTAGAGGTGATTATTTAGAAAACAGTTTGTCAATGCATAAGAGATTCAGGGTCATATAAGAAATGATTTAAATATTGTAATTTAAATGGTTAAAAAATATTATACATAAATATGTATGTATAATAGGGGCGGAGAGCCTAGTTTGATTGGCTAAAGCATCCCGTTGTAGGCAAGAGATCACGAGGTCTAGTCTCCCCCGGTCATCATGGTTCTGGAGGGCATGTCGTGCCAATGTCACTAGTCACGTGAAAACAAGTTTACTAGGCTACCCAATTCCCGCAGTCTAATTTAAAAATATATATATGTATAATAATTTTTTATTTGAGTGAAAGGTTCATATGAAAAAATTGTAAAAGGATAAAAGAGAAATTGGAAAGGATGGTGAATAGAGAAAGGATAAAAAAGAAAATAGAATGTAAATAATTTTTTTTTGATGTGAAACGGGTTTCATGTCATTCTATCAACTACTACATAACTAGCAATCTTTCTCCCCACTTTTAACTTGATAATTTAATCCTCCAATTTGATATTGCTTCCCTTCCCACTATCTTGTCTTTCAATAACAATGATCTTTCTTACTTTATCCCCCTCTTGCATGCCATTTCAAATTGGATTTCCTCTAGTGTGGAAGCCATTGTCATCCTACATACCCATTCTTCTCCTAGAATCAACAAGTCATCTTCAAGAATTATTCATGACTAGGAAAACAAACTTGAAATCAATTTCTCTTATGCCCATATAGATAGTCCAACCTTTATTTTCCTTAAAAGGAGCCTTGGTTACATGATCAACCCATCCTCCATACCATGGGTACGCTTCTTAATTCAAATATCTTCTTAATGATTTGGTAGTAGAGATAATAAAATATTTTGAATTCATCCCAAAACATGCCAAACGCTCTATGTGTAATATTCTTAAATATGAGTTTCATGTGTTCAAGATATTAGTGAATGATAAAAATAATCTTTGTCAAGGCTAATAGACCTAATGCCACTTCTGAACAAGCAAGATTGTCTCCAAGATGTTTGATAACCTTTTAAATAATGAGAGCTATAAAAAGTATGCCCCTCAATCCCATATCTAAAATTGATAACAATAAGGTATGCTTTAAGAACCAACCTTTGAAAATTTCTATAGAAACTTGACAAATCTCTATGTAGAAACACAATTCCCCTAGTGATCTATTTTTTCTAAATTGATGTTCCAAAGTGATATAGTGGGTGGATATATTATATTAAATATAAATATTAAAATAAAATATAGGTGATTGGGAAGAGAAATTGTTATGTTAAATTAGAACATTAATTTTTCATAAATTTGTAATTTATATAGCAAATTAGAACCTAAATTTTTCATAATTTTAATGAGATAATGAATTAAAGCCTAGATTCCCCGTAATTTTTTAATAGAGGTGGTGAATTAAGCTTAACTTGCTCATTAATTGAGATTACAAATTAACCCTATTTTTATAAATTTATAATTGAGATAATAGACTAAAACCAAATTTAATATAAATTAATAATTGAGAAGGTGAATTAAAACTTAAAAATCCTATGAATTTATAATTGAGATGGTGAATGAGAACATAAAATATAATGATTAATTAAAAAGGTAAATGAGTGTCAAAATTTACTAGTAACCATAAGTTATAACTAAGGTGGTAAAATATGGATTATGGATAACTATTAAGGATTGTATTTAGCAATTTTGATTTATATTCAAGGAACATAATAATTAACATTGTAATTTTAACACAATTAAAAATCATAAGCATTAATGATCTTTCCCAAGGCGTGAGGCCTTCCAATAACAAATAATCTAAATGTTAGTTATAGGAAATATTTATTTAATAACATCTTAATAAAGATAATGATATCTTTGGCATATCTTAAATAATATTTATGTGAGAATGCAAGTAAAAAGATAACAAAATACAACCAGTCTCCAATTGCTTTTAGTTGTCATTGAGAACATTTAATTCAATTACCAAGGATATTATGAAGATGTAAGTTTAAACTTGTAGCATGCTTGGCCAACCATTCTAATTTTTCCATATCCCTTCTTTCTTAACCAATTGGAAATATCTTCAAGATTTAGAAATCTTGAGCTTCATTATTTTTTCAAAGTCATGGAGTCACTCTTCTTCTTGCACACTCTTCATAGAGAGGTGGCTCTCTATGGACCCATCTATAGAAGTTGCTTGGACATTGCTTTCAATTATCCCCTAAACCAAATAATGGAGGCCATTAAGGAATTCATTGACATACTACCTAGAACATTATATGAGAAGTATTATATATTCTAAAATAGCTTCATATTCCATATCTAATTTCTTATGGGTTACTCAATCCATGGTGGCAATAATACTCATAGTAGAAATGTCTTGGGTTAGATGCAATGATAATGATGAACTAGCAATTTCCATTGGATAATTTACCACTAGTTGGGGATATATTCAAAGGTGCTGCTTCCATGGGATCACTACATGAGCTAAAGTGGGGAATCATGAGGCTTACCAACAATCTCAACGTCGTCTAAGAATTCCTTGAAACTAGTTATTTGGGAATCATTGTTGGGGGAGGTGAAAAACTTTTGGATGAGCTATGCACTCTCTTCATCCATTTTCATTCCTTTACAAATATATTTCAATTTAAGCATTGCCCAATTGGTAGTATAATTCCTTCTAGGTACATAATGTGCACATGAAATTTGTGTAAGTGAATGAATTTTTCAATAAAATTAAACAACACAAATAACAAAAAAACACTCAAGATTGGGAAAAAGAATTCAAACAAACATATAATTTAACAAAATTAAACTATAACAGACTTCTTGTTGTGTAGATGTGCCCATGATGGTTGATTTGATGTGTTTGATGTGTGCTCACTAATAATTTTGGTAGCATAACGATGTTCCAATGATAAAATGAGTGAAAGAGATAAAATGGTTAAGTTATGGATATATATGATTTTGGGGATTTTGGATGGAGGGTCAAGATTGCAAGTTGATGATCAAGGGTGGAGGATGGTTGAGACAATGGTTCTAAGTGGCACCATGAGGTGTGATGTGAAGAAGATGGTACCTTGAGGGGACAAGGCCCATGTGACAAGGTACCAAGGCCATGCCACATGTACAAAGGGCCATGTGCATATTGTGATGGTGAGGGTTGACCCACTTAATCATGGATTAAGTGTGTGTAACTACTTAGGGGGAGATTAGGAGTATATTAGGATTTAATAAAAAGAGATTGGATGATGTGTCCTATAGAGGGAAATTAAAATAAATAGATTATTTATTTATTTATTTGAGGAAAGAGATAAGGGATGGGGGTAAATAATTAAAAATTATTTACTTTACACTAGGATTTAAGGATAATAAAATAAATAGATTAGAATGAAGGTTGAGATAATTGAATATTAATTAAATAGTAGGGTATTATTTAATTAATAGAGGATAGTAAATTGGTTGAATTAGGGGTAAATTGACCAAATGTGGCCAATATTAGGTGTCTATATTTCTCCTCTCTTTGAGACGATGTTACAAAGTAACATAATTTCAAATAAGATATAAAATTGTACTTGGAATAAGATGGTTAGATTTGGGAAGATGCCCTAGTCATTCAAAGGAGTGAATAGGAAGAAAAATAATGAGAATGAAGATGAGGATTAGGATTAAGGATGCCCCCTCGAGAGGACATGTGGGTAGTGATTTTTTTAGTGGGCAAATATTCGCCAATTGACTAATAGTTGAAATTTGGGAATCAAAATTTGGCTAATAGTTCAAATTGTAACATGACCTGAATCATCACATTTTTTACAAAATTTTATTTTAGTCTTATTTATATCACCAAAGAATTTATTTTATCAAACCTTTTAACTCAAAAAAATTGCCACAGTATTCAATACATGATTAGATCAAATTCACCTAAATTTTATGTTATAATAGAAATCTAAATTAATTTGCCAATAGTATACCATAATTATTAGTTTCTTTAGGGACATATTTCCAATCTTTAGTTGCCACCATTGGTTTAAAATATAATATAATGGCCCTCATTATATTTTGCAAGGTAATATGTACCCACAATTTGTAATGCTCATGGGGCCTAAAAATATCGAGTACATTTTGGAGATCAATGATCCAAAATCAATTTTAGGCCCCATGAGAATTACAGATCATGGGTACATTTTACCTTGCATAATATGAGGTTTGTAAGATTATACTTTAAATCAATGGTGGTAGTTAAATATTATAGAGTCTACCCCTTAAACCCATCGATCATTTCCACTCTCCAACCCCTAATTTTCCATAAGAATTAATTATTTTAAATGGAAGGATTCATCATCATATTAATGCCTTTTCCTATTATTTTCCAAGATTTTCCAAGATTTTCTACAAAATTCTAGTGATGTAAAAAGATAGCCAGTAATTTTTATTTTTTGATAAAAAAGAAAGATTCACCAATAGAAATTAATATTTTTTTTCCAAAAACATGTAAGATTCGCCAAGATTTTATATCATTTTTTAGGGGGGTTTCTTAAAGTTATCACTATATATGGGTTTGCGAGAATGCAGGTGTGATATCAAAATGTGTGAGAGGACACAAGGTAAAGGAGGAAGATAGTGCAAGATGATGGATAAAAGACATTATGGGAAGATAAAGAGATAATGGCAGGAGAAGATGGCAAGAAAGTAAGCATGCACAAAAGGATTCAAGGAAAAATATGATGCCTCAGTCAAGCTAAAAGCCAAGATTGATTGATGATGGATAAAGTCTTGTTGATGTGGAAATGATATATCTTGAAACAACATTAGGATTGGGAAGGATACATTTTGATGATGGTGATGGTACACAAAACCATGAGTACACAAAACCATTAACCCCACATTTACTTTTTGGTACTAAGTTTCCCAATATTAAATATCTTTTCTATGTGCAACCCACACATAAAATATCTAACCAATGTTACATACAACTTTAAGAGTGGGCCCAAACAAATATTTAATGTGGCTAAACACATCTCCTAAAGATGTACAAGAAGTAAATGTTTAGTTTACATAATTAAATAATTATTTCTTGTGAAATGTGTACAATACCCTTTTCCCTTGACATTATGCACTATTAAAAAATGGTTAGACTAGCTCTTTTTTAAATATTTTTTTTTGTAAAATCTAGTTTTATTAAAAAATATTTTAGTCTATAGCAAGTATGATTGATTTTAATATTTTTCTATCTTTGTGAAATATAAATTTTTACCTCCTAATCTTGTTTAGAGAGAAATTTTAATATTTATGTGTTTATTAAATAAAACATGTGTACATAGAATTTTAAGCATAAAAGAACAAGTTAAACTATATAGCCTATCCTACCTAAAATGCATAAGATAAAATGTAAGAGTTAGTAAAACATTGGTGAAAATAAAGTAAAATCTCACCAATTTCAAGCCATAGTGGTTGTGCTCAATGATGATGGATTTTGTGGTATGTGAGTAACTTCACTAGTAGCATAAGGTTCCATATGTGGATGAGAAATATTAATGGCTTGGGTTGAGGCTGATTTATAGGATTTTGACTAGAGGATTGGATGGCTAGGATAAAAAATAGAGATCAAGGGCTTAAATTGGTTGAGACCCCTGGATGGATGAGAAGAGGATAAGTGTCCTCATACGTTTGGTGGATGGATATGATTCCAAGGTTGAAGGGGAATTTGTGGTGGAGAAATTCCTTGGGTGGAGTGGATGGTGAAGATAAAAATGGGTACTTGAGACTACCCTAGGGGGGTGGGAAAGTCCTTTGACCAATGTCAAAAGGTATCAAGGCCATGCCACCTATAGAAAGGCTCATGCCTTGTGTACAAAGGCCATAATTTTGTACACATTTGGGGATTGTGCATTATTTGAGGGGTTTGACAAGGATTAGGGATGTGCAAGTGAGGGGTTAGTGAGTTAATCAATTTAACTCACTAATAGAAAGTGTATGGAAAAGGGGGATTAAATAAATAGACATATTTATTTAATTTTTGGAAAGGGGATGGGTAACTTGGGTAAATATTTAGAAATATTTACGTAATGTGGACTATACAAGAAGGTTGACTAAGTGATTTTTGGCTAGAAATAAAATTAGGTGAATAGTGATTAATAGTGACTTTATTAATTAAATGATAAAATATTATTTAATTAATAAGGGGATGAGCTAAATGACTAATTAGATAAATAGGGATTTATTCAATCAATTATAGAGGAAATGGTTGGGTTAATTAGTTGAATGACGATGAATCAATTTTAAGTGTCTACATGTTTTCCCTCTTTGAGATGGTGTTATGAAGTAGCATCATCTCAAAGCATAAATTGGTCGGAAGAAATAACATGGATAGGTTAGGTAAAATTACCTCGTCATTTGAATGAGGAATGACTAGGAGGAAGGATGATGAGAATGATGATTACCCCTTGAGAGGACAAATGAGTTTTGGACAACATAGGTATCCTCTTGAAATGGTTGAAAATATGTAAGATAGATGAAGAAAGATAGGGTAAAGTGTAGGTGGTGAAGGGGGTGAATGTATAATGGAGGGAGGATAAAATTCTAAGTTATTTTGTGTTGGATTAAGCACTATTTATTTGATATTATATTGGATGTTATACACCAAGGTATAAGAAACCAAGGTGAAAATGTGTCCCATGGTGGAAAAAAGACAAGTCATAAGAAACCCTATGTCATATAACATGATTATATGGGAGACCTTGATACTAGTTTGGAGGGTAGGATGCACACAAACAAGTAAGAAATATAGCATAAAATGGTATAAAAACAAACATGATGTTTTCCCTTTCAATTTGAAAATACAAGATTGATCGATTGGATTATGGATAGGCTGTGTTGATGTGGGAATGGTATATCCAAAAATAACACAAGGATTGAGAATTATATATCCTAATAATTTGATTAGATTTGATCAATGCTTTTAGAAAGGGTGAAAACAAGACCAAGAATGCACTTGGATGATTTACTTAGATTGCATGGATTAATATAATCTTGTGATGTTGAATTGCTAGTGATGGGTCCAATTAATGGCTCATTTTCTTTACTATTTTATCCTTCTATAATTTCATTTGCTAACTTTCACAGACATTACCAATACATTATACATATTTTATATCCTTTCATACACTTTAAAGTAGACTTAAGTATGCGGAAATATAAATGACTTATGTTGATATATGCTTGTATAGATGCATGAATGTCTATGGGATTTAGTATGTTTCTATGTTTAATTATGATTGTTAATAATGTGGATACCTTAGGAATGAAACTAATATCTTGCAACAAGAGAGACTGTTAACCCACAACTAGTTTTCTACCTCATGTCATAAGGATTGTAGATAGTTATAGGGGAGAGGTAAAAATAGCCACAACATGACACTTCTAGTAGAGAGTGGAGGTGATCTTTCAATGATCAACCATGAGTCACCACATTGTACTTTTTCTCATCGAATAAGACTATCAGAAGGAGAAGTTTATTGTGAATGGGACTAATTGATGATGTGACTATCCTGAGGAACACATCTCTATCATGGTATTTAACCGTTAGGCATAGAGCCCTAAATTAGTTTCTCTACTCCTAATTCATAGTCATTTTTTAATTATTATTTGACTAATTCCTCTTCCTATTTTTGAGGGAGAGTGGACAACTACTTTATGAGTCTATTTTCAGTCCTAGAGGAATAAAAATCCTCACAAACCCTATATAGTGGGATATCTTGTCAGTTGTTGATCGTTATTCTTAATGGTTAATTTTTAGATAGTTTTCTATTACCAGTTACATCAATAGATATGTGTGATCGAATAAGAAATCTCTAGCATATTTTTGTCATATTGTATATAAGGGTTCAAATTTTTTTATACAATAAAGAGAATTAGTTGATATCATGAATTGTTGAGTCAACTCAGTAGGTTTTGACAACTTCTGTGGAAGTAGAAAGTCAAGCAAGGCCCACTTGAGGTACCAGTACTCCACTTCATTTCCTGATGTTAGATTAAATGATGGATTGTTAAAATTAGTTAAGTAGTTTCCAATATAGATGCATGCATAATTCATGAATTCCATTCTATAGTTTTGAATTAAATTCTATAGCTTCATGTTGGTTTCACTCTCCAGAGGAATTAGTTACAACTCTTTAGAAGTTGATAGTTATAGTCTTGAGTGTTAGGTACCTATAGCACAAGATAGCAGTTTATATTTATTTCCCTTTTTTTGTGAATTAAAATTTCATTTCATTTTCTAGCTTGCACAATATTTTGAACAAGTGTAATTGCCTATACTCCATTGGTATAGGATGTGTTTAGGATCCATGAATGCATATATTGTGCAAGCACTGCCTAAAGTTTACAAGTCCCTTGTTGATAATTAAATGCATCATCATGTGAAATATGAACTATTTAGTTAGGAATTTTTCCTCTGAACTATGTGTATACCTAGTAGCACCAAGGTGATTATACAATAGAGAGGCCCTAAATTTTTGGCTCTATTTTCAAGGGTGGTGCTAAGTTTAGGATTCTCCTATGTATTTTCAATTCCTTTCAAGATTTCATAGTTTAGAAATTATGTTTTTAGCCGTAGGTTAATTAGGTTTCAGCCATCAATAGAAACACGTGTTACTAACAATGTGAAGGAGTCATTGATCTAAAGAGTCACAACCATTGTATGTAGAGGCAATGAGATGCTCTCAGAATATTTCTCCCCTCAACATAGGAAGCATTAGAAGATACTAATGAGCAAAGTGAGCAGAACGAGGGAAACCCTTAAGAAGAATCATCCCTTACACCGATACCTACACCAACCACAGAGGAGACTTCCCACATACACATAAGCATCATGGGTTATGCAACAATAGAAGATCCACTAGAGCATGTAACGTTTGAATTCCCTATCACCAACCAGAAAATGGCCACTACTTTGAAGAACATACCTCCTTCAACATGACTTGTCTTCTATGGGTTGGTCACAGAGGATCCAAACACCTTTCTTTTTGAGTTCAATGTGCTATGCTAAAGTTATGACTACACCATAGATGCTCACATGCGCAAATTTTTTCTAGCTACACTAAAAGATGAAGCTTTGAGATGGTTCATGGGATTGGGAAGAGATGATGTTCCCAATTGGAATACAATGAAGAAAAAATTCTTGGAGAAATACCAAGATTAATGTAGAGGCATAGATAGAAAGAGGGACGACATCTTCAAGATGTCACAAAAAGAAGATGAATTGTTGGAAGATTATATTGACAGGTTTTAGTTCTACCTCAAGAAATCGCATCAAAATAGACTTTCTTATGAATTCTTGAAAGTGATATTCTTAAGGGGAATTCATGAGGATTGTATGGATGCCCTCAACCTCATTGGGGCAAGGGAAATCTCACACTTACCCTTTGATGAGATATGTAAAGTGTGTATAAACTATTCCATGTCTTTTATCAAGAAGATAAGGGGAGATAGGACCTCTTCTATCAACAAATCATCCAATGGAGTCTTAAGGGTGGAGTTGAGAAATCTTCTACCCAACATGAAGGGGGATATCATTAGCCACCGAGCTACACAACTAGATACCCCTCATATCAAGAAAAAGAAAGAAGAAGCAGAGGCAACCCTCATAGAATATAGTCCACACTATCGCTAGAAGAAGATTAATTATAAATGCAAGAAGCTAGCCAACATTTTCGAGGACAAGAAAGGGAAGCCAAAATTTCATGCTCTAGAAGATGAGGAAGGTCAAGTTTTCTTCCTATCTCAATGCAAACTGATAGAACCTTTAAATTTGTCACAATTTTGGCTCGTTCTATGGCTTTTCTGGTTTTTCCCTTTTTCTTAGGGGTCAAATGTTAGGGTTTAGGGTTTAGTTACCCTTGTTTAACATTTTGTCACCGAATAAACCCTCACGTTATGTTTTCATATTGACCTGTTAATCTGGGTTGCCAGTCGCTTAAGTCATCAACTGAGCCTTTTATGCCATGCATTTACCTGCCCCTTTACCTAGCCCATTAGTTTTTCTCCATGTTGGGAATTAATATAAATTTCGCCTAATGTCGGGTTGATAATGTTTAAATTTTAGACTTATGTCTAAAATTTATGCCTAAAGGGTTTTTTCCCCATATGCCTAGGTTGGCCCCCTTTTATAAATAAATTTGTTTCATGTGCAGGCTTGTGAATCATCAGATTGGTGGGATTTGATCCTAACCATTCCCTGTAGGCCTCGTAGGGTTTTTTGATGATGCCACTAAAGTGTTGTGAGGTGTGCAAGATGTTGCCACTTGTCATGTACGGTGATGGGGCCCAGTATGAATTCACCAGTGATATGCATAAAGGCTATCAAATCAATGATTGTCGTATGATAATGAGGATTGATGAGGATTAATTGTGGTCGTTCCTTTCCAACTACGCACAATTAAAATCATAATTTTAAAACTGTTGTGAGGTGTACAGACTGGTGACATGTGTTTTCGCTTGGTGGTACAAGGTGGTTGGTTCGGGCCTGTAAGCGGTGAGCATGTCTACCGACTGGGAAGTGTGTTATTCACCAATGGGCCTACCATATGGTGATATGAGATTTTCAACGATGTTTGACTCAATCTGAGTTGTTCAATATGCCAACTCTCTTTTGCATCAACAACTTGAATTCAAAACAATTGAATCAACCATGTGATGGTTGTTTTCACTCTGCAAATGACACATATTAATGACACAGGCTTTTTGATGGATATCATCCTGATTTCCATGTCTGCAAGTGGTATTCTCTTGGAAATCATGATGGATTGTACAATGTTTTCCATAAACTTGGAAACTAACAATGGTGAAATTGACGTTAGCCACTAATCGCTGACTCGCTCATACTGCAATTGGAGCATTAATGGTTATTACAACAGTTTGCTCGATAAATGCTTGCTGATTGTTCATTTGCATCATTGCAATTTCGAGTCTGAATTCATCTATATTACTGCATTGAGTGGTTGTTGTTCTTGTGAGGCTTTGGGTCCAAGTGTAAAATGAGAAAATCAATTGCTTCTAGTTCACCATTGTGCAGGAGTGCGAGGATGAGTGTGAGAAACTCTTAGCGGGAGGTAGAGCCAAGCGAAAAGAGCATCATTCCTGGTGCTCTTGGAGCTAATGAAGAAGGTGCAAGGTCCCTCCCAAGTATTGTTAGGAGTAGTCCTTGGCTCAAAGGTTAGGTTACACAAGCAGAGGGAATGGGATGTGGAGAAGAAAGGAGGTCTGTTGAGCATGGTGGAGAATCAATGGCCGAGCCAAAGTTTGGGTAGTATGAGTTTCCCATTGAGATCACTGGTGGCTCTCATAGTGAAAGTTCTGACACTGACTCATATTATCGCAGCTACCTCGCGGCCTTAACTGAATTGGTTGATGTGGATGAGGAGGTCCTCACAATGTCTCCTATTGTCATGGTGGCACTGTGTGTTGTTGCTATTTCTGGTGCAGGTATTGATAAGGATAGGGTGGTGCTCTCGCTTCTCACTGAGGTGAGGAAATAGAGCGGTCACTTGTACCGTGGCCATGATATTTCTCTTGGTTCTAATTAGTGGTGCGGTCTTCTAGGTCTTACAATTTTGTTTTGGTGTTGGTGCTATCTCTTTTTGGTCCGACGTGGACAAATACAAAAAAAACCTTGGTGGTGTTTTGCTTCGACCAACTGGTTATAAGGGTCTTAACTGTTTTTGATTCACTGTTTACCGAATGATTATATCCATCAGTATGGGAATTGTGAAATGAAATGAAATTTCATTTTTGAAACAAAATTTTGCTAAATGTAATGGAATGAGCCTGAAGCTTGTTGCTCTCCTATTCTATAAATGATATTTCAAGGCTCATTTCAGAGGTCATATTTTTTGAATCTTGAAGTCTAGGTGGTGTACACTGAATGCATACAATGCAGAATTCAGGATGACTTAACTAGTAAATTGTTTAGGGTAGGGTATGTACATGAAATAGTCGTAAAATATTTTATGTAATTATTGAAATCAAAATAAATCTAAAAAAATTAAGGCAATTGCTCTCCTATGTGTGTTATGACAGATCATGAATGAAATTATCAAGGGTTCTTTCATTTATCTTCAATGGTATACTTTGAATGTATGATTCACTTTCTTGCATTAGCTTAATGAGTTAGTAAAATTCTTGAAAAGGGATTGTAGCTCTATAATAATGTGCTAAGGATCTAATAAGGAGTGTTGTTTTGAATATTGAAAGTATTATGATCTAAGGCATTGTGAGAATTGTTCACTGATGTCAGGGTTAAATTTTATGTGACTCTTGCCCAATATGATGAGGCACTAGTTAATTCATTTAGGGTTCTTTTAAATAACTCAAATCAGATACCCCTTGCATGTGGATTCAAGGTTAGAACATTATAAAATTCAAATTCAATCTATTTTTTGAGATGCAAATCTCACACAATACCTGTATTCCTAGCATTAGGTGATTATTTGCTTAGTGGTCGCCAAGCCTTTGGTGAATGGTATATTTTGTATTTGGTAGCAATTTATCTGTGTGAAGTGTTCTTGAAGCAATAAATATCAAATGAACACAAATAGGAACACCCTCCTTGGTTTCACAAAGCCTAAAGAGTAGGGGTAAGGACTTAAGAAGCTTTATCTGTTAATTGGCCACTAAATTTTGACAATTCTTGAGTATAGAGATTGGCTACCTCTTAGAGAGTATCAAAGATTAGCTAGGACAAATTAAACAGCCAACAAAATGGCGACTCTACTGGGGAGAACTTCTGAGAAATTTAAATAAAAAGGAATCCCAGGCACAAATGGTAATATCACAAAGTTAAGTATTTAGTGAATATGAACATTTGGTTCAGATGTTGAAAAGTTTTGGACCTAGAAAAGGTTTTGTTGTAGCACAACCTCAAAGAATTTGAGTGTGACTCCATTGGTGGAGAAGACCCAAAATGAGATTTACTCTTAAAGTAACTTCATGTCTCTTGAAGTTTAGTCCTCTATGAGAGAGGTGGCAACTCTGTCTAAAGAACCGGTTGAATTGTGAAAAGGACTTCCACATTTGTAGAATTTGCAGTCGGGAAGAAAGGTTAATAGTTGCTACAAGGTTTCCAGGTATTCTCATAAATACAAAGAAAGTATTATTCTTTTTGAAAGAAGTTTGTGAGAATTTTCAAGGCTTAAGGTGATAAAGGTCCCTATTAGATGAATTTGCATTAAGACAAGGAATGATAGTAGTTTTGTCATACTTCTAATGTATTAATGTTTGTAATGATTTGAGAAGTATGTGTCCTTTTGAATTATGCCTCTGAGAAAGCTTTAAGGTATAATGTTTTATTTTGTATTCTAGGATCACGGTTGAATTTGTAAATGATGTAATCAATAACCATGTGTGAAGATTGATAATGATTGAATATGGATACAAGAGGGTTTCCGTGTGAAACATCAAGTAAAAGTATGCAGGGCAAATGAGTTTTTCCAAACCCTCAGAGGGATTTTGTTATTGAAAGGTATATGCCATTGGTTTTCAGTGGTATTAAGGGTTTCCCAAACCTAATCCCTAAGAATGTTAGGAATTATTTGCCCAAATTCATAGGACAAAGCTTAGAATCAGCCTCTAAACATATAAAAACCTTCATAGATGTGATGGGGGATTATGAAGTAAATCATGAGGACATTGTCATGAAGCTCTTTGTTCAGTCCTTGCAGGATGATGCCAGAGATTGGTTTTGATATTTACCAGCATGTTCTATTGCTTCATGGAATTAGTTTATGATGGCCTTTGTTGAGAAATTTGGTGAAAGGGTCAACCCAAGTGTGGTGAGGAATTTTTGTATGGAAATCCACATAAGAAAATATGAGTTGGTCCTTGTTTTTAGTCTCTGATTTGTAAAGGCAATCAGGGAAATTCCAGAGAACATAAGACCAAATGATACTGAATGTTTGGTCGTGTATTTAGGAGAACTTGACAAGAATATGAGTTTATTGTTAAGGGATAAAGAGCTTGGAACATTACATCAGGCATGTCAGAATGCCATGGATATTGAAAACAATCTTAGATACTCAATGATGAAAGGGTATATGGTTGCAAGTGTTGATTATCCTAAGATACCACATACAAATAGAATTCAAGGATGAAATGTTGGGAATGATTGTCAAGATGATAATGATCCTGTTGCTATGGTGTCTCCATATTCACAATATAAATATCATAGTGAGTCCCAAGTTAAAGATCAACAAGATTTGAGTAATGATGATCATTAGTATTTTGTGCAAGAATTGTATGAAATGAAGAGACAAGAGGGAGAATAACCATATAAGCTATTTTTGAGATTTTTGGATGCTTTGATAGAGGTCCCCATAGACTTCAAACCTATAGATTCTATGTGCATTGACTTGTTTTGTGAGATTTATGAACTCGGGATGAGTACTTTTCTAGAGGAATTGAAGCCCCATAGCTTTGACCAAGTTCCTAAATGGATAAAGATTGTAGAATCAGTCATGTGTGGTTATGAAAAAAAAAGTGGATTCTCAAAATGAAGACAATAGCTATCCTCTTGAGGAAAATCAGACAACAATGCAAATGAGTGAAAAGGGTATCTCAGATGATCAACATTATCATCAGCTCACAATCAACACACATATTGAGCAACACAATGATGAGGAAGAAAAGGATACATGGGATGATAATGAAAGAACTATGCAAGAATTCTTTTCTTGTGATGGCTCAGATGATAATGAAAGGAAAAATGATATTCCATGTGGTAATACTGACACTTTATTACAAACCAATGATTCTGGTCTTGAAAATGCAATTTCAAGTTTTCACTCTAAATTTTTTGAACATGGTTTGTATATTGATATTTCTTCTGGTGATAAAAATCATATTGAGCATGATTGTGATTGCTTCTCTGAGGATGATATGGAAACATGTTCCTCACTTGAAGAATGCAATGATAAAGAAGTTCATGACGTCACTTGTCCACAAGTGAAGAAACAAATTACATGTGGTGAATGCCTGGAGTGTACTCTAAGTTTTCTATTAATGGATCATGTTCATTATGTGAGTGAGCCAGAGTTTGAAGACAAGTATGCATATGATCAATATGTTGATTCAAAATAAATGTTGAATATGATGAAGATGTTGATGAGTGTGCTTATGCACCTGCTCTTCATGATTGTTTGTGTGAAGAAAAGATGGAAATGTCTGTGATGCATGAAGAACATGATGATGAAATAGTGGATTCACTTTGGAATGATCAAGTGGCATATTGTGACATGTGTGTGGATCTTAAATCAACATCATTACCCATTGATGATATTGAAAAGCATGTTGATTCGCATGACAATAGAGTTGCAAATTGTGTTGGTACCGCAGAAACTCTTGATCCATGTATAGAGCAACCAAGAAATAAGAATAATGGTGAATCTCATATTGGTGAGTGCAAAATTAGGTACAATTGTTTCTTGTTTGATGTTCCTAATCTTTAGAGTATGCATATGGACATCTTGTCACCACATGTGAAGAGCATTGATGTGAAATAAAATGAAGATTCTAGTCCTATTGCTAATAAGGAGTTCTCAGCTAGCAAGGAGTCTTTCACTTTAGAATCAACACACATATCAATTGATATGTCACATGAAGTTACCAGTGCATATGGGTGTCTTTTTGCTGTCCCTGTTGATGTTGAGTTGCTTGAGCCCATTCTTGATGTTTTTTGCATTGAATTGGATGATGATGATGAGAAGAGCACATCTAAATGTGTTCTTGAACCTGAGATGAGTGCATTTACCCATTCCCTAGATGTAAATGTTGCATATGATCCTTGATTCTATGTTCTAATGTACTTGAACATAATTGTAGACAATTATGCCCATGTTGCAGTGATCAGTATAAAGATGTTCTAGAATATGCAATTTTTGTTTTTGACATTTTTGAGGGTGGTTTGCATGACACACAACAAGTTGTTCATGAGAAATTTTGGTTTGATGTGAAAATTGATGATAACATCTGTGATGTCAAAGATCAAATGGATTGTGAAGGTTTCTATCTCTCAACTCGAGTCAATGAGCAGCTAGCCAAGGTAAAATGTCACAATGATTATGAATTTCGGTTGGTACTTGATTGCGAATTGCAGATTAATAGAATTGGTGGTGACATTGGGAAACACAATGATATTGTGGGGCATGTTACTAACCAAGCTAGTTTGTGGGCACTTAATGGTAGTATTTACAAACTTGTTTTACTTTAGACAATAGAGAACTTTGTTTTTGATAGAGGTAAATACTAGTTTTTCTTTGTTGGGGGCTTGGGGCCACCAAGTGAGGTTCAAAAATGAATTCTAGTACAACATAATGGAGCAATTTTCAGGGCACTCATCTAGCTCAGTGTTTGGTCTGCTTTCCAGAGATCTAGATTCTCACCATACCTACTAGGGGTATGTGTCCCCGAGCTGGAGCCACTTATAGAACCTTTAAATTTATCACGAAATTTGGCTAGTTCTATGGCTTGTCTAGTTTTTCCCTTTTGCTTAGGGGTCAAATTTTAGGGTTTAGGGTTTAGTTACCCTTGTTTAAAATTTTCTCACCGAATAAAACCTCACGTTATGTTTTCATATTAACCTATTACTCTAGGTTGTCGATCGCTTAAGTCATCAATTGAGCCTTTTATGCCATGCATTTACCTGCCCCTTTACCTAGCCCGTCAGTTTCTCTCCATCTTGGGGATTAATATAAATTTTGCCTAATGTTGGGTTGATAATTGATTAAATTTTAGACTTATGTCTAAAATTTATGCCTAAAGGGTTTTTCCCCCATATGCCTAGGTTGACCCCCTTTAATAAATAACTGTGTTTCATGTGCAGGCTTGTGAATCGTCAGATTGGCGGGCTTTGATCCTAACCGTTCCCAATAGGCCTCGTAGGGTTTTCTGATGACATCACTAAAGTGTTGCGAGGTGTGTGAGATGTTGCCACTTGTCATGTACGGTGATGGGGCCTAGTTTGAATTCGCCAGTGATATGCATAAAGGCTATCAAATCAATGACTACCATATGATAATGGGGGTTGATGAGGATTAATTGTGGTTGTTCCTTGCCAACTGCACATGATTAAAATAATATTTTTAAAAATGATGCGAGGTGTGTGGACTGGTGATACGTGTTTTTTGCCTAGCGGTATAGGGTGGTTGTTTCGGTCCTGCAAGCGGTGAGCATGTCTGCTGACTAGGAAGTGTGTTATTCGCCAACGGGCTTGCCATATGGTGACATGGGATTTTCAACGATGTTTGACTCAATCTGAGTCATTCAATATGCCAACTTGATTTTGCATCAACAACCTGAATTCAAAACAATTGAATCAACCATGTGATGGTTGTTTGTGCTCTGCAAATGACACATATTAATGGCGCAAGCTTTTCGATGGATATCATCCTGATTTCCATGTGTGCGAGCGGTATTCTCCTAGCAATATGCCATTTTCCATAAACCTAGAAACTAACAGTGGTGAAATTGACATCAACCACTAATCGCTCGCTCGCTCATACTGCAATTGGATCATTAATGTGTTGGGAAATTTGCCTCAACTTTCTGGCTTGATATTGATTTCAGACTTGGAATTTTCTCTTTGTTCCTGGCCTTTATCGCTTTATCGTGGGGAATAGTTAATAGAGGCATAGTTGTGTGGTTTACCACTTTACACCGAGCCTCTATTGTTCAGTTTGCAGTTGGGTGGTGTTACCGCCTTACCGCGACGGTCTCTTCCCTACTTGGTGGTGGTGTGGTGAAGGCTTGGCGGTCGGCATGGCGCTTACCTCCTTACTGCGAGGGTCGCTCAGAGGTGGCGTAGTAGCACGGTTGGCAGTGCATTGGCGGAGGTTGCTCGTTGGTGGCGCGATAGCGTGGTTGGCGGCGCGTTGGTGGAGGTTTCTCATTGGTGGCACGGTGGCATGATGAGTGGCATAGTGGTGGAGCGATGCCTTACCTTCTTATCATGGGGTCTTTGTCTAGCGGTGGAGGTAGTGCGGTGAGTGGCTCGGGAGTGGCGAGCTGGTGGAGGAAGTTTTATCACCTTACCACAAGTGGTGAGAATTATCACCATAGTAAGACCACTGGTGGTCTTCCAGGCGGTCACCGCCTTACCGTGGGGTGGCCTGGCGGCCTCTATGGTAGCGTAGTTGACTGCAGTGGTGTTGCCAGGTGGTTAGTGCCATACCGTGCCTAGCAAGTCAAAGGTCGGCGATAGTGCGGTGGAAGACCGTGGTGAGCTCAGAGCTCGACCGACCGAGTTTGACTGAGCTTGACCAAAAGTCAAAGCGATGAATGAATGAGAAGGTGACACGTGGCAAGATCTTTAAGATCTGGTTGGTTGAAAGATTATTTTTTGATTGCGATAGAGTTGCATTAAATGTTTGATCCATTTTGGAGGTTGATAGAGCTTGATATATCTCTATAATCGATTTAATGTTGTGCAACTCGATGTGCCTGTAATAGCAGTGCACATTATCAGGGAATGATGGAAGCTTGCAGGTAGGATGATTAATTATCCTGATTGCTTGAACGGGCAGAACAGGTAGGCACACGGTGAGAGATTATAAATAAATCTCATGTGCAAGATCAACGATGGGTGAGAGAGAGATCCTGAGAGTGTCAGAGCGGTTTTGCATAATGTTTTAATCATGAGCACTTAGAATTTCAGATTAGAAAAGATGTGATCTTGTGGAGGTCTAGAGGTTGGGCTGGCTGTATGGCTGGCTAAGAGAGTCAATTGTCTTGGTGAAATGAATCTACACTATGTCCTGTGAGGGTGCTAGAACAGTGTGAATATTCTGATTAAGTTGTTGCTTGCATTCTCTAGATGAAGCAAGATGTGACTCCTGTAAAGGCTATGAGCCTGAGATTGTATTGTAACTATTTTCTGATGCTGAATAATACAATGGCTCTATCTTCTGGAGTGTGGGGTTTTTTACCCGAAAGGGTTTTCCCCACGTAAATTTGTGTGTGCATAAGTTTTTCTTTCATGTTTTCTAATTCTATATTTTGAATCTTTGTTGTTGTTGAATCTGTTACTTGTTTGTATTTACTTTTCTCAGAAGGATCACTGGGGGATCCACTGTGCCTATTTCCGCTTTATGGCATAGTTTGTGTCTTTGATGTGATTTGAAGAAATGAAAATCACTAAGGCATTGTTGTCTTAGATGTCCATTCTATGATGAAAGATCCTTCGTATCCCCAACAAGTGGTATCAAAGCTGGCTAAGGGAGGTCAAGGCTTGTTCATGATACCAACAAGTGGTATCAGAACCTTCTCTTGGTTACTAAAGTTTCGGGTATTTCTCCTATGAGGATTTCTTAGCCTGGCAAGCTTGAGAAAATCTGGAGGAATCTATTGTTGATTGATCCTTTCGATGAGTAGAAGTTCTTGCTTCTTTGATTCAACACGTAGCTTGAAAGATGCTAGAGATTATGGAGTTGATTATATTGTGGCAATGTGGTTTGAGGCTCTTGTTTGGCAAAAAATGATTCTGATGCAAAGGGCATGAGGTATGCTTATGGTTGTGTTGCAGCAGAGCATGGTTCATATTGGGTGTATGTGTGACAAGCTTCCTAGTAGCATGGAGTTGCTTGGGCTACTGTTTAGCCATGGAGTATCATGCTTGTGTTGGGTGTTTTGACTTAGCACTGAAGGCGGTTTCTCTGTTGCCCTAGTTGTATGAAGGATATGAAGTTGATTTGGATGGTCTGAAAATTTCGTATAGCCTAGCTCTCTTGTATGCCTATGCATGGTTTTGGTTTTGGAACTAGTCTAAAATGGGCCTACTGTTCATATTTACTTGTACCTTGTACTCGCATGTTTCAGATTCATGTCTTTGGTTCTGATGGGTTTTCTATAGATTTTCTTAAAAAGTCTATGATGCATATTCATGTTTTTTTTTCATTATTCTGGTTAACCATGATGGTTGTGTGTAGACTCCTGAGTCATCCATATGAGTAGTGAATATGGACATGCATGGGTGTTTTATAAACACGGTGGTTTTGTAGGTTTTACATGGTCAAGGAAAACTTGTGGTTCTTTGTGAGCTGTTGTTAAGCTATTTTCTAGACCCTATCTTTTGGGGTGACTAGAAGAGATAGTTGCAGTTCAACATGGTTTTGAGGAGCTGTGATGTCTTCTCTACATGGGAGTGTTGGTATGATTTTTTCATTCAACATTCTTGTGGTTTTTTTATTTGCTGGTTTCTCTGACTATGGTGCTTGAGTTGTGGACGTGATTGGAAAATCGGATCTGTTGCTGATCTGGTGTTTGAGTCATGTTTTGTCTACTTTTGTTGTTCTCTTTGAGATATCTATTTTTTTAGTTTCTAGTGCAATGATAGATTTGTAGGTTTCATTGGTTGCATCCATGAGTTGTGCAATGTTGTGGGCTTTCCTTACCTACTTTTTTACCATGAGACAAGTCAGAAGTGGATTGTCAATAGCCATGAGGTTGTAACAATGTGGTGTAGATCTATTAGTTGGCCTTGTCTGTGGTCACTTGTGCATTGGTGTGGCTTCTTTGAGATGAGAGGATGGATGGCATTGAGTACCTGAGTAGTCGACTATGGAGACTTGCAGTGTGTGTATCATGATGTCATCAAAGAGCTTGATACATGACTCAGTGTAAGCTTCTTTTTTTTTTATTAGATTATAGGAATCAGGTAGCACGACCCCCTATAAACTATAGTGCGCCTGGTAAAATTTTTAACGTGACCAACGGTGCTGGTGTGACACACCCTCTGGTACCATGGGGGTGGGGGAGACTAGACCTCATGACCAACCTCCTGCAATAGGAAAGATTTAGCCAACTGAGCTAGGGCCCCAACCCCGACTCAGTGTAAGCTTTTGACAGTGATGGTGTGGTTTGCATTTTTTGGAGAACTTGGTGTTGTTTGACATTGTTGTCAGATGGAAATGTTGTCGATTGTACCTAGAGGTTTCTCAGAACAATAGGTGTTTGGTCATGATTCTTGGAAAGCTCAGTATCATGGTTCAGTGGGAGCTTTAGCAGTGACTATGAATTCATCACTTGGTGGTGAATTGTCTTCTTTAGTGTTGCAAACATTTTTGGTGGAGCTCTTAGATCGTGTTGCTGCAGAAGAGCTCTTTCATTTTTTGCATGGGCACTACTTGAGGATGTGTAGCATCCTGGAGTGATGGAAGACTCTTGTGAGTTTTGGTTGAGGTGTTGGTGGTGCTTGACAACTGTTGGCAGTTTGGAGTTGTTGATGGATGTCATGTGTACTCTTGATTGCTAATCAAAGTGTTGGCTGAGGCTCTATTCTTGAGACCATGGTGATGTCACCTGAAGCATGTAATCTCCTAAGGGGGATGGTAAGATCATGGTGTCATGATAAGTTCCTGATTCAACTATTTGGAGCTTTGAGAGTGGTCTGGGGTTTCTTTATGTAGTAATGCAGATTGGAGTTGGCATGAGATGACAGATTGCTGGTGCTCATGGATGCATGGGGAATAAGGTGAGTCTGGAATTCTTTTGAGAATTTTGTTGTTTACAGTTGAAAGTCTGAGTAGCCTACACCTTGGTTGAACATGAGTTTAACAGAGACCAGTGAGGAGATTGCTCTTGGGTAAGTCAGGGTGGCTTGTACATCTTGGAGGAGCATCTTCTTCTTCTGGTCTGCTCGACAATGAAGTTCATTTGAAAGGTATTTTCCCATTATATCTTTCAGATGTGTTATATTATTTTCTTTCATGATATGAATCTTGAATTGCTGTTTTAAGATTGTGGAGGATTCATAGTGAAAGGTGGACAACATAGTTTATCTCCTTGTACTTTTGAGGACTGGTAGGAGATAGTTATATGGGTTAGTTCGATCTTCTTTTTCTATGAGGTGATTACATCCATGGAACAGCTGGGTGTTGTTTTGGCTTTTCCCTTTGGGATGTGAAGACGATCATTCTTGACATAGGTGGTATTTAGAAGTGTATGTAGGAGGATGCTACATGTTATGATTTGCAGTTTCTCTCTAATCTAGTCTTTTCTTCCTGAATGTTCATATGACTTTAGATGTATGTGGAGCAGTGTTGGTCACTATCTTGTGATCATGTGTTGTCACTTGGGTGATGATAGAAAGGTTCTTGTGCCTCCTTCTATCAGATATGGAGAACCTTAGAAGAACTGTGGAAGATTGTTGAGAGAAATGTTTCTTGCAGCAGGTGGTTGCAGGTTGTGCATATCCATGTGGATGTTCCTTGGAACTACATGGTTACATTTTTATATGTGCAGAGATTGGTGGAACTGGTATGCCTGGATCACTTGTGATGGTGTCTTGTTTGCTGGGATTCTAATGAAGAGATGCGTTGAATGTGCTCATTCTGGTTCTTTGCATTCATCTGGACAATACCCTTGTAGTGGGAGTACCTAGATGTGTTTGGTCTTTTGACTAGTTGACACATGGTTCTTGTATTCTATAGTTGATGGGTGAATATGTGATGGCATGAGTTTATTGATGTGCATAATTTTGAGGTATGGGTGATTGGATGGTTTTCCACGAGCTGTGGGTGTTGGTTTTTCAGACACGTGGGTTTGATCAGTTGGATGAGGACAGTCAATTTTCTGGTTGTTGTTCTAGTTGATATTTTATCTTGTTCTAGAGAATGGCTTCATGTCTTTGTTCGCATTTGAGAGCTTTGTTGCTGCTACTTCAGTGCCTTTGTAGCCTGAAGGATATGATGCTTGTGTTCTGGAGACTGGTGCATTTATGCCTTGGCTTGTTCCTTTTTTCCTATGGTGGATGTTTGGAGTTATTGCCTAAGATGGTGGACATTTATTGGATGTCATTGCAGGTGTCTTGGTTGGAGCGTGAAAGAATGGTGTTGGTCCTTGTTCATGTTTTGGAGAAAGCCAGTAAGTCTTCAACAAGTGGGAGATTGTTGGGAAATCTACCTCAACTTTATGGCTTGATATTCCTTTCAGACTTGGCATTTTCTCTTTGTTCCTAGCCTTTACCTCTTTACCGCGGGGAATAGTTAATAGAGGCGCGATTGTGTGGTTTACCGCTTTACCACGAGCCTCTATTTTTTGGTCTGCGGTTGGGCGGTGTTACCGCCTTAGCGTGGTGGTCTCTTCCCTGCTTGGTGGTGGCATGGTGAAGGCTTGGCGGTCGACGTGGTGCTTACCTCCTTATTGTGGGGGTCGCTCAGAGGTGGCATGGTAGCACAGTTGGCGGCGCACTGGCAGAGCGAATTCTAACCTCCTTACCGTGGAGGTTACTCATCAGTGGCACAGTGAGTGGTGCAGTGGTGGAGTGATGCCTTACCTCCTTACCGTGAGGTCTCTGTCTGGCGGTGGAGGTAGCATAGTGAGCGGCGCGGGAGTGGCGAGCTGGCGGAGGAAGGTTACCACCTTACCGTGGGTGGTGAGAAGTCTCACCATGGTGGCCATGGTAAGACCGCTGGTGGTCTGCTAGGTGGTCACCCCCTTACCATAGGGTGGCCTGGCGGCCTCCGCGATAGCGCAGTTGACTGTAATGTGTTGCTAGGCGGTTAATACCATACCATGACTGGCAAGTCAGAGGTCAATGATAGTGCGGTGGACATGGTGAGCTTGGAGCTCGGCCAACCAAGTTTGATCGAGCTTGACCATAATTCAAAGAAGTGAAGGAATGGGAAGGTGAAACATGGCAAGATCTTTAAGATCTAGTTGGACAAAAGCTTATTTTCTGATTGCGATAGAGTTGCATTAAATGTCTGATCTATTTTTGGAGGTTGATAGAGATTGATATATCTTTGTAATCAATTTAATGTTGTGCGGCTTGATGCACCTACAATAGTGGTGCACGTTATTAGGGAATGATGGAAGCTTGCAGGTAGGATAATTAATTATCCTGATTGCTTGAACAGGCATAACAAGTAGGCACATGGTGAGAGATTATAATGAAATCTCATGTGCAAGATCAACGATGGGTGAGAGAGAAAAGCTGAGAGTGTTCGAGTGGTTTTGCATAATGTTGTAATCATGAGCACTTAGACTTTTAGATTAGAAAAGATGTGATCCTATGGAGGCCTAGAGGCTGGGCTGGCTGTATGGTTGGCTAAGAGATTCAACTGTCTTGGTGAAATGAATCTACACCGTGTGCTATGAGGGTGCTAGAACAGTGTGAAGATTCTGATTAAGTTGTTGCCTACATTCTCCAGATGAAGTAAGATGTGACTCTTGTAAAGGCTATGAGCCTGAGATTGTATTGTAACTATTTTTTGTTGCTAAATAATACAATGTCTCTATCTTTTGGAGTGTGGTCTTTTTACCCGAAAGGGTTTTCCCCACGTAAATTTGTGTGTGCATAAGTTTTTCTTTCATGTTTTCTGATTCTATATTTTGAATCTTTGCTCGTGTTGAATCTGTTACTTGTTTGCATTTCCTTTTCTCAAAAGGATCGATTATGCCTGTTTTTGCTTTATGGCATAGTTTGTTTCTTTGATGTGATTTAAAGAAATGAAAATCACTAAGGAAATGCTTTCTTAGACGTCCGTTCTATGATGATAGACCCTTCGTATCCCCAACATTATGGTTACTGTACCAGTTTTCTCGATAAATGCTTGGTGATTGTTTATTTTCATCATTGCAATTTTGAGTCTGAATTCATCTATGTTACTTTATTGAGTGGTTGTTGTTCTTGCGAGGCTTTGGGTCCAAGTGTAAAATGAGAAAATCAATTGCTTTTGGTTCACCATTGTGTAGGAGTGCGAGAAACTCTCAGCAGGAGGTAGAGCCAAGTGAATAGAGCACCATTCTTGGTGCTCTTGGAGCAAATGAAGAAGGTGCAGGGTCCCTCCCGAGTCTTGTTAGGAGCAGTCCTTAGCTCAAAGGTTAGATTACATGGGAAAAGGTAATGGGTAGTGGAGAAGAAAGGGGGTTTGTTGAGCATGGAGAATCAATGGTCGAGCTGAAGTTTGGGCAATATGAGTCACCCATTGAGATCATTGGTGGCTCTCGTAGAGAAATTTCTGACATTGGCTCAAATTATCATAGCTACCTCATGACCTTAACTGAATTGGTCGATGTGGATGAGGAGGTCCTCGTGGTGTCTCCTGTTGCCATAGTGGCACCATGTGTTGTTGTTGTTTCTGGTGTTGGTATTGATAAGGATATGGTGGTGCTCCCGGTTCTCACTGAGGTGAGGAAATGGAGCAGTCGCCTATATTGTGGCCGTGATATTGCTCCTAGTTTTGGTTAGTGGTGCAGTCTTCTAGGTCTTGCAATTTTGTTTTGATGTTGGTGCTGTCTCTTTTTGGGCTGATATGGACAAATACAACAAAACCTTGGTGGTGTTTTGCTTCGACGGACTAGTTACAAGGGTCTTAACTATTTTTGATTCCTTGTTTACTAAATGATTATATCCATCAGTATGGGAATTGTGAAATGAAATTTCGTTTTTGAAATGAAATTCTACTAAATGTAATGGAATGAGCCCGAAGCTTGTTGCTCTCTTGTTCTATGAAGGAGATTTCAAGGCTTATTTCAAAGGTCATATTTTTTGAATCCTGAAGTCTAGGTGGTGTACACTGAATGCATACAATGTAGAATTCAGGATGACTTAGCTAGTAAATTGTTTTGGGCAGTATGATTCACTTTCTTGCATTAACTTAATGAGTTAATCAAATGCTTGAAAAGGGATTGTAGCTCTGTAATAATGTGCTAAGGATCTAATAAGGAGTGTTGTTTTGAATATTGAAAGTCTTATGATGTAAGGCACTGTGAGAATTGTTTACTGATGTCATGGTTTTTATGTGATTCATGCCCAATATGATGGGGCACTAGTTAATTCATTTAGGGTTCTTTTAAATAACTCAAATCAGCAACCCCTTGCATGTGGATTCAAGTTCAAAACATTATAAAATTCAAATTCAATCTATTCTGAGATGCAAATCTCACACAATACCTGTATTGCTAGCATTAGGTGATTATTTGCTTAGTGGTTTGCCAGGCCTTTGGTGAATGGTATCTTTTGCATTTGGTAGGAATTTATCTATGTGTGAAGTGTTCTTGAAGCAGGAAATACCAAATGAACACAAATAGGAACACCCTCCTTGTTCTCATAGAGCCTAAAGAGTAGGGGTAAGGACTTAAGAAGCTTTACCTGTTAGTTGGCCACTAAATTTTGACTTCTTGAGTATAGAGATTGGCTGCCTCTTAGAGAGTGCCAAAGCTTAGCTAGGACAAATTAAACAAGCAACATAAACCATGGTATCCAAGACAAGGTATGCCCCAATTTCCCTTGACATATAATATTTCATTTCCAAATAATAACGAAAACTTCCCAAATTGGAACCCTCAATCTTGGATCAATGTGTGAAAATCACAATGGCCAATACCCCAAGCCTCCAATTGGAATAAAAAATAGTAGGGCATGTGTCCACCATATAATTACTAGGGACCAAATTATAACTCCCAATGACCACCCCAAAACAACCAATGGGCACCATAGTGGCAAAGAAGCTAGCAGTGGCAAAATCAAAGTCTTAATTATCAACAGCCACAACAATAAGCCATAATGCCAAACCCAACAATAATTACACCAAAACCACTAAGAGAACCTTGATTACTAGCACAACTTGCAACTAAACCAAATAATAAGCCTATCCAATAGGATTATGGTAACGATACCATACAATTAAGTGGGGTTGAGGTGAGTGATGTACACCTTAGATCAAAGAAAATGCTAGTTGGGCCTTCATCTCCTCACATCATAGAATTGAATCGTGAGGAACTCCTAGTAGAACAAACCCATGGAAAAGCAACCTAGGGAACCTAAGTCAAATCAGGTCAACGTAAAAAACATAAGTCCATAAGCCCCATTTCCTGAGAGACTAACAATCCAAAAAAATCATTCACAAGTTGAAACTGATCTATTCAGACAACTCAAATGTTTGCATTAAGATAAATCTCATTCAAGAAATCAAGGAGGTACCATTCTACACCAAAACAGTTAGAGAGTTATGCCTCAAAAATCTAGGAAAGGAATGTAACCCAATCCTCAGACTATGCATGTCCTAGGACAACTTGCAGATATTATGTTGGGAAACATAATTGCCCCCAAGTATGCAAATCATGGAATCCCTATAGTGGATGTCAAAATCAATGGAACTCTCATTAAGAATACCTTAATTAACCTTGGGGCAGCCATTAATGTAATGACCAAGGAAACAATGAATTTATTACAACAAATGGAGTTGAGACCTACAACTACTATGTTACAATTAGCAAATAGGCCTATAGTCAAATCTAAGGGAATCATAGAAGACTTGGTAATAACATTACTCATGGGAGTACCCTACATATTTTATGGTGTTACAACCTAAAGCTAATATTTTAGGATATCCCCTCACCTTAGGGAGATCCTAGTTGGATATTGAAAATTCCTTCATAGGTTGTAGTTCTAGTAACATGATCATTTGCAATGGAAATGTAACCAAGAAGCTAGTCCTCTATCCACTTTACCAGCCACATGTAGATTTAGAGAAAACTATATGGCATGCCCTAGATGAGGAAGATCGATACTCATTATAAACTTTGATGACTATTGAACACAGTTCCATATTAGGAATCTAGGATGAAGGTGTATTGATTACAAACATTATGCAAAACAACTATAGTAGGGACCCACAACAATATGACTATCTAACATGCTTGCAAGATCCTCTATAGAACATAATCGCTACCAACACATCTGAGTCCATATCTCCAATTTTTTATACTTTATTTCCACATAACTATATATACAATATAGTAGGTATTGACATATAATCTATTAAAGCATCATCCTATAGTAAATATTCAACTAACTACTGCACAATAGTCCTCACTATAGAATGTTTTGCAAGCACACACAATTGCATTTGCATGTGATTACCATGATATGAAAGGAGTAGAACTAAACCTATGCATGCACCAAATTTACATCAATGATGTCTATAAATTTATTAGGCAACCTCAAAGAAGAATGAATCTAGTAGTCTGTGAAATAGTTAAGGTGGAATTACAAAAGTTGTTGGATGTAGGATTCATCTATCCAATCTCTGACAATCAATGGGTGTCTCCACTAGTAATTTTACTTAATCAGGGAGGAAAATAGAGAGTGTGTGTAGATTACTATTATTTGAATGTAGCAACTAGAAAATACCACTTTCCCCTTCCATTCATTGACCAAATACTAGATTCATTAGCAGGGAAGCAATACTTTTCCTTTCTATATGGGTTCTATGGGTATAACCAAATTAAGGTAGCCCCAAAAGACCAAGACAAGGCAACCTTTACATGCCCTTAGGGTATATATGATTAATTGGTCTTTCCATTTGGGCTATGCAATGTTCTTGCCACCTTCCAGAGAGCAATACTAAGCATATTCTTAGATTTTTCTCACGATTCCATGGAGGTTTACTTGGATGACTTCACAACTTATGGGAATACACATGAACAAGAACTTGCTAACTTGGAGAAGGTACTATAGAGATGTCAAGATCACCACTTGTCCCTAAGTCATGAGAAATTCTTCATGATGATGATTGAAGGAGTAGTCTTGGGACACTTTGTGTCCAATAAAGTAATTCAAGTAGACCAAAATAAAATAGAGATAATATCAACACTACCCATACCTCAGAAATAGAAAGAATTTAGAAGTTTCCTTTCCCATGCTGGATATTACTAAAGACAATATTTCAGTAAGATTGCAATAACCAATGTTTGTTCTATTGTCTAAAGATGTAGAGTTTAATTGGACACCTACTTGTCAACATGCCTTTGAAGCTCTAAAGGTAGCACTTACAAAGACCCCAGTATCAAGAGGGCCAAAATGGGAATTACCTTTTCACATCCATACTAATGCTTTTGATTTTGCAATTGGGGCTATGTTAGGATAGAAGGAAGGGAATCTAGAGTGATATATACTATATAAGTAAGAACCTTAAAGAGGTAGAGATCAACTACATAGTGACTAAAAAGGAGATGTTAGCAGTAGTCCATGCAATCAACAAATTAAAACACGACATCATAGGGTATTTTATATTCATCCATACAAACCATACAAAAATCAGGTACTTAATGAAAAAACCAATAGTTGGGGGTAGACTTGTCAAATGCTTGTTGCTACTTCAAGAGTTTGATATTACCATAGTGGAGGAACTAGACAAAGAAAATATTGTAGCGAAATTTCTCTCTGAATTTCCAACAAAGTCAGAAGAGGATATTGTAGATGATTCATTTATAGATGAGCACTTATTTTCCCCATATCTTCATAAACCTTGGTATGAAAACATAACCAATTACCTAGTTGTAGGGAAAATACCACCGCATCTCTCACCAAGGGAGAAAACTCATTTAATTCAAAAAAAATTCTTTACTCTTGGGTAGCTGGATATTTGTTTTACGCAGGGCCTGATAACATAATGAGAAGGTGCATTAGCGAAGATGAAGTCCATGATATTCTCAAATCCTATCATGATAAACCATGTGGGGGAAATTTTGTTGTAAAAAGGATAGCTCTCAAGATTTTGACTACTGGTTATTATTGGCTAACACTTCATAAAGATACAATAAAAAATACAAGGAGCTATGGTAGATGTCAAAGAATGATTCAACCTATGAAAATAGATGAAATGTCATTACAACCACAACTACTTGTAGCACCATTTGATAAATGGGGGCTAGATTTTATTGGTCCTATATCTCCAACATCTAACAAGGATTATATATTATTTTGTACTTACTATCTTACAAAATAGGTGGAGGTCAAAGCCTTGCAATTTGCAAGGAATTGAAATGTTACAAAATTTCTCTATGAAGATATGTTTACAAGATATGGTGTTCCTAGAGAAATATTGATAGACCAAGGGCCACAATTTACCTTAGACTTGATTACCAAGTTAGTGAAATAATATGAAATCAAGAATAGGAAGTCTACACCTTATCACCCTCAAGTAAATAGTCAAGTGGAAGTGACTAATAGGGAAATAGAAAAAATTCTGACATAAATAGTGCACTTACACGGGAATTATTGGACAACCAAGTTGCCTAAAGTATTTTGAGCTTACAGGATAACCTAGAAGACAATGACATGCTTTACACCATATGAACCAGTGTATGGTAAAAAGGCAGTACTTCCAATAGAATTTGAACACAAAGCTTTGAGGATAACACTAAAATTGAGAATGGATTTACACAAAAGGAGAGATTGTGTAACCTCAATGCCTTGGATGAAATTATAATTGAAGAAATAAACCATACTAAAATCATCCAGAAGCAAAGGATGCATTGGCATGAATAGTTTATTAAGAAAAAAGAGTTTGATGCAAGTGACTGTGCACTACTTTATGACTCAAGGTTCATGAATTAGAAAGGAAAATTACAAATGAAATGGATTGGGCCATATGAAATAAAAGTAATTTTTCCAAATGGAGCAATTTAGTTGCAGACTATCATGATGTTAGGTTTTGATTGTTGGTAAAAATGGACATCAGTTGAAACTCTATAAAATTCCAATCTAGAAGGATGATTTCCTACTATCCTTACAACATAAATTTAAACTAGACATGCAAATTTCCTCACCAAAAACAAGCACTTCATCAGAAATATCATCAGATGAGCTACATAGCTTGCCTCATGCTATTTTATAGGTATGATCTAAAAACAAAAAAATAACATGCAAACACTGCATAAATGACAAACAAAATACCTTACTTTTTGAAAGATGTCATCGCTTAAGGGACCTGTAGCAACATGCCTCAAGGAACACTATTAAAAAGGGACCTATTTCATTGATCAACCCATAGCACTTGCATATCCATCCTTTTAGTCGTGCCCATAGCATCCATCATTCACTTTCATTGCATGTCAATTTAATTTTCCATCACACGAAGCAATAAAATCACCTTTTTTGCATCCTTTGTACCATGCATTAACTTCCACCTTTCACATCATGTACTTTTCATAGCCTTTCATTCATAAATTCAAATATATTTGCCACATGTTCACTTCATGCTCAATTAAACTCCACACCAGGATTTCATATCAATAACTTCATATCATTTCAAATCATTTTGCATGGCGACACTCAACAACTTCACATGCATCGAACATCATCTCACAACACCTCAACAAGTACTCTTCATATTAATTGTCATAATTAACAATAGAGCTTACTAATTTTGTATGTTTATCATTCATGCATGCATATCAATTTAGCATTTAATATTTCCACTACTTATTAATTATTCCTCTTCTAATTATGTACATTCTAAGTGAGGACACTTAGGACATTTAACTGGGGGGAAGGGTATTCAAGGCCATAGTCCTTAGTTTTTTCATCTTTCTGTCATTTCATTTTCTACCATTATCAATAAATTGAAGAGTTCAAAAGGGTGAGAAAGGTGTTCCACAGTAGAATTGAGTAATGCAACATACAAAATGGAAAAGAAGTAGAATAATTGGCTGATATAGCCGAACAGGGCCAAAAAGAAGTGACTTTAATGGAGATACTAAAATGGGGGGTGACATAGTGAGAAGGGAACCAATAGATCACAATTTTTTCCTAGAAAATAGACAATGGCTACCTATCTTCCGACAGGCTGGTTCATTGGACTACTTCTTGATACTCATAGAATTCAATGAATTTGTGACCCAACAATTTTCCAATACCATGTAAAACAATGAGTCAATTTTTAGGAGCTTTAGAGTAGATGCATTAGAAGCTGCTATAGCCAAAGTTTCAAGACTTCCAAGGGTGGTAGAAGAGTTTCTAGTAAGAGAAGATTCCATCACAACTAGGAATGAATTATCCTTGCTAGGAGAAAAATTTGACTCTTCTTCACAAGGTACCAAACGCTTATCCTTACCCTAGCTTTGGGCCTCTATAGGTTCTTATATTTTTAGGTACTTAACATGTGATAGAAGACAATCACTATTGTATATAACCTATTTTAAATTTCTTAGTCACTTAAGCCATGGGAGGCATGTGAATGTTCCAAATTTCCTTTATAATTTGTTAAAAATAATGTCCTTAGAGTACACAAGAAAAAGGAATCTATCATCACTATCACATTTTTGTCTAGTAACTTTACTAGTGAAAAGGAGCCTTAGGGTTTAATTTCCAAATTTGTCTTGGGAGGATTTCCTAAATTGCAATAATATCAACGTAATTCATTTACCTAATGAAGAATATAGGGGCCAGGAACAAGAAATAGAGGAACCTATTGTTACTACTCCTAAGGGAGAAATTCCCTCTAGTTCCCCCATTGCAATACCTACTCACAACATGGAGGGACTAGAAGAGAAGGGTCTACAGGAAATCCAACTTGTAACCTCTATTGAGTAGCCCACAACTGAAGACAATCCAAAAACCCTAGCTTCCAATAAAAGGACACCAAAAGGAAAGAAAAGAAAGAGTGGGACTTCTACCTTTGCAACTATAAAGGGGCAGAGGAAGCCCGCACAATCTAGGAGGCAATCACATTGCCTAAGGAAAAAGGGGCCCATGAGAGGAACAAACAAGAAGCAAAAAGATGTTGTAATGATAGAAAAATACATAGAATCAGAGGGGAATTCCCCTGGTGGTAAAATAAAAACACCAATTATATAGCCTTTGTATTTTTCCAACACTTTTGATTATGATTCTAAAGATATTTTTGTTGCCAAAAAGATGAGAAGATCTCCAAAGAGCCATGTCTCAGAAGGGTTTGAGTATACAAGGGAGATGGGAGAAGAAAAACATTAGAGAAAAAATAGGATTTTTTCTTGGAAGAAAGGAATACAGTTAAAGAACTACAAGAAGCCTTGTAGAGAATCAAAAAATTAGAAGACTTGTTGAAAATATATTAGTAGAAAGACAATGAGATGGATGCAAGAATCAAGGAGTTGGAAGAAAGACTCCATAAATTTGAGCATGGATCAAAAATAGAAATATTGGTACAACTTGAAATGGTGGAGACAAATGGAAAATATCCAGTCCCAAAGAACTCGATTGGACCCATAAAGACCCCATTGGACCAACTGTCGTGTCATTAGGTATTGAGTTATGGAAGAGAACACAAGAATTATCAAAAAAAAAAATAATGGGAAAGGGAGAAAGTTGAAATAATATTTGATCATACCAGGGTAGTTGAGAAGTAAGAAATATAGGTGAAGAATTTGAAGGCAAGAATTGAGGAATTGGTAGATAAAATAGTGTAGCTAATGAAATGCAAACCTCCTACCAGGGTTTATGCCTTGTTTTTGTAGGAATTTTTTTTATGTTTTCAATTTAGTCAGATGATTAGTGTAGACATGGAAAATGTACAATTCAATCTGACATGCTTGATCCTGATTACTAATGAAATTTCCTCCTAAATCATACTCTCATCTTATCATCACCTTTTCATCTCTTAATTAGATAAATCATTATTTATTTAATTAAGTATTTCTCCCTTGTTGATTAAATTAATCAATTTAATTTAATTGATCCTCTATCTTTGGTCATTTAAATAATTCATTTTATTTAAATTAAATCTCTAAAGTTCTCTTATTAAATTGAATAAATTAAACATTATTTGATTTAATCTAACATTATCCCCTTTAGTTAAATAAATCAAAATCATTTATTTAATTAAACACTTCCTCTCAATTTGATTTAAATCAATTCATAAATTTAAGTCTAAATTGTCACATCTCCTAAATTCCTCATTAAATTAATTAAACTTTGATTAATTTAATCTTAATCTATGTCACATTCTCTAGAGAATGCAACTTGCACAATAAATCAATTATTTTGATTTATTAATTCATCTATTTTCCCTCACATGGCATAAAAGGGGAATATTCCCTCAAATTTGAATTCAAATTCAAATGGGCTTGGTCCTTCCAACAAGACATTTAATGCCTTTTACATGTCCTTAGCCTTGAGCCAAGTGAAATTAACTCCATTCTTCTCTCCCTCCAACTTTCAAATTCAAATTTCAAATCTCCCACTCTTTGGCACATTGATCAAAATGTGCTCATTCCTCCTCCAATCACATCTTGACAAATGACACTTGGCCATTGGATGTTGAATGATCCCACATTGATCAATTTCACTCTCTCTTCCATTTTGGAAATCTATAAATGAGAGACTCTTCCTCTCATTCTATCATCCACAACTTGAGTAAACTTACTCTACTCAACTTCATCCTCAATGCAAGATCTTAGCTAGGTTATTGTAGGTTTTCTCAAGAACTCATCTTGTTCTTCATCAACAAAGTGGATCAATCACTCATCAAATCAAAAATATTACAAAGGATTTGGGAAAGGGATAATTTCGACACACCAATTGGCACCAACTCCCCCATGGAATCAAGAGTTTGCATTTGTTTAATTTAGGATTTCATCTATATTTCATGTTTGTTCTTGTTTTTCCTATTTTGAGTATTTATAAATGGATTTCATGGGGAATCCTTGTTTTATCTTGCATATCAACTAACTAATGTGTTTGTTTGTCATGTCTATGTAGGAATAGGATTGGGGTTCACATTTTGGCACTAGAAGGAGGGCTTGAGCATTTTTTTTTATCACGTTTTCTTAAAACTTATGCATTTTTCCCGTTTTATTCTATAGGTTATAGGTCCACAGCTCTATATTGTGTCGCATTTGTAGGCGTGACACTATATTGCACCACATTATTTTCCAAACTGCGCCATACCCACTTTCCTGCTCAGAAATTTAAAAATTTCAAACTTCGTTGCGGATTTTCAAAGTTGCAAACTTCGCCGCCTGCAAAACTCTGCCGCACCTGCGCTCTCTATTTCTGCAGAGTGCCACACCCAGTCAAATGCACGGTGCTATATAGCACTGCCTTTGTTCCAAACTGCACCATATTTTCTAACTTCACCGCACCTGCAGATTTTTTGATTTTTTTTTTTATGGAGGAACTTCTCGAGGTCATAACTTTTGACTCAGATGTGGGTTTTGGCTAAAATTTTAAAGGTGGTTTCTTTATGAGGTGGCATGTGGATTCTCAATCAACTACAAGTCCATTGGATCCCGTTTTGACACATTTTTGGAGCCTCAAACTTTCATCTTGACCCTCAAAATCGTAATTTAGCATTTTTTTTTTCCAATTTTCTAGTTTTTGAAAAATTGTTTTAATTAATAACTCAGAATGCATTTCTCAGATTTGGGATGTTAGTTGGAAATTCATCCTATCTTAGTATTGGGTTTTTTTTGGAAAAAATAGGACTCTCAAATTCATGGATGCAAAATTATCCAAAATGGAAAAAAACTAACAATTGTGGAAATCTACCAAAAAAAGGAAATTTCTTGATCAAAAGTGAAGGAAGAAAAAACGAAGGCCAAGGGTTCTTTATGATGTTATCATATCATTGTATCAATTTTTTTTAAACACTTTGGAAGAAATTATAATCCCTTTCTAAGGATTTGTTTACTTTATGCTTTAGGAAACACTAAATTTCATTTGGGTCCTAAAAAGAACATTGCAAATTCTTTCAATTTCTATTTATTTTTTGCAAACAAAGGGCTTAAAAAGAACTTTAGAAAAAATCTACTAGATTTGGTTGAGGTTTAAAAATTGAACAAGGCAACTTCCACACTTAAATTTGGTGCTCTAAAAAGAATTCATTTTGCTTTGTGGGATTAAAATGAACAAGTGCTATTTTGTTTTGTAATTATTTTTTAAAGTTAATATCAACAAAAGGGCATACACGCTTCTCTTGTGCCTCACGACAATCTTGAGAATCAAAAGTTCTTTTGGTGATCTTAAGTTGAATAATAAAATTACCTCCACATTTCAGTTTTGGAATTAAAATTGAACCAAACATGCGAGTGTGAGCATGGTATATTGCGAGTGTTCTCCCTTTGTTTTTCAATTAAGGTTGATTGAACTACGGGATATGCTAGCTTGCTATTGTTTATCTTAGCGGGCCTACCTTGTTGGAAAAATTAATCACCCAAGGGAGCAACCCAACCGGGAACACGCTAAAGCCAAGCAACTTCCAACCAGTATATAGTGTGGATTCTTGAGGAAAGTTCAAAAATCAAGAGGATTATTCTGACGAGAAGGGCAACAATGGTCTCTCACCGCATGGATAGTCCCCCACAAATGGAATTCCTGAATTAAAACCCCTTGTTTAGAAAAGGCCAAAATCCTATCTATTTGTTGGTGCAAAAGGTCATGTCCTTTGAAGTCGCCCCATGTTATACATGCGGTTCTGTTGTAGAGATGAAAATGGGAGATTCATGGGTATTGATGCTTAATTGACCCGAGAAGTGAGTGCACTATAAGGGGGAGCCTGTGTGGTCAAGCATCTAATCATCCACACTAAATATGCACAGCTAGATTTGTCCAAGTGGGAACCCAACAAATACTGTCTTTTCAGCCTAGGGTTGTGCATGTTATTGAAATCAAAACACCTTGCTTGGTTCTAAAACATTGAGAAACAAATATTCACAGAAGCTTTGAAATTTCAAACCCTTTGAGGAAACAAATATCCTTTGACAAATCTAAGTGCTCTTGTTTTCCCTAGGGATTATATCCTTAGAGGTTTCTAAGTACTTAGGTTTAATCATCATTTTTTTTCACCAAAGTCAACACTAGGAAACCTTTGCCTTGATTTCCTTGATTTCCAAATAATACACTTTGTGGGATGAAAGAAAATTAGGACATTGGACATTCATTTTGAAAAGCATAATCAAGAAAGTGGTTGTGGTAAAAAGAACCGAACCTAAGCAAGATAAAAGACAATTGAACCACACATGTGCTTGGTCTCTTTTGGGTCATTTGGTTTTCATGCAAACAATGGTTTTTTGGTTTGAACCACTTTTAGGGAAAAACATGTTCTTCAATATCTTGGTCTAATAAACAAGTCCTCTTAGGTTCATTTTGTTAGAAACCCTAGATCAGACATGCAAACCTAAACACCTTCCATAGAAGAGAAAACATAAAAAAGCAGAGCTTTGCATGCGAATGTGCAAAATGATATATTCAAGAATTCTTAATGTTACAATGAGATGATTTGCTTTATAAAAGCAAAGTATGCAACCCTAATGTTGACTTAAAAATAGCTCAACTAAATAAAGATTACTTATTAAATAAGTAAACTAATCATTACCTAAGGAAAACCTAAGTACAGTTATGCAAGTGTAATTAAATATTAATTACACTAACACCCCCCATAAGTGCAACCTAGGGAGACTAGATAAGCATGCACCTAAAACTAAGATGAATGCAAGAAAGCATGAATGGGTCCTGACAATAAGGCCTGATCAGGTACCCATGTACAAATGCAATAATGAGGTAGAGAAGGACAACCTAGTGGGACAACCCCCCCTACAATGAGATGACTGCTGCAAAGAAGCACTGGAAGAACACTATAGAGTAACACTGGAACCACAATTTGGAAAGCAAGGAAAGATACTTCTATCTACAAGAAACCATATCGGAATCATAATAATGCAACAATAGACTTGATGCCACAGAACACTTGAAAACTCCAAACTGGAACAACCTTGAAATCCATGAAGCAACAGTAGATGATATGATGATGATAGAATCTAGAAGCCGTGAATCTCAATGCCGATGCCAAACTAAGACTGAAAATCTTCCATGGGAAAAAGTACCATACAGACTTGGGAACAATAACCACAAATTTAGTGGCCCTCAAACTGAGATGGATCCGATGCATATCACTAACCATAGGCTCTCAATCTAAAGTGTGAACCGATATGAATCTGATATGTGTTAAGCTAAGACAAAATATGTGGTCAAAAGAAACTAAGAGACCAGATTACAACCCATGAGAGTTGCCATCAAAACACGATGAAGATTATTATGCAAGAAACCCCCCTGATGGAACTTTATATTAGTTCATTTATTACAATCCCCAATGACTGCAAAAGGAGAGAATGCCTAAACATGCATAAACAAAAAGTGAAAACAGACCTTAGATCTATGTAGAGGACTGAACCATCTTTCCAACACCACAATAATGGTGAAAAGAGGATCACCGAGTCAAAAGATATGCCCTCCGGAGTGAAAACAACAACATTTGAGTTCAAGGACCTACAAAATAAATCTGGAGAAAAATTAAAAAAAACTACCAAACCATTGGATTGGTGCCAGAATCAGCTTTCCAATGGTATCTCGTTTGCAAAAAATGGACATCGTACGCAAAGATTACACCCGATTTTGTCAAAGGTGCTCCAAAATGGCCAATAAGGCCTGCAGACAGCCCAGGGGGCTAAAAAAACTCGGCCCCTGGTCACCCATGTGACCGCGTAGCATGGAAAGGGGTCATTCGAGGGCTGGGTGCATAGCGCCCGGTCCCCCATACGACCGACAGTTGTGCACTGGAGCTCGTGGGGGTTGAGGCGAGGGGAGCAGCGGATGGAGGGGGAGCCACCAGCGGCGGCGGCTGCTGGGTGGCCACCCGGTGGTATGGCAGCAACAGCCGACATTTGAACTAGAGACGGTGGCGCAGTCCCCAAAAAATGATTTTTTTTGCATTTTTTTTGGAAAACGTGCCTCAGGATTCGTGCTGAGGAGGCCATACGGCCTCCATGGCAAAAATTTTTTGCCCTCTGAACCAACTTCACCAAAATTGATGAAATGAAGGGAAATCTTAGGGTTTTGGGGCACGGCGAATGTAATGGTGAGCTCCGTTTCTGCTCAAAATGCTTCAAAAAAACGTTGACCTCCAGAGCTTGCAAAAAAATACCAAAACTGAAACCCTCATAGATCTGGCAAATCATGACCAAAATCTGCAAAATGAAATCCAAACCTGAATTTTCTAGCACTCTGAATCCAATGGTGAGGCCCGATCTGATCCAAGACACTGCATAAATGAAATCAAGGCATAAAATCCTCGAGGAACCCTGAACGAAATCTGTAATGGTTTTCTCTAGAATTTGAGAAGGGGCTGCATTTCAAGGCTCTGATACCATGTTAGAAACCCTAGATCAGACATGCAAACCTAAACACCTTCCACAGAAGAGAAAGCATAAAAAAGTAGAGCTTTGCATGCGAATGTTCAAAATGATATATTCAAGAATTTTTAATGTTACAATGAGATGATTTGCTTTATAAAAGAAAAGTATGCAACCCTAATGTTGACCTAAAAATAGCTCAACTAAATAAAGCTTACTTATTAAATAAGTAAACTAATTATTACCTAAACAAAACCTAAGTAAAGTTATGCAAGTGTAATTAAGTATTAATTACACTAACACATTTAGGATCAAGTCAAACACTTCACCCCATCCAAACATTTATCAAAATTCCATTTCACCAACAAAATTTTGGAACTTTGAAAAACATCACTTATGCTAGACTTCTAGGAAAAATCAACATCACCTTGTTTGACTTAACACACCTAGTCAAATTATCAATTCTCTTGAGCGAATTTACCCCTAGTATAAGACAACTTCCTAGGGTTTACAAGTTTATCATCAAAAATCACCTTGTTTGGCTTAACACACCCAGCCAAATTATCATCTTGTGTACATGTTTTCTCTAGGATAACATAACTTCCTAAAGTTTACAAGTGCATTATCACTTTGTTTGACTTAACACACTTAGTCAAACTATCTGCAATCAAAATCAAAATCAAATCAAGTCCTAAAGTCTAGCATTGATCCAAAGTTCCTACAAAATTCAAACACCCATATCATTCACCCCTCTCATCCTTCATCTCATCATTGGTCCTAAACCCCTCAGAGGTCAACAAGGTCAAAACACAAGAGGAACATGGAATATAAACTTGATTCATCCATCATGAGTAATCCAATTCAACCAAACTATCCAAGCCTTACAATGCCAATTGATTTTCAAAAATTGCATTTGTATAATCCATACATGGGATCATTATCTCCTACAAACCTCAATGGTACAACAAATGTGAGTTTTCCCAATCTAAATTTTGGAACATCTTTTCCTTTGGTAGATTTAAATCAAATTCAAAACTTACAAATCTATCAACCAAACAATCAAGGCATGAGCCTTCCCCCTTTACCAACCATCAATCAACTGAATCCGAACAACACCCCCTTCATAAATCAAAGCATCATATCAAATCCTCCCATTTTTCCATCGATATCACAACAACAGATGGCACCCATTCAAGCAACCCCAATAATCAAAACCATTCCCAATCCACCGCCACCACCGCCAAAACACAACATGAAAAATTCATTCTTCATCATGTTGCAAGCCGCTCAACAAGCTACCCACCAAAGGGTTCTCCAAAACCAACAAGCTGCACAACTAGCTGCTCAGCAAGCACAAGCGGCTCAAGTAGCCCAACAAGCTGAAGCCCAACACCAAGCTCGACAGGCACAAGCACAATTTCGGGCACTATTACAAGCAATCCATCAACAAGTAGCTCAACACAAGCCCAACAACAAGCATTGTTGGCACAACAACAACATTACCAACAACAAGCGTTGTTGTCTCAACAAAAAATGCAAGCTTTACTCCCACAACAAAGCTTGCAACAAACTCCCATCACAATCATTGAAAATGATGATCAAGATCCCGCGACCAATGATCATGTTAAAAATGTCTCTACATCACCTAATGAGTTAGAGGACATATCTCAAGAATTTATTCCAAAGCATGATCAACATCTATCACCAAGGTCTAGCAATGATCCTTTCCAAAAAATATGGACATCCTTTGACCTCATGACATTTGAGAAACTTCCTATGCCTAAAGAAGATATCCAAGAACCCTTGATAAGCAATCCATTCTTTGAAATTGACCCATGTCGAGAACTTGATCCGAAGCATGTCGAAAGCAATTATGAAATCATTCAAGATCAAGAATTTGTATCTCCAAGCTACTACAATGATATAATGGACACTCTCCTATCTATATGAGATAATCACATCCACATATAACATACTCCTCCATCTACCCATGAGATGCTTTCCGTGGACGGACACATAGATGATCTTCATTCAAAATAAGAGTCTCATACTCTTAACATCATTCCCAAGGAACAAGAGTCTCCTACTCTTAACATTTGTACACATGATCAAGATATAGAGAAATCCAGAGACATATAAAAAATGGATCATGAAGAAGGCTCCTACAGAAGTGGTAAATCAGAAACATCCTATGGAGACATAGTAGAAATATGTCATGAAGAGGGATCCTACATAATTCATGAATCAGAAACATCATGTGAAATGAATCATGATGAAGGGTTTTATGAGGACAGTGAAGCATCAACACCTCTTGAAGGAGCATTACAATCTAATATTTCACAAGATCAAAGATATCAATCAGACATTCATCCCACATATGGAGGATCCTATCACTTATAAAGTTGGATCACTTACCTTTCTTAGGGCAATATACCTCATCAATAAAGAAGCTATCAGTTTTGAAGATCCACCATAGAGCAGAGAAGGATTAGCACCTTTTTTTCCAAGGTAAATCATATCCTATTGCAGATAAAAATTTTCAGCAGATGAATTATCAAGGTAGAGGATTAGGCCTACATGAGTAGGGTATCCTAGAACTAGTGCATATTATTGGCAATTCTAAGCATTAAGGTCTTGGTTATTCGACAATCAAGGGATATAAACATATTAGTGATACCTCTATAAAACTAGGGGCAACTTTGTCTCAAGCAAATGCCAACATAGGGGGCACGAAGAATCCTTATGATGAAACCAATGCCAATATTACAACCTACAACATCATGAATTTTCATCCACCCATCACCCCATCCACAAATTGGGACCAATATCAATAGAAATATTTGAATCAAAGAAAAAAGAACATTATCAAAGCAAAAGAAGCTAAGAAGCATGAATGACAAATCAAATACATATGGATACCAAAAAATACAAAGAAAGATGATCCCTATCATACTCCATTAGTCAAAGAAACTATGGGGCAAAATAAAAAGGGGGCAAGTATCCATCAAAGATTTCCACAAAGGAAAAAGAAGGCTTCTCAAGTGACATACAAATTGTATCGAGCTGTTGGTCCTAATTCCATGCACACTTCCATATCCACCCATCATTGCTCATCTTCCCAAGTTTGGAGAGTCAAAGGTTCCAAACTGTCAACCAATCTATCTTTTATCCCTAAACACACTCCGTCCACACCTCCACACATAATATCCAATTCTCACATTGACCATGTGTTGGCAACGACCCTTCATCATAAGGATTCTGAAGGCACTCTATCACGATGTGTGCACAAAGACAAAGTTTACTCCGGTATTAGCAAAGCAGATCAAAAATCTCAAAATTTGCATTCAAGTGCATGTATCTTGGCAAAGAAAATTCTTCAATTAGGATAATCTACATCGACAAAATCAAGTGGTTCAACATGGGCTTAAAATATTTCATGGAAAATACAAAAAAATAAAAAATAAAAAAATAAAAAATAAAAATCAGAAAAAGGATTAAAAAACAGTAAAGAGAAAAATCGTCCTCTAGTGAAAACCACTTCGGTGGTGCTTTGGAAAAGTACCATGATGAAAACCTTGCAAATAGGCGTCATGTGTAGAATCGAGCATCTACATGCACCAGTTCAGGAGAAAGCATCTTATCACATCCATAATAAAGCCAACATTCTAGCCATATCATCCATTCATCCATGAACCATTTATCCAATCCATTTTTATCCATCTTCATCCATACTCCAAGTTATCTTGATCTTGGAAAATTTTGGTGCACACTTTACACTTGCTTATGGTAAACATCTTGATAGGGGTCATTTTCATTGATCCTATCCTACCCAATGTTATCTAAGCCTTAAAGCCTTATTTGAATGAGCATTCCTCTATTCGAAAAACTTATCTTATTGCAAGATAATCCTTGGAATCCTTTTCATTCTTACCATATCCATCCATCCACACACCTATCCAAGAGTCCACTTGTGGCATTCCATACATTTCTAGACACTGGGGGTAGATATTTGCATCTCGCTTTGGGAATAAATCTTGATATATATCCTCCAACTTATGTGGTGATCTGAACATTGTTGAACATGAAATCAATTTGGTCAAGAATTTGTGAGCTAAGAATCTGAATCACTAGCCCGTGGCATATTTTGACAAGACGATATTCCTTATCAAGCTTTATCTTTCATCGAACATCAATCCAACAATCAATATCAGTTGTATCTAATATGTACCTTAGCGCCACATCAAATCATCAAAATAATTTTGTTCCAAAACAAGCTTCATCAATCTTGATCAATCAAATCCAATCAATTATCACCTTGTTTGACTTAACACACTTAGTCAAACCACCCTCTTGTGAACAAGTTTACTCTAGGATAACATGACTTCCTAGAGTTTACAAGTGCATTATCATCTTATTTGACTTAACACACTTAGTCAAATTATCCAATCCATCATCAACTTGTTTGACTTAACACACTTAGTCAAACTACCCTCTCGTGTATGAGTTTACTCTAGGATAACACAAATTCCTAGAGTTTACGAGTGCATTATCACTTTTGTTTGACTTAACACACTTAGTCAAACTATCAATCCATCAATCAAATCCCAGCTTGGTTTTCAAAAAAATCCCAAAATAGAACACCGATATCATATCCACATCCAAATCATCAAAATCATGCCAAAATCCAAAAACATCCAAATCATTCAAAATCTAAAACATATCAAAATCTGAAAAATAAAAAATAGAGTCATCTTGCCGAACTACGTCATCTCTAAGCTTGAACGTAGGCAAGGTTGATCTTTGATCATCCCTCGAGACATTTTAGGTCAGTCCTTTAGGCATCCGTCATAATGGCAATTCGTTTTTCCATCTATTTCACACCCTAGGTCAGTCCTTTAGGTGTCCGTCGCAATCTGGCAATCCGTTGCCCTTCCATCTCATCATGTAGTCAAGTCAATTGTCAATTGAACTATTTCATTTCTGAGCTTAAACGTAGGCAAGGCCATCCTTGATTGGCCCTTGAGACACAAAATCCAAAAACATTTGTAAAACATCTCAAAAATACCAAAAACAACCTCAAAATATTTGAAAAATCCAAAATGGTGCTTTCATCCCATCTCTCTTGCACCCATGATTATCATCTCATAATAAAATCAATCATCATCTTCATCCTTTGGTGAAGTAATCAGAAACAAGTCTAGCAAGTTCCAAAGTGAACACCCTAATCGTCAGAGTCTCAAAAGTCTAAGTCAGTAAGCAAGCAAGTTGGTCAACTCAGAATATCAATAGCTTATCATCCAATCAGTCCCATCAAAACCCTAATCACAACATGTCCTAGGAATGTGAATTTCCTGTGATGGACATTAGCATCAGGTAACCCCTTGGTTTAGCCTTGGCTAGCGATACGAAGAACATTAGCTTGTTTGTTTACTTTATCTTGGTCTTTTTGACTTATCTTATTTTACATTCATTCCAAGGACCTCTCGATGATGCTTAAACAAAATAGGTTTAGAGAGAAAGGAATGGGGCAATGATCATTATCTTTTGTTTGCTGTGCTTGTTGGACGTTCTTGTAAAATAGCTTGGTGAATACTTTCTTTGTTAGGTCTGTCCTAGCAAGATTTCTGTATGTCAAGTGTGAACAGGAATACTCCTATCTGATTGACGAGTCAAAGTCCATCACACTAGGTACAATGCCATCCTAGTTCTTTATACCTTCATGCATCGTACCTACGTGTGTTATCAAACATAAAGTAATTGGCGCTTTGAAAATCCCAACTCCTCGTAAGCAAATCATCATCATCATTCATAGTGTAGGCTTGTTGGATCCTCCTTCCATCCATCTAATTCTTCTTATTCTTCTATCTTTACTAAAATTTCTATCTAAAGTAGGTGTGAGATCTCAAAATATACACGAGGCTACCCATGGCTGATAACTATCTATACATCATTAGAACTATCTACATCAATGAATTATCTTTCATCCTCTGATCAATAGAACCACTCCTCTCGCATTTTATCGTGGTCTCGATCAGAAAATCAAAAATTTCCGCTTGATCTCTCGAGGGGGCATTGTACCAGCATAATCCTTCTCGCTGGAGCAGCAGTGGGGCATTCAAAAAATGCTAAAAATTTTGAACCTTGATCACAACAGTTTATTCTTTGAACCAATACAACAAGTGCATTGATTCAAAGAGGGGCAAAATGTAGACATGGAAAGTGTACAATTGAATCTGATGTGCTTGATCCTAATTACTAATGAAATTTCATCCTAAATCATACTCTCAGCTTATCATCACCTTTTCATCTCTTAATTAGATAAATCATTATTTATTTAATTAAGTCTTTCTCCCTTGTTGATTAAATTAATCAATTTAATTTAATTGATCCTCTGACTTTGGTCATTTAAATAATTCATTTTATTTAAATTAAATCTATAAAGTCCTCTTATTAAATTGAATAAATTAAACATTCTTTGATTTAATCTAACATTATCCCCTTTAGTTAAATAAATCAAAATCATTTATTTAATTAAACCCTTCCTCTCAATTTGATTTAAATCAATTCATAAATTTAAGTCTAAATTGTCACATCTCCTAAATTCCTCATTAAATTAATTAAACTTTGATTAATTTAATTTTAATCTATGTCACATTCTCTAGAGAATGCAACTTTCACAATAAATCAATTACTTTTATTTATTAATTCATCTATTTTCCCTCACATGGCATAAAAGGGGAATATTCCCTCAAATTTGAATTCAAATTCAAATGGGCTTGACCCTTCCAACAAGGCATTTAATGCCTCTTACATGTCCTTAGCCTTGAGCCAAGTTACATTAACTCCATTCTTCTCTCCCTCCAACTTTCAAATTCAAATTTCAAATCTCCCCCTCTTTGGCACATTGATCAAAATGTGCTCATTCCCCTCCAATCACATCTTGACAAATGGCACTTGGCCATTGGATGTTGAATGATCCCACATTGCTCAATTTCAGTCTCTCTTCCATTTTGGAAATCTATAAATGAGAGATTCTTCCTCTCATTCTATCATCCACAACTTGAGTAAACTTACTCTACTCAATTTCATCCTCAATGCAAGATATTAGCTAGGTTATTGCAGGTTTTCTTAAGAACTCATCTTGTTCTTCATTAACAAAGTGGATCAATCACTCATAAAATCACAAAGCTTACAAAGGAGTTGGGAAAGGGATAATTTCGACACACCAATTGGCACCAACTCCCCCATGGGATCAAGAGTTTGTGTTTGCTTAATTTAGGATTTCATCTATATTTCATGTTCTGATTTTTCCTATTTTGAGTATTTATAAATGGATTTCATGGGGAATCCTTGTTTTATCTTGCATATCAACTGACTAATGTGTTTATTTGTCATGTCTATGTAGGAGTAGGATTGGGGTTGACAATTAGTGACCTACTTGTTGCCATGAATAGGAATTTTTTGTTCTTAGACACTTTCCGGAACTCCACACCTAAAATGCAAGACCAATTGTGTGAGTTTTATTTACACAATTTGTTTCTTTCAGATGAAACTACATGAAACCCATTTATGCTTGTAGGGGATCTCCAAATAAGGGCTTTGGCCTCTTATGTTAGAAATGTGCACCAAATGGAGAAAATTCTATAGGAATATTATGAGAAAGAGAAATATATCCCCTTACAACTAAGGAAGGAGGCAATGGACCCAAATGCAATGATAGATCAATGATTGGATCTCTTAGATCATAGGGGAGTTGGAAAAAGGATTATGGGATGTAGAGAAATAGATTATAAAATAATGAAGGAACTAGTATAAAGTACCATCAATGAAACCTTTAAATTTGTTCAAGTCAGATGGGGGGAGCTTACACCAAAACTAAAGAGGAAGGAACCACAATCTATTTACAATTATGCAACAATAGTTTGCAAATCACATAAATATATTTTGATTGCAATGAGAAATGGATTTGTATGGTTCCCACTTATCTTCCATCCTCCTATCCTCCTATTTCCTATACCACATTGGACAAGAATGAAATGAGGGGAAGAGGAAGCAATATAAAATAATAGGTGGCAAAGCTCTCAGATCAGAAAGATTACTACTTGAAGCAAGGTAAAGAAGTGGACTCTGTGATAGATTTTAGAGAGATGGCCCTACAATATAACCTTCAACCCTAAATATTGCTTGAGGAAACCCTAAATAATTATTGAGGAAAAGAAATAGATTAGTTGGGGGGAAATGATGGGCCTAATTAGTGGTTGGTTTTATTTACTATATGCTTCTATACTTTCATCTGCTAAGTTTCACATATATTACCAAGAATTTATACGTATTTTATATGATTTTTATACACTTTATAGAAAACTTAAGTATATGAAAATAGAAATGATTTATGTTGATATATGCTTGTATGGATGCATGGATTTCTATGGGATTTAGTATGTTTCTATGTTTAATTATGATTGTTAATAATGTGGATGCCCTAGTAATGAAACTAACATCTTACATCAAGAGAGATTGTTAATCCATAGCAAAAGGTTTTCTAGCCTATGGCATAAGGATTGTGGACAACTACAACGGAGAGGTCAAAATAGCCACAATGCGATACTTCCAGTAGAGAGTAGAGGTGATCATTCAATGATAAAACGTGAGTCACCACATCATAATTTTTCTCATCAAATAAGACTATCAAAAGGAGAAGAAGTATGTTTTGAATGTGACTAATTCATGGCGTGAATTTCCTCAGGAACACATCTCTATCATGGTAGTTAATAGTTATGCACAAAGTTCTAAATTAGTTTCTCTACTCCTGCTTCATATTTATTGTTTTATGTTATTACACTAAGTCCTCTTCCTATCTTTGAGGGAGAGTGGATGACTACTTTATGAGCCCATTTTCAGTCGTAGAGGAATGAAACTCCTCACAAACCCTATATAGTGGGATCTGTTTTTAAGGAGTAAATCTAGTTACTGATCATTCTTAGTTGTTAATTGTTAGCTACTTTTTTGTTACCAGTTACAAAAATAGATATGTATGATTAAATAAGAAATCTCTTGCAGATTCTTGTCAGATTGTATGTAAGAGTTCAGATTTTTTATGTAATAAAGAAAATTAGTCGATATCATGAATTGCTAAGTCAAGTAAGTAGGTGTTAACAAATTATGTGGAAGTAGAAACTCAAGCAAGGACCACTTGAGGTACTGCTACTCCACTTCATTTCATGTTGTTATATTAAATGATGCATTGTTAAAATTAGTTAAGTAGTTTCCAAGATAGATGCATGCATAATTCATGAATGTCATTCCATAGTTTTGGATTGAATTTTTTAGCTTCATGTTGGTTTCATACTTTAGAGGAATTATTTACAGTTCTTTAGCAGTTGATAGTTATAGTCTTGAGTGTTAGGTACTCATAGCTTAAGATAGTAGTTTATATTTATTTCCCTCATTTTGTGAATTAGCATTTCATTTCATTTTCCATATTTTGGAGTCTTTTGAACATGTGTGATTTCCTATACGCGATTGATATAGGATATGTTTAGGATCCATGAATTCATATATTGTGCCATCACTAACTAAAGTTTACGAGTCCTTGGTTGATAATTAAATGCAACCTCCTATGAAAGATGAATTGTTTAGTTAAGAATTCGCCCTCTGAAATGTGTGTATACCTAGTAGCACCAAGTTTATTAGACATTAGAGAGGCCCTACAACTAGGAGCATTGGAATAATAGCAATGATTGGGTTAATTGGGGTAATTGTGTTAGATTTTGTAGATGGTAGCCTATAGCTTGATACAAATAAAAATGGGTAAGGGATTATGGGATAAGGGGATGATGGAGATAAATTGATTGTTAATAGGTGATGTAAGTAGATAGTGGATTTATGATGGATGGATAGAGGGGTTTGTGTGTGATCTTCAAAGTTTATGTGGTGGAGGAAGAACATGGCCCACTTTAGAGATGGAATATATAATGATATAATGGATACATGATAGGATTATGTAGTAGTATAGGGAGGATGGAGGTGTTTGGATGATAAATTTTGAGGAAGCATGAGTAGAAAGAGTATGAAAATGATGGGTGGACAAGATGAAATAACTGGAGGGGATGAAGGTTAGAGGAATGCCCTAATGTTTATTGGGCCTAGGTGCTATAAAGAAATTAAGGTTGATATTTTCAAAATAATGCATGTATATTTTTACCCTATCCTTATCAAGATCACAAGGAGTATGGAGGGATTCAAAAGGATGGGGAGTGATGGGTAGACATGGATATGATGGATAGGAAGGTGGGAGGCAGGAGATGGGTATGGGCTAGAAAACATGGAGTGGATAGGATAGAAATTTCCCCCAAGTGTAGGGTGCAAGTGGATGGGGGATTTATGTATAATTACTATTTTCTAGTTTTTCATCATTGTACTTTCCCAAGGTACCTATTTTCCAAGTTTTCACCATTGGATGGATTATTTTTCTGAACTATTTTTTATTTTTAGGATAGGATGGATGAAGGTAGATAGGGGTGGAAGGTAAGGAATCAAATAATGACAAATGGAGTGGGAGGATAGTGAATGTGAAGGACATACTATAGCATCTTGTTTCTATACTAAGGCAAGGGGAGCCCATTAAGGATAATCATTATAGATTGATAGAAACCTTTTTGTTTGGAAGGTGAACTTCTCCAAGGTACTATTGGAGTGGAAATGAAAGAGGATGGACTATGGAAAAATAGGGATAAATAGGATGTGATGGGGGGTATATGTGGGATAATACATATCATAATCTAAGGGAGCAAAGATGGAGGGGTGGTGAAAGGACATATAACTGATGGGAACTAGGCTTAACATTTGCACAAATTATGATGGGTTGGGATTTGTGATAGATTGATGGGATGGTGGACATAAGATAACTAATTTTGGGATAAAAGGACTAAAATGGACTTATGATATGGAAGGTTATTATATGTGAGGTATTGAGGAGTGGAGGAAACTTTTGGAAGGGTGGATTTGGATGCCATTTTTTATTTTATGTTTTGATGCATTCAAATCCACCTAGTTTCTAATTTTTATTTATATTTGGTGAGTCTTTGTGGCATTTTGGATTGATTTTGATTTTGGATCAAATTTTCCTTTTCTTTAGCATATCATTTTGATGGGACATGGAAATCCTTTGATTATTGTGGATTCTTGGTTTTATGAATTTTTATTCCACATCCAAATTTCCTCCAAAGGAAATGGAATAGGTGCATAAGGATGGATTATTTTGATAGGGATGGAAGGATGGATGAAGGGAATGCATTGGAAATAGTCTATGGATGTGTGAATTTTTTGATCCTAATTAGGGATTCCAAGGAATGGATTGGCCATATTTGGGAGGATGAATTTTGGGATGTAGGGATTCAAAATGGATGGGGAAGATGATAGACATGTAAAGGAAAATTTTGGGACATAGGGGCCAAAAATGGATTTGGAAGATGGGAGAGTCTTAATTAATTTTATTTTGGATTGGTATGATGGAGAAGGAGGGATGAAAGTGATTGTTTTGGAGGAAGGATGTGAGGCACTTGATAAGGGATTGGAAGAAGAAATGTTAGGATGGTACATAATTTTACCAAAATAATTAGAGTATGTGCCTTGTGATGTGTAACCAAGTCCAAAAAATCATGGATTTTATTTGAAATGGAAGGGACCTAGGATGTGTTTCTCATGAATTCATAATACTTTTCCTTGGTTGTTCATATTTTTAGCATTCAATTGGCAATATGATGTCAATTGTATTGGAAATAAGAAACATGTCCATTTTGAGGTGGAGGTTGATGGGTGGTGGATATTTTTTATTCCTTTATAGTGAGAGAACCACCAAAATTAAAGGTAAGGGAACCAAGAGGATAAGATGATAGTTTTGGGATATTTTTTATAGGAGGTGATCAAGGGCTGTGAGGGAATCAGATGGGATGGAAGGATCTTGGTTTGGATGGGGAGATAGTTTGGCATTCTTTGATATTATATCATTCCATGGTTGGGTTTGTTTGGATAGCATGATTGGGGAGAAGGGTTTAGAATGGTTAGACTCCTTAAATTGGGTAGATATAGGGATGGGGGATTCAAGTTGTTCATGAATAGATTCCTTAAATTTGGTAGAGAGAGATGGAGGATGTGGATTGGGATATGGAGTGGGATGGGGATTCAAAGGTGTTAGGATGTGGTACATGTTTAGGATTTTACACGGGATTAGGAGTTTGGATAGGGTTATGATTTTTTGTGGGATTAAGATAGGTGTTGGGTAAATGTTTTTGGAATTTATATATTTTTTTTGGAGAAATCTAGACATGAATGATATGAATGAGTAAGTGCAAGATATTGGGTCCAATTTTTGGCCAAAAAGTGGAAGTACTTATCTTAAAAATCAAAGTTTTTCATAGTTGACGTAAAAATATGAATCACTTACACTTAGAATTTTAACAAGGCCTAAAAATATAGGATTTTGTGTCTAGTTTTTAAAATGATTTATTTTAATACCCAATTGATAAAAGTTGATTTTAAAGAGGATGTAGAAAAACCATTTTTCTTAAGTCCTATATATTGATCCAAAACATGTGCATGTGTGGTCAACATAATTTTGTTGGGATTAAGGTGTCTCAACCTTTGAGTTTGAGCATTATTTCTTAGGATAAAATATTCAATTAATTGGATTAATTGTACAAATATTTGATATATCCTAAGTTGCTAAGTTTATGGGATGTGATAGCACTTTGTGGGACCTATCGGGAAGTGTTATATCCCACATGCAAGGGGCAAAGCTTGAAGAAGTGTCAATTGTCACCTAAGAACTTTATGGGAGACTTGTAGCTTGCATAAACTCCATGGAAGTGTCATAGTGCCACTTGTCACTTGGGCGCTCATTTGGAGTGCGAGTTTTGAAAAGAACTTCTCAAAGTTGTACGGTGGTGACATGTGTCAAGGAAATTGAGTTAACTATGACAAGATCCTTATTCTCTAGGAAGTTGGCACCCACTTTGAAAATTCAAGATTGGATGTTTCTATAAGAAAGATGAGTTGTGCATTGGCATATTTCTATTCTGATTTGAGTTAATTTGGAATGTGGTTTCCTTTTGAAGTGAAAATTGTTAGTAGGTGCTTTTTGGATGGGTATGTTGCATGTGCATGTTATATATCATTGCATGTTGTTGTATGTTGTGCCTTTTATGTTGCATGTTCATGTATGGGCATGGAACTTGAGATGATGCTAATTCATGAATTGAAGACTCTATATATATAGGTTCTTTTTCTTGAGGAGTCAGAGGAGAGTGTTCTACACAAGGGTTATGTTGTTGGATTTTCTACAGAGATGGAACAAGATGTAAATATCTTGTAAAGGCAATGAGATTGATATTGTATTGTAACTTATACTCTTATTGTTGAATAATATAATGGCTCCATGTTTTGGAGTGTGGGGTTTCTTACCCAAAAGGGTTTTCCCCATGTAAATCTATGTGTTCTATTCTTTTGTCTTATTCTTTCATGTTTTTTGAGTCCATGTTAAATCTATTTAATGAATATTGTTGAAACTGTTCTAATTTGGCAAGATCTAAAATTACATTCACTTCCCTTTTATGATTAATGTGGGAAATAAACTATACCTGATTCCGCTTTATGGCATAGTAGTGTGTGTTTTTGAGGTTTCTAAATTAAAAACAATGTTATCGAAGACACTTACTGATCTCATATGTCATTTTTGGGATGCCCATTTTCCCTTCAATTTGGTATCAAAGCTCTATTTGAGACTTGCATGTTGCTTGCATTTGCATTCTTGTGAGTTGCATGTACTTTCATTTGTGTTGCATGAACTTGCATGGACTTGCATGTTGGTTGCATGTGCATTCTTGTGAGTTGCATGTACTGTCATGTGTGTTGCATGTACTTGCATGGACTTGCATGTTGGTTGCATGTGCTTGCATGTTATTCCATGTGAGTATTATTGGTGTTTTAGGTTCTGGGTATTCCTTCTATGAATATTTCTTAGCCTGGAAAGCTTGAAGGAATTTGAAGGAATTGGTTGAGTATTGATCTTTTGGTGTGTGAAAGTTTTTACAATTGTTCTAGTTTTAGGGGACAACAAGAATCTTGAAGGATGGTGAAGATAGAGAATATGGAGTTGATCAAGTTTAACATGATGGTGATTTGGATCTCTTGTTTGGAAGCAAAATAATCTTGATGCATGGGGTGCACTTTTACACTTTGTGGTTGCATGTAGCAAAGTTTTCATATTGGGTGTTTATGAGAGGCTCCCTAGTGATATGGAGAAACTTGGATTGTCTTCAACTATGAAGTGATATTCTTATGCTAGGTGTTTGATTTTTCCTAGTATTGGAAGGTACTACTTTTGTTGCTCTAATTGCATGTAGGCTATGGAGTTGATCATTGGATGATTTGAAAGCTTCTAGAATAGCCTATCTCTCTCTTAGATGCATGTGCATGATGGTGCTTATGGATTTGGCCTATAAATGGGCTTGGAGTTCCTTAACTATTTATTTTCCTTATGGATGTTTGTACTTGCATGGCTTAGATTGCAATTTCTTAGATTTGAGGGTTTATATATTTTTTGTAAAAAATCTATGGTGATGTAGATCTATGATTTTTTATTGTTCTAGTTAGACTTGTGGATCTTCCAAATGACAATTGGATATGGGTTTGCATGTGTGCCCTTTGTGCATGGTGTTTTTGCAAGTTTTACACAGTCAAGAAAAACTTGTGATTATGTGGATCTTCTAAAGAACTATTTTTTAGATGATGTGGCATGATCATGTATGTAAGATAGTTGCAATTATACATGCATGCTTCATGTATGGTGAAAGGAGGTGTTTTGACTTCTCTGCATGGAGATGTTGTTACATGATTATCCACTCAACATTTTTGTGATGGATGCTTGATAAGTTCCAGGACTATGGTGCTCAGTGTGGACTTGATCAACAAATCACATATATGTGCTTGATCTAGAGCTTGATTCATGTTGTCTACATGATTATCCTCTTTGATATATATGTTTGTTGATTAATGATGTGATGGTGAGTTTTCATGTTTTATTGATTGGATCTACGAGTTGTGCAATGTTGTAGGTTTTCTTTACCTACATGATTGTGTAGATGACTTATATGTGGACTATCTATATCCATGAGATTGTTTCAATGTTGATGAAGATTGTATTACTTGGCCTTATTTGTGGTCATTAGTGTAGTGGTATGTTGCCTTAGGATGAGAGGATGGATGGTGTTGAGTACTTGGATAATAAGTTATGGGGACCTATATCATGTGTATCATGATTTCATGGATAGAGTGGATACACAACTTTGTGTAAGCTTTTGAAAGTGATGGAATATTTCCTTGGTTTGGAGATTTTTGTGCCACTTGATATTATTGTTAGATGGACATGTGGATGTGTGGACCTAGAGGATCTTTAGTTGAGGGAATGGTTGGTCATGATTCTTGGAGAGCTCAGTGTCACAATTTAGTGGGAGCTTTAGCAATGACTGTGGATTCATCACTTGGTGATGGATAATCTTTTTTAGTGTTGCAGATGTTAGTAGGAGGAGCTCTTAAATATTGTTGTTGTAGGAGGGTTCTTTCACATTTGCATGGAAACTATTTGGAGATGGGTCATGTTCATGACATTGAAGATGTGTAACATCTTGGAGCCATGGATGGCTCTTGTGGTATTTGGTTTGAGGTGTTTATGATGCTTGACAAGTGACATTGGTTTAGAGTATGGTGCTATTATGTCATGATATACTCTTGATTCTAGAGTAGAGTTTTGGCATGATACATTGCACTAGAGACCATATTGTGTTCACTTAGAGCATATGATCTCCTAAGGGGGATGATTATATCATGCTATCATGATAGGTTCCTTTTGCTGTTTTAGATGATTGGAGCTTTGATAGTGGTATAGAGATTTCTCTTTTTATTGAGTGCATTGGCCATGTGCTTTATAGCTTCATGAGAATGCTTTGACGCATTTAAATTTTAGAATGGGTTGATATTTTGTTGGTACTCATGGATACATGGAGGCTTATGTGAGGCTTTGTGTTCTCATATGATGGGAGATGTGTGTTGAGATGAGTACTCTTGATGAGATCTCAGTTGGAAGTCTGAGAAGCCTACACCTTGGTTGAACATGAGTTCAACATTGTCATGAGATTTCTCTTGGATGAGTCATTATGATTTAGATATCTTGGAGGATCATTTTCATTCCCCACTCTTGGTCTACTTAGTGGATTGTTACTTGAGAGGAATATCCCATTATCCATTTCAAGTGTTTTGATTATATTTCAAAAATATGGATCTTGAGCTACGGTCAGATGGCTCTAGAGGATTCATTTTGAGAGATGATTTAGCATGGTTATCTCCTTGAGCATATGATTTGACATTGTGATTCCATTTATGAGGAGTTGAGGAGATGGTAGTGGTCTAATTTATTGAAATGGGAAATGGAGTAGTTTTATCTTCTTATTTTGAGAAGCTTACATCCATATGGTTACACGATACATATGTTGTGTTTGATATCTTGAGATTGAATGGTTTTGGGTGTTGTTATGGATTTTCTCTTGGTTTTGTGGAGGATATCATACTTGGCACAACTGGCGTTTAGAGGTGTATATAGAAGGGCATGCTACATGTTTATGGTTTGTAGTTTCTCTCTTTGGTCTTGATGTTCTTCCTAGATGTTCAGATTCAGATGATTTGATGCGAGATTTTGGGTGGAGCTATGGTGATCACTAGTTTGTGGTCACATGTTTTCACTTTGGTGATGACATGGAGGTTTCTTTATCTCTTTCTTCTGTCATATGTGGAGAACTTGTGAGAGTTGTGGAGACTTGTTGAAAGAGATATTTCTTGCAACAGTGTTGTTGCAGGATTTGCATATCTTTGTGGATGGTCCTTGATACTACATGGTATCACTTTCTATGTGCTATGATTGGTAGAATCAATATGCCTTGATCTTGTCAGATTCAACATTACCCATGTAGTGGGAGTTCGTAGAGATGTTTTTCTTCATCGATTGTTTTGACACTTGGAGCTTGTGATTGTGGTTTATGGGTTATATATGTTGTTGGAATGATTTTACTGATGTTAGATACCTTTGAGGTATGGTTGAGTTGATGGACTAAATCTTTTTGTGGGTGCTATTTTGGTCACATGGGTTTATCTGTTGGATGTGAGTAGCCAATTTTTGGTTTCTATTTTTCCTAATGTTTTATCTTGTTCTCTAGAGGTCTCTTTAGCTTCTAGGTCATGTTTTGGTTATAGGTTTGGAGTTTTTTTATGCTTCTATATAACTTGTGAGCTAGTGGAGTTGAGGTAGTATCTTGTAGCCTTTTCTATCAGTTGGATCCGATGCTTGTTTTCTTTGGACTAGTGCATATACACCTTGGCTTGTTCATTTTCTTCCATGGGTGGTAGATTGGAGGATGACAAGGATTGTTTCTTGATATGATGGACATATTCAATGTCAATGTAGATGTATTGTTGAAGCATGAGAGAATAGTTACAAATTCATGTGTTTACATGTATGGTTGGTGGTGATGTTTTTCATTGATTTGACTCTTAGCAGTTTTTTCTTATTAGATCCATGGACTCTTGGTAGGTCTTTGACAAGTGGGAGAATGTTGGGATTAAGGTGTCTTAACCTTTGAGTCCTAGAATTATTTCTTGGGATAAAATATTCAATTAGTTGGATTAATTATGCAAATTTTTGATATATCCTAAGTTGCTAACTTTATGGGATGTGATATCACTTTGTGGGACCCTTTGGGAGTGTTATATCTTACATGCAAGGTGCAGAGCTTGACGGAGTTCTACTTGTCACCTAGGTGCTTCATGGGAGACTTGTAGCTTGTACAAACTCCATGGGAGTGTGCCATAGTGCCACTTGTCACTTGGGTGCTCATTTGGAGTGAAAGTTTGAAAGAAACTTCTTGAATTTGCACAGTGGTGACATGTGTCAAGGCAATCAAGTTAACTATGATAGGATCCTTGTTCTCTAGGAAGTCAAAACCCACTTTGAAAATTCAAGATTGGATGTTGTTATAAGCAAGATGAGTTGTGCATGGGCATATTTCTATTCTGAGTTAACTTGGAATGTGGTCACCTTTGTTGCAAGTATGAATGTGTTTGGTGGTGTTTTCATTAATGTTGTCATTGATTTCAACAACACTCAGAGTGATTAAATGTGTTACATGTATAGTTGAGATACTGTAGAAGTGTTGAGAGTACACATATATATCTTTATGGTGTTGTAGATGTGCTGATGTCAAGTGATTTTGAGAAAATTAATAAACAATGAAGATAAAGTTGTGTGTGTGTTCTGAGTGTGGTCTGGTAATGTGTTCTGCATTTCTTCTGTGTTGATCCTATTCTTGTGCAGATGTGTAGTATTATTTATGAGTTTCATTAGATAATATATCCTAATTTTTAGCTTTTGGGTTGATGGAGTGTGGAAGATGTGCTCACTGGTGTGTGAACCATTTTGATAGAACTATTTGTTTGTGGACTGGGAGAGATGTCTCTAATTTATAGTTCCCTGATAGTTTCTCAAATATTTTGGATCTGGAAGAAGGTGAATATTGATGTTTTTTATGTTCTAGAAAACAAGCTCATTGTTTGGTGCTCCAAAAGACTTGTTCCAGAGCTATTGTGTGTGTTTGCACAGTCTAGTTGGACTGTTAAAGAGTGTTGTGTGTATAAAGATTGTTGCAGTTGTTATAGATGTATCTAAAGGTTTATAAGAGGTGTTTTAGTGTCTGGTGAAGCATGTTGGGTGATCCACGTGTGATCATCTTGTTGTGGATGTGCGTACTTCAAATTTCATTGGTTTTTTCATTAGGTTTGGCCGACCTGGTGGTTACACGTTACATGAAGAATAAGCATCGATTAAGGAAGTGTGTGATTGATCCAAGATGTTGTTTTGGTCTTAATTAAGTATATAATTGGTCCACTCTCATTCTTATCCACTATGAGAATGTTGAGTCATCGATCTAATTTGAATTTTAAAATGAGGAATGTGTAGCCGACCTTGGAGAATGTTTCTAAGGTTGAAGATGATATAAATACAAGTCAAGATGTTTTGAATTAGAGAACAAAAACAAGAGTGTGAAGTGTGTGAAACAAGTGCGAAAAGAAGAGTTTGTGAAAGTGAATCAAGGCTTCAATACTTTGATGTGTTAGATTCTAGAAAATAGTGAGCTGATGGTGTCTGCAATCCTTTGATCAAGCTATGAATGTGTGGAACCTATTGTGGTGGATTTTCTATTGTCTTTCTTTGTTTGTAGGCAGTGAGACTTTGTATCTGGATAGTGAGTCCTTTTTGGGCAGTGAGCCTTTGTATTCAGTATTGCATTACTATTATATTACGAGTTAATCCTCACTACAACTTTTTCCTCATTGGGTTTTCTATGTAAATTTGGTGTCTCTGGTATTTGCTTTCTATTATCTGCATTTCATGTTTATACCTAATAATAGATTAAAGTTAAAGTGGAATTGATTAAGTTCAGAAGTAAAAGTAATTTGATACAATTGATTCACCACCCTCTTAGTTGTCTTATGCATTTCAACAATTGGTATCAGAGCTTTGGTTCCTTAGAGAGGAGCTTAACCTCTTGAGGTAAATCAGATTGCACAAAAATTGCAAATCCTTATTTTTGATGGAGCTGGATATAGTTATTGGAAGGTGCAGATGAGAGGTTACCTGATCTCTCTTGGTTTCAAGACTTGGAAAGTTGTTGAGACAAAATATGTTGAACCGGCTAGTGGTCCTTCTTCTACAGATGAGATTTCTGCCTATGAGGAGAATGGAAAAGCAAGGTATGCTATATTTAGTGCCTTATCCAAGACTGAATGGACAAAAGTTCTTTTTTTAGGCACTAATTATGAAGTATGGGAAAATTTGAAAGATATCTATGAAGGATATGATAGAGTCAAATTATCAAGGAAGCTAACAACAAAACACAGATTTGAGAACTTGAGAATGGAAGAAGGTGAAGACATCACAAGCTACTTTTAGAGAGTTGAAATTATAGCAAATAAAACCAAAAATCAAGGTGGTACCATGGCAGATGAAGATGTAATAGAGAAGATCTTGATGAATTTACTAGAGAATTACAATGAGAAGGTCTCTGCTATTGAAGAAATGTATGATCCAAAGAAATTAACTAAAGAACAACTATTTGGAACCTTGACTGCATTTGAGATGAGGAAGTTTGAAAGAGAAAATGAGAAAGTTGAAACAACCTTCAAAGCAACTAAGATAGAAGATGATCCAGATAGTGATGGTTTAGAAGAGTTGGAAGAAAAATTTGCAAGGAAATTGAATAAAGGTACCGGTAAGTACAAAGGCATGTTACCTTTTAAATTTTTTCAGTTGTGGAAATATTGGCCACTATGATTCAAGATGTCCAAATAGAGTTGTACACAAGAACAAAGATAATTATAAAGACAAAAAGGATAGGAAGTTCAAGAAATTGTATTATGTTAGAGAAGATGCTGGAATTTATGATGATGAGTCTGATTTAGAGGATGATAAAGATGAATGCTTGTTTATAGCATTGGAGAATAAATCTATATCTACTAACCATGGAAGATGTGTAAGGGAATTTGGTCCAAAGAACAAGAAGGATGAGATGGAAGGTACTCTGGTTATTTCATTTCATGCTAGACAAGATGAAGATTACTGGGTAATTGACAGTGGATGTTCAAATCATGTGACTAGAGACAAACGTAAGTTCACTAAACTTGAAAATTATGATGGTGGATTAGTCATGTTTGGAGATGATTCTGGTGCTAAGATTGTTGGAAAAGGAACAATTAGTCTTGATGGTAAACATAGTATTGATGATGTTTATTACGTTAAGGGCTTAAGGCATAATCTTTTGAGTGTTGGAAAAATCTGGAGAAAATGATTTAAGCTTGTGTTTCAGGATAACACCTGTGAAATAAAAAAAGGGTCTAGAACTATGGTGGCTGTAGGAAGAAGAATATATGGAAACATCTATCAGCTTAAGAGTGGTGATGAGCAGTGCTTTGTTTATCAAGTTAATGAAAGTTAACTATGGCACTGGAGGATGGTACATGAAAATTTTGACAATATGATCAGGATCAGTTCAAGATAATTTGTTAGGGATCTGCCTAGAATTATAAAGCCTACTAATTCTTTTTGCAGAATTTGTCAATTGAGAAAACAAACAAGATGCAATTTTAAAGGAAAAGAACAATCATCTACCAGAATGATGGAATTGATTCATACAAACCTGTATGGTCCTACAAGAATAGTAAGCCTTAATGGTGATAGGTATTTTATGCTTTTGATTGATGATTACTCTAGAATGACATGGGTTACTTTTCTTAGGGGGAAATCTCAAGCTCTATATAGATTCAAAGTGTTCAAGGCAAGGGTAGAGAATGAAGTGAACATGAGAATCAAATGTTTAAGATCTGATAGAGGTGGAGAATTCACTTTTGGTGAGTTTAATGCATTTTGTGAAGAGCATGGTATAAAGAGACATTATTTTGCTCCTAAAATGCCTCAGCAGAATGGAGTTGTGGAAAGGAAGAACCAAACTATTCAAAAAGCTGCAAGGACTATGATGAAGAGGAAAATTTTCTTGATGTATATTGGAGAGAAGCAATTCACACTATGGTTTACATTCTTAACAGAGTTTAGATCAAAGGTAACAACACAAAGACCCCTTATGAACTATGGACTGGTAAGACTCCTACTGTTAGGTACTTTAAGGTGTTTGGAAGTAGATGTTACATTAAAAGAGATGATGAGAATCTTGGAAAGTTTCATGCAAGATATGATGAAGGTATTTTTCTAGGATATTCAACTAACAACAAAGCATATAGATGCTTTAATAAAAGACTAAGGAAAATAGTTGAAAGTGCAAATATAAAATTTGATGAAGCTATGCACAGACCAATTGAAATAAGTGAAGTTGAACCAAATGATCCTATTTGTGGACAAGTACAAGAAGAGGAAAAGGAAGAGAAAGAACAAAGTGAAGAAGAGGAGATTCTAGAACCTGCTCCTAAGACTCCTAAATATGTTTAGAAGAATCATTTGAAGGAATAGATAATTGAAAATATAAGTGAAGGTGTAAAGAAAAGAAGTAAAGTGGTAGTAGTTGAGGTAAATCTATGTTTACTTTCTAAGATAGAACCTAATACTGTGAGTGAGGCATGCAAAGATGAGAGTTGGGTTAGAGAAATGAAAGAGGAATTGTAGCAGATAAAGAAGAATCAAACATGGGAATTGGTTCCTAGACCAGTGAACAAGAATGTAATTGGTATAAAATGGGTGTTCAGGAAAAAGCTGAATGAAGATGGTGAAGTAGTAAGAAATAAAGCAAGGCTTGTATGCAAAGGGAATTCATAGGTTGAAGGAATAGAATTTTGCCCCAGTGGCAAGAATGGAAGCCATTCAGATGTTTTTATAATTTTCTACTCATAAAGATTTCAAAGTGTACTAGATGGATGTTAAGTCTACATTCCTGAATGGAGAATTGGAAGAAGAGGTCTACATGGAACAACTAGAAGGATTTCCGTTATCAGACAAGCTAGACATGGTCTACAAGTTGAAAAAGGCACTATATGGACTTAAACAGGCTCCTAGAGCATGGTATGCAAGGTTGGACATATATTTGACACAACAAGGATTCAACAAAGGCTCCGCAGACGTCAATATCTATTTCAAAGTTGAAAGAAATAGAATGTTGATAGTGGTTGTGTATGTTGATAATATTATCTTTGTAGGAAATGAAGGTATGTGCAAGAAATTTGTAGATGAGATGCAAAAAGAGTTTGAGATGTCTATGATTGGTGAGTTGAATTTATTCCTTGGACTTCAAGTGAATCAAAATAATAAGGGCATATTCATTTCACAATCTAAGTATGTTAAAGAATTGTTGAAGAAGTTTGGAATGGATGACTCCAAACCGGTCTGTACCCCTATGGTGATTAGATGAAAACTAAGGATGATGATTCTCCTAAAATTGATCAGAGCATGTACAAATCTATGATTGGTGGACTAATATATCTTACTACTACTAGATTGAATATCATGTTTGCAGTATGTTTGGTTGCTAGATTTCAAGCAAAACCTAAAGAAACACATGTTACAGCTGTGAAGAGGATATTTAGATTTCTAAAGGCACTCTGGATTATGGATTGTGGTATCCTAAGGATACTAATTTCACTTTCAGTTCCTAGATTGATTTAGATTGGGCTGGTCGTGTAGATGAACAAAAGAGTACAAGTGGTGGTGCATTCTTTCTTGGAGGAAGACTGGTTTCATGGTTGAGCAAGAAACATGATTTCATTTCTTTATCCATTGTAAAAGATGCGTGTATTGCAACAACATCACACAAGTACTATGGATGAAGAAAACATTGAAGGATATAGGTGTGATGTGTGATGAGCCTATCCCTATCTTCTGTGATAATACAAGTGCAATAAACATTTCAAAGAATCTGGTAATGCATTCTAGGACAAAGAATATATCTATCAAATATCATTTCTTTAGGGAGAAGGTGTTGGAGAATGAATTCAGAATTGAATATGTATCTACTAAGGATTAGATTGTAGATATATTTACTAAGGCTCTTCCCAAGGATAATTTTGAGTATCTTTGGGAGAAGTTAGGGGTTACTGCCCCTCCTTCCTTGAAATAGGTGCACATGGAGGTGCATCAGTCTAGTGGATCTACAAATTCTTCATTTGTCTAGAATGGTGATTGAGGTCTACTCCTTAGGGGGAGTAGAGAGTATCATTATTGCAGTATGAGATGTGGGTGCACTCATAAGGGGGATTGATTAGAGCTTTATATGGCAGAAGTTTCATGCAAAAATTTTCTTTGCCATTGATGTCAAAGGGGGGAGAGAGTCATGTGAAAATCATATTTATATTTGGGGAGAGAGAGTCATACGAAAAATTTGAAAGGAGGAGAGAAAATCTTGCAGGAGAGTGTGTATGTCATCTTTGATGGTTTTTTACAACATCTGTTGCCATCAATTAAAAAAGGGGAGATTGTTGCAAGTATGAATGTGTTTGGTGGTGTTGTCATCAATGTTTTCATTGATGTCAACAAATTTCTAAGTGATTGTAGGTGGTACATGTATAGTTGAGATACTGTAGAAGTGTTGAGAGTACATGGAGCCATCTTTATGGTGTTGCAGATGTGTTGATGTCAAGTGTTTTTGAGAAAATTAATAAACAATGAAGAAAAATTTGTGTGTGTGGTCTGAGTGTGTTATGGTAATGTGCTCTAAATTTCTTCAGTGTTGATCCTATGCCTATGTGGATTTGTATTATTGTTTATGGGTTTCATTGGATAATATATCCTGAGTTTTAGCTTATGGGTTGATGGAGTGTGGAAGATGTGCTCACCGGTGTGTGAACCGGTTGGATAAAATTGTTTGTTTCAGACTGGGAGAGATGTCTCTTCTATGAAGTTCCTTGGTGGTTTGTCTCAAGTCTTGTAGATATGGAAGAAGGTTGATATTGATTTTTTCTGTGTTCTGGAAAATGCACTCATGGTTTGGTGCTCTAGAAGACTTGTTCAAGAGCTACTGTGTGTGTCTGCACAGCCCAATTGGACTGTTGAAGAGTGTTTGTTGAAGAGTGTTATGTGTATAAATATTGTTGTAGTTGCTGCGGATGTATCTAAAGGTTTCTAAGAGGTGTTTTAGTGTCTAGTGAAGTGTGTTGGGTGATCCACGCGTGATCATCTTGTTGTGGATGCATGTACTTCAAAGTTCATTGGTGTTTTCATTAGGTTTGAGTGACTTGGTGGTTACATGTTACATGAAGAATAAGCATCGATTAAGGAAGCATGTGATTGATCCAAGATTTTGTTTGGTTGCTAATTAAGTATGTAATTGGCCCACTCTCATTCTTATCCACCATGGGAATATTGATTAGCCGACCTAATTTGAATTTGTAAAATGAGGAATGTGTAGCCGACCTTGTAGAATGTTTCTAAGGTTGAAGATGATATAAATACAAGTCAAGATGTTGTGAATTAGAGCACAACAACAAGAGTGTGAAGTGTGTGAAACAAGTGCAAAAATTAGAGTGTGTGAAAGTGAATCAAGGAAGGACTACTTTGATGTGTAAGATTCTAGAAAGTAGTGAGTTGATGGTGTCTGCAATCCTTTGATCAGGTTGCGAATGTGTGGAACCTGTTGTGGTAGATTTTCTATTGTCTTTCTTTGTTTGTAGGTAGTGAGCCTCCTTCAGGATAGTGATTCCTATCTGTAGGTAGTGAGCCTTTGTATCTGGACAACGATTCCTTTCTGGGAAGTGATCCCTTTGGAAGTGAGCCTTTGTATCCGATATTGCATTACTATTATATTCTGAGTTAATCCTCACTGTGGTTTTTCCCTCATTGGGTTTTCCACATAAATCTGGTGTCTCTGGTATTTGATTTATGTTATTTACATTTCATGTTTATACTCAATAACAGATTAAATTTAAAGTGGAATTGATTAAGGACATAAGTAAAAGTAATTTGGTATAACTGATTCACCCCCCCTCTCAGTTTTCTTGTGCATTTGAACAACCTTTTGAGGTGTAGATTTTTGGTAGGTGCTTTTTGCATGTGTATGTTGGATGTGCATGTTTCATATCATTGCTTGTTCTTGCATGTTGTACCTTTTATGTTGCATGTTCATGTATGGGTGTGGAATTTGAGATGATGCTAATGCATGCACTGGAGACTCTCTCTATATATAGGTTCTTTTGCTTGAGGAGTCAAAGGAGAGTGTTCTACACAGGGGTTATGCTGCCAGATTTTCTCCAAAGATGAAACAAGTTGTAAATATCCTATAAATTCCACGAGTCTGATATTGTATTGTAACTTGTACTCTTGTTGTTGAATAATACAATGGCTCTATATTTTGGAGTGTGGGGTTTTCTACCCGAAACAGTTTCCCCCACATAAATTTGTGTTCTATTCGTTTGTCTTATTCTTTCATGTTTTATGATTTTGTGTTGAATTTATTTAATGCATACTACTAAAATTTTTCTGATCTAGAAAGATCTAAAATTTTAATCACTTTCCTCTAAGGATTAATGTGGGAAATAAATTGTGCTAAATTTTGCTTTATGGCATAATAGTATGTGCTTTTGAGGTTTCTAAAAGAAAAAGAATGTTACTGAAGACACTGATATCAAATGTCATTCTTGGGATGCCTATTTTCCCTTCAAATTTGACCTAAATGAAATTATTTTATAATTCCTTTTAAAGAAATATGTCTATTATAATGAATTTTTGTTAGGATAATTTTTATTTTTTTTCTACACATTATTTTTAATTAATTTGTATTGGCCCTAAATGCTAATTTTTAAAACCCCTCATGTACAACCAACATAATTTGAACTAAACTAATCATAAAATTATTATTTTTCATTGTGTAAAAAATGATGTATATATTGGCCACATATAAAAAAAATTTAAATATTTTAAAAATCAAATTTATTAAAAAAACCACTAATACCTATTATCTCAATTTAATGAACCACCTCCCTCAAAAATTTATTGATAAATAGAAAAATATGTCCAACCATAAAAAAAAAATTAAATATTTGAAAACTAGACATTGTCATCTTTAATGGGTTTTAATTTCATCAAAAGATTCTAAGAAAAAGGTTGTTAGCCATATTGCTAAAATCATTTTTCTCTTGTTATTTTCATGGCATTGTGCTTTCATGTCCAAGGATAAGGGTTAGGTTTTCAAGCCTAAAAAAAATACAGTTTTTCAAATTTCAAATTTTATGAAATGTGTATCTTCTCCAAAATGTGTACCTATTCTAAAAAGGGGATATATATTGTAAATAGAAATAGGCACCCCTCTTAAAATGGGCACTCATTTTAAAAGGGTACCCATTTTAAAAACCAAAATTCCCATTCCATTTGGGTAGGAGTTTAGGTTCAAGAGTCCAATCTTAAATGGGTACTCACTTTTTACAAAAAAGGTACTGATTCCTGTCAATATTTTTCTACTCATGACACTTCAACTAAAATTGGAACCATTAGCTTGCACTTAACTAAATGGTTTAGGATTTTATGAAGGATTAAGATTAGATGGAGGTCTAGGTGTTTTGCACAGGTAGCTATCGTTGCAGCAAAATATTGACCTGTTAATGCTTGATACAACCATTGGAAATATACAAGATCAAGATCCATATGAGGTGATTAAACCATGTCACGAAGCCCAAGCACCATGCTAGGTCACACCTACCATAGGAAGAGGAGACCAAGGGTCAAACCTTACAAAAATACCCCCTAGCCCAAGCAAGGGGTTCGAACCTGTGACCTCAACTCTAATACTAATTGTTGCACAGGCGACTGTCGTTGCACCAAAATATTGACTTTCTAATGCCCAATACAACCGTTGGATTTATACAAGATCAAGATCCATAGGAGGCAGTTAAACCATGTCATGAAGCCCAAGCACCACACTGGCCCATGCCTACCATAGGAAGAGGAAACCAAGGGCGAAACCTTGCAACATAGGTGTAAGTATTTTGGATGGTAAAGAATGGGATTTGGATAAATGTGGATGCAATAGGGATGTCATAGAAAGATGGAGGTTGATATATGGATGGAGGATAAGATGGGGATATGGATTGGGAATAAGATAGGGATACAACTAGAGGATAAGAGATTTATATTATCAAAGGTATCATAAGGATGATCAATAGGTATTCTTGTAGGTATTATGGGGTAGTTTGTGCTAGCCAATTCTTGATCACAAGGTAATTTATTATGGATGGGTGAGTGGTGGAAGCTTGCAAAAATATTTCTACAAATGATAGTATCAAGGGGGTCAATTTCATACTTGTCTTGATAAAAAATAATATCATCATCAATTGGAATGGATTAATGATTAGGATTTTTTTATGAGGCTTATGAGGATGGAAGATGAGATTGGATGGGAAGACATTGTTAAAGGAAAATTGGAATGGATTATAAGAAAATGTGAGAAAATATCTTAATATCAAATATTATATTAGGATTTGGATTAATCTCAAATTTGAGGATAAGAGAACTTGATTTTGGATGAAGTAAATGGATTCTAGACAATATGCACCACAAAATGGTGCTTGAATGTATTTAAGTAGTGTAGATGCATTGAAATAGGGTACAAATGCATCAAAGTGTGAAATGTCTTAGTATTTAGCAGATGCACTAAAATATTTCATTTACATCAAAGTATAAATTAGATGTATTGAACTATGAAATCTCTTTGATGTGGATACATTGAACTAGAGAAAATATACTAAGGTAGGTAACAAATGTGTTGAAAGGTAAAATAACTTAAAATTAGATACATCATAATAGTTTATATCCACTAAAACATGGCGCAAATGCATAAAAATATGCAATTAGACTAAATCTTGATGATTTTGGATGGAATTAGTTTGGTTTTTTAGGGGATTTCAGTCTAGGACCTTAGGATGATGGTTTTGAGGATAATTTAGAATAATAGGGATGAAGAATAATATGAATGAGATAGGTCACCAATCAAGACCTTAAATGATGATTCAATTGGATTTGATTTTATATTTAGGATAGTATAATTTCCTAAGAAATTATCATTTTGATAGATAGGATAAATTCTCAAGAATGCATTGGTTTCATTGATTCAATTTTATTAGGGCCTTGATCAATAACATATGTTGATTTTGATGTTGATGGGAGTTGGTTAGTTTGAAATGATTAGTTGTGGGTAAGATGGAAATGGATATTATTAGGTGGATGAAAAGGTTTAATAAGGGTTTTGGATTAGAAGAAGCATTATGAGGGATATAAAATCCTTAAAATACTAATGATGGGACTGATAAGAAGATTTGGATGGTCTAGATGAATAGGATAGTTTTTAAGAAGAAAATAGAGAGACTAAGTGGATGACTAGATTGGATTAGAAGAATTATATGGATTATTAAGATGATTACAAAAAATGGTTACGTGGATTAGAAGGGTGATAGACGAAAATACAATAGGTTGGATTCAATGATTTATATGAAGTGGATTATAAGGTTGAGATGGATTGGAAAGAGAACAAATTATATTGGGAAAAGGGGATCTAGATTAGGGTCAAATATATTAGATATTAGAGAAAAAATAATAATATAGATTAGGAGAATGATTAGACAAATATATTAGGGTATTTGGATTGGATTTAGCAATTTAAGTGGGTGAATTAGGTGAATTAATGGAGGATCGTGCTAGATAAGGAGATTTGGATGTGATGGAGAGGCTTGATCTTTGGAATTTTTAAAAAATAAATAATTCAATAAGCACTGAAAGGCATACAAATTAATTTGATTTTAAGTATTTGGATTTAAAAGGGTTGAATGGGTTTTAAAAATGAAGATACATTAAGAATATTAACAACCTATGATTATTCAAGTGGGTGTATTAATCCTTTTAGGCTCATAGATATACTATTTATTAAATGGTTAGAAGCTACGAAGTCTAATTATATGGGATCCCTTACCATTGGAGGTGTATACACCTAAAATCGAACAGGATAATCGATTAATTAAACACAAAGTATTTAATTAATAAAACCTCTTAATTCGTCTACTTATAAATAAATTGCAAAATTTATTTATATAGTTCATCTTCTAATTTATTCTTATCTAAAATCATTTTTCTTCATGATTTAATTAAATAAACAAATCTAACTAATTTGTTTTATTTGATTAATTCCCTCTCATTAAAATTTAATTTTTAATTTAATTTTATCACTTTTCTACATAAATCTCTAACCTTCTTCCACCTCATATCCGCATCATCATGTGTCACATGGATTTAAATATTTTGAATTTGTAAAATGGGAATTTCCATCAGCAAACTCCTAACAAGATTGGAGACACATGGCTTCTCCTTCCATTTGATGCTCTTCAACACTTGGGAAAGTGCTCTTTTAAAGGGAACCATCTATTGGAATCAAGGGAAACCTGAGAGGGGGGGCGGGGTTGAATCAGTGTTCTGCAAATCTTAGCTTTATTGATCTGATATTAAAACCATTTGAATATTAAGCCAAAGGAAAGATGCAAACACATAAATTAATCATCCACAACACCATAACACAAGGATTTTTGTGTGGAAACCTAGTTAGGGGAAAAACCACGGTGGAGGTTAATCCATAATTTGAGTACTCAAATATAAGTTTTACTAAGGGAATGCACTTGCATTCAAGCACACTTCCTAGAGCTCACTGCTCAAAACGGAAGGCTCATTGCTTTACAAAAGTTAAGATTAAAACCATCTAAAGGTTGAACTGAAATAGTAGCTTCTACTTATGCCAGGTTACAATTCCGGTTAAGCTCGTAGATTAGATTATGGATCCTCTGTTAGATTCTGCACTTCGCTCTACTCTGCTCTGCCCTTTTATGCTCTTCACATCATAAATTCATGTACAAATGAATTCGTACTATTACCCTTCTGAATTTCACACCACATACTAGTATACTTTTCATTCAAATAATTCTCTATATCAAAATGATAAAACCGATCTCATATATATCCGCTATCAAGGATTTGATCATTCATATGCCAACTTCATAAAACATTAAGTGCTTTCCAACTTTCAACTAGATCCTTAATTAAATATTTATGCACACCATCCATAGTCACCCTAAACATATTAGGGTCCCAAATAGACATATTCAAACACAAAAACATTTAATTAATTACTCCTTATACATCCACAATTACTATATTTGACAAGTCAGCTTGCTAGCACAAATAACCAAAAGATTAGTGCACCGGATCTTCTAGATTGTACACTAGTGAATGCGCATCAATATAATTCTTGAATAAGGTGTTAGAAACATCAAAAACCTTTCTCTGGGACCCACAACACAAAATAATAGTCCAGTGAGGTAATTGGATCAACATCTTTTGCCTTTAATCGAATGGTTTGTTCTTCATTTTATTCTCCCGGTGTAAACCAAAAATAGACTGTGTACCAGATGAATTACTTAGGTTGCCATCAATGGAAACACTAGAATCCATATGCCAACAATCTCCCCCTTTGGCATTGATGGCAACACTTAGTGAAAAATGACTAAGTGTCAAAATCAATATAAGTACGCTGCCGTACTTTACTGCTCTCTTTCCCTTAGCTTTAATTTTTTTTTCAAAACATAGCCCCCCGTAAGATTGATGAGACATTTTTCACTGCACTCTCTCCCCCTTTGACATCAATGACAAAGCTTAGAAACCATATGCTAAAAGTGAAAAAACATGTGTTCAAAATCTCCAAAACTTCAAAACTTTTGAAAAAGAAAATTATATTAATTTTCCTTCATCTCCGGAAGGAATTTCTTCCAAGCATCTATTGTGATCCCAATGATAATAATCATGTTGTTATTCTTGGATGTCCTGTTGATAATCTCAATGAGGGATTTAGGAATTGTAATTGCTTCCTCTAGTTTCTCACCTTTCCTTAGTATCTCAACCATTTGTTCTAGTATGCTTTCAGTTAGATCTTCCACCTTCCAAAAAGTGTCTGCAAGTGTGTTCTTGGTGAATTGAACTTTTGTATGCTCAGACTCCAGCCCTCAGATATTTTTTCTTGATTGTCTCATCCCGATCTTGAAGAATATCAAAAAAAATTCCAATCGCATTCAACTTTGTTTCAATTTGCTCCAATTTCTCTTTGTATTTTCCAACTACATGAGGCCAACAAATGCAATAGTTTTAGATGTTATTAGCTGCACTTATGCATTTCCTCAAATCATTCAATTTATTCTTCAATTTGGTAAGTGATAGCCTGAACTATCCTTTCAAATGTGAGATAACTTCGCCTTCTTCTTTGTCTTGAAGCTCAGAGTTCATTGTTTCTTTACTGCATTCAATCATTTCTTCAGGTAGAATGTTTTTCAAACTTTCTAATTTGATCTTGCAGTGCTTAACATGAGCATTTAGTACACTCATAATCATATCTTGGTCATATGATGGTCTGACAGACCATAACTTAGCAATTTTTTGCATTCCACCTTCTTCCTAAATAAGTTGTTGTAGCTTCTCTTTTGTCAAGTCATCTTCTTCTTCACTTGCCTCAGACATTTCCTTTTATGGTTCTTGTTCATTTCCCTATGGATCCTCCGTTTCTTCATCAGATTCTTCATCTAGAATATCCACAATTTCCTGTTCTTTTCCCTTTCCTTCAATTCTGGGAATCTTGAATTCCGGAGGGCTATATTCAATAGTTTCTTTTTCTCTTTTTTGCTTTTTCTCCATGCAACCAGAAGAGGAACCAACTTCAAATGTTCTTATCGGAAGAGAAACACCAACTGAACCACACTTTCCAAGCAAATTCTTAAATAAATTTCCAAATTCTTGATCCCGATTATCCAAACTCTTAGAGTATGAGTAGATTTTTTTGCATACCGGTTTGTTTGCTTTCCACACCATATTGTTGATTTTTGGCAAACAATTCAAGAAATACATTAATAAACATATAATCAGAGTACCGAAGCTAAAGGGTAGCCTATCTCTTTTGTTAGTTGTGCATTCTCCATCAATTGATCCTTTACTAGTCCACACAGGTCGAAGTCCTGAACTTCCATTATCATCTTGTGGGAGATGTAAACTGCACCATCAGAAATCGCTCCTTCTCTATTTCTGAAAAAGACTTTATATGAAATTTTATGCGCATTGTACTTTGTAATAGGATTCTTGATTGTCAAAATTATCAGCACGCCCTCTGATCTCTAATTATTCTGATTAGGGTTTCAACTTATTTGTTCTGGATTTCTTTCTTTCTTAGTATATCTCTGAATTTGCATAATCCAATCAAATCCTCAATTACTTCCTTCAAAATGATGTAAGGTTTGTCCAGAATCAAGGTGTCATCATGTAATCTTCTCAAGATGAATTTAACGACTTTCACGTTCTCAAAGTATGGAAACTCATTCTAAATATCCAAATTCTTGTATTTGGCTTCTCTCAATTGCATCAATTTGTTGAGTAAAAAAAAAAATCTCATGGACCTAATATTTTCACTATTGTATTCATCCAAAATGATTGACCCTTTGATTCATTCCATTCTTCCTTTTGTATTTCATGTTTATCGACCACACACCAAATTATATGAAAAATCTGAAAACAATTGAAATACCTAATGACTTTCGAGAATCGCTGACAAATCAATTTCACCGCTTCAAAATTCTTATATTGAGTGATCTCCTTCTTTTCTCCTTTGATACAAAGTGACAAATGAGGGTTCCAACTTGAATTTTATAGTTTGCACACTTGTAATAAATGTATTTGCCCTAGTTTTTTGGATACTCTATTTTCTCAGACATCGAGAGAAAAATTCTTCTACGGACCTAAGAATTATTTGAATTCTCTTGTGAAAGTTATCCAAAACCTCTGCATATCATTAATAAACCTTTTTGACCATCCTCTGCATTCTGGTACCATCTACGTACAGGAGAAGAAAATTTTTCTTGAACAACTCCCCCTAGGCTAATGACCTGAAATTAATTTCCAGAAGGATTACCGGAAGCAGGTTCTAGTGCAGAACCATTTCCAGCATCTGACTCATTCTTCCTTACCCATGTCTTCTTCTTTTGATCTCTTATCTCATCTAAAATCAATTTTTCTTTTCCTGTGTCATCTTTCTGTATATTTATGCCTTTGTATACCAGACCTCTCTTATCCACATTCTTGTTTCTGCAGAATCTTGCAATGTGACCACATTTATTACAATTGTAGCACACAATATTTCCTTGTCTAGACCAATCATTTCATTTATTTCTTCTTGATCTGCATTGATTGGATATATGCCCAAATCTTCCATATGTATATCATTCAATATTCCTTCTATTGATAGAGTAGTTTGAAAAATTTATGCATTCATTTGATTTATGATTAAACTTTTTGCAATTGGAACACTGACGAGAAAATGATGAGTCTCTTGATTTCATATTAATTCTACATTGAGCAGCCATATGACCAATTTTTTTGCAAGTGAAACAATATCCATTAAATTTTTGAGCATTAGGTTATCTTATCGGATACCTTCCACCTTTGTTTATCAGGTTTCCTTGTCTGAAATTATTTTGTCTAGATCTGGAACTTTCTCCTTTTTCATATCTAAGACCTCTCTTATCATTTCCACTCTTCTATCCTTGAGTTATCTCATCAAGCTTCACTAAACTGATCTTAAACTTCTCCTTATATTCATTTGCAGTAGTAAGTTCATTTATGAGAATAACAATCTTTTTTTCAAGTTCTTCTCCATTGTTTTTGAATTGTAGCAGTTCAGTTTCCATCTAAATGAGTTCTCCATTTACTCTTCTTCATTCATCATATTTCTCCTTTAATGACTAAGCAAGCTTCTCCTCATTCTTCTTCCTTTCTTCAATCTCTTTAGTCAGCTTCATCACCATAGATTCCATTTCATGTTTTAGGGTAACATTATCTTTGGCAAGCTTTTCACATTCTTCAGTTATCTCCTTCAAGGTGTCATTCAGGTGAGCATCATCCATGTTCTCACTTTCTTGTTTCTTGATCTGGTCAAATAGATATTTTCTCTTCTCCCTGGATTTAACAATTTGATCCTTCAATGTGTGAATGAATTTCTCAGCATCCCTAAGATTTTCTTTTAATTCTTGGACTTCTGATTTAGACTAATCAGGGTCATCAAGTGCCACCAAAAGTTGTTGCTGAAGACTACAAGAGTCCATCACATTCCAAGATCCACCTCAAGTTGGTAAACTTCTTGTGAGGAACCAGATGCTCTAATACTAATTGTTGGACTCAAGGAAACACTGAGAGGGGGGGGGTGAATCAGTGTTCTACAAATCTTAGCTTTATTAATCTGATATTAAAACCATTTGAACATTAAGCCAAAGGAAAGATGCAAACACATAAAGTAATCATCCACAACACCATATCACAAGGATTTTTGCATGGAAAACCTATTAGGGTAAAAACCACGGTGGAGGTTAATCCCAAATTTGAGTACTCAAATATAAGTTTTATAAAGGGAATGCACTTTCATTCAGACACACTACCTAGAGCTCATTTCTCAAAAGGGAAGGCTCACTGCCTTGCAAAAGTTAAGATTAAAACCATCTGAAGGTTGAACTGAAATAGTAGCATCTACTTATGCCAGGGTATAGTTCCAGTTAAACTCATAGATTAGATTTTGGATCCTCTGTCAGATTCTGCACTTCACTCTGCTATGCTCTGCTCTTCTCTACCCTTTTTTGCTCTTCGCATCATAAATTCAGGTAAAGATGAATTCACACTATTACCCTTCTGAATTTCACACCACATACTAGTATACTTTGCACTCAAATAATTTTCTATATCAAAATGATAAAATCGATCTCATATATATATCTTCTATCAATGATTTGATCATTCATATGTTGGCTTCATAAAACATTAAGTGCTTTCCAACTATTGGCTAGATCCTTAATTAAATCATTATACGCATCATCCATAGTCATCCTAAACATAGTAGGGACCCAAATAGACATATTCAAACACAAAAAAAATTAATTAATTACTCCTTATACATCCGCAATTACTATATTTGACAAGTTGGCTTGCTAGCACAAATAACCAAAAGATTAGTGCACTGGATCTCCTAGATCGTACACTAGTGAATGTGCATCAATATACTTCTTGAATAAGGTATTAAAAATATCAACAAACCTTTCTCTAAGATCCACAACACAAAATAATAGTCTGGTGAGGTAATTGGATCAATATCTTTTACCTTTAAATGGATGCTCTGTTCTTCATTTTGTTCTGCCAGTGTAAACCAAAACTAGACTATGGACCGGATGAATGACTTAGGTTGCCATCATGACAACACTAGAATACATATGCCAACACCATCTCCATGATTCTATCTAACTTCTTCATCCTCCATCGTCGATTTCTCTGGATCATAATCTTGACCGTTGAATCCTGCCACATCACTATATGCCTTGGAAATCCTATAAATACAACATCATCCTCTAGCTTTTGATAACACATCTTGAAGAAAATTTACTTTTCAGAAATCATTTGTGAGCATTTAGATCATTTAGAGTTTGAAGTATTTAGCATTTAGAATTGGTATATCACATTAGTTTAAAATCATGGTTTAGTTTAGTAGATGCACCTTAGTTATCATAATAGCTTTCCTTATAGTAATCATATCACAACATTTACATCGTAGCATAATCTTCATTTCTAGCACAGCAACATCTTTATCATAGCATCATAGAAAATCACATAGTTTATAAAATCATGTAGGAATTAGGATTCTTTCATTTTTACAGTATCCATAATTTAGGTTGTCATTCTACAGGTCATAGTGCAAATAAGATTTGAGAGCCATTATGATTCAAAATAATCCTTAGAGATAGGAAACAATGGAATGAATTTAGGGATTGATTGTGTTTTTGAATTTGATAAATTTTGTGATTCAGTTCTCTAATGTAATACGTCTCATTGATTGTGTGTTTTGATTATTCACTTTTAATCACATATATTATAACACACATAAATTGGCACCCACTATGGGGCCTAGCCTCATTTTATTTATATTATCTGGAAGTTGTGTTTTTAGGTTTTGGCATGAAAAGTTTTAGCACAACTATGAGTTCTTTTGGCAGATCTGAAATACCTTTTAGTGCATCCAGTCCCAGTTACAATGCATCCGTAGAATATTTTAGTGCATACTGCTCATCCTTTGGTGCATACAAGGATTGTTTTAGCGCATTCAGTGTTTCTTTTAGTGCGTTCATAAACTGTTATAGTGCATACTATAGTTTATATAGCACATTTGATTGTTGTTTTGGAACATTTAGTTTTCTTTGCAAACTTTTCAATTCTGAGAACTAATCAATTTCTCTCTATTTTGTATGTATTTTGAACGCTGTCAGAGACTCTGCTAAAACTATAAGAATGCTGTCAAAGACAAATAAATCTAAAACTACTCAGGATTGTTTGTAGTGGTTGGATTTTTTGTTATTCCTTTTGATTAAAATTAGGAACATAGTTTAATTAGGAGGTAAGTGAACACCATGTATATTGTGCTTGTGGAATGGTAGGCATATGCTCTCCCCTTAACTGGGTGACCAAAAATCTAAACCCATTCTTTTCATTTTCTTGCAATCTATCCTTAGAGGGCCTACTTGGTGGGAAAAAGTAATCACCCCAGGAAACGACCCAACTAGGAACATGCTAAAGCCAAGCGACTTCCAATTGGTACATAAGTGTGTGTACTTGAGGAAAGCTCAAGTATCACGAGGATTGTTATGACAAGAAGGGAAAAAATGGTCTCTTGCTATATGGATGATCCCCCATGAATGAAATTCCTATACTAGAACCTTTGGTTATAGTAAGCCAAATCCATTTTATATTTGTTGGTGCAAGAGGTCAAACCTCTAAAGCCATCCCATATTCTTGTGGCTTTTAGCAGAGATGAATATTTTGTCATGGGAGATTCATGAGAACTGAAGCTTGGCTGACCCGAGAAAAGAGTGTTGTGGAGGGGAGCTAGTGTGGTCAAGCTTCTAATCATCTACTAAAAATAAGCATAGTTGGAGTAATCCAAGTGGGAATCTAGTAAATATTGTCCTACACAATATTAGGAATCGTACTTGTTTGGCATGCCTTACATGTGTGTTTTTAAACAAAATTCAAACAAACATCACACACAAAAGTGTCCAACCACTGATTTAGAAGAACATCCATTCAAACAATCAAATTCCCTACTAGAAAATAAGAAAAATTAATAAAGTTGTAAAAAATAGAGGATATTTTCTAGATTAGCACATCCATTTACTATCTTGGTGCATACCTTCCATATTTTAGCACATCCATTAACTGTCCTGGCGAATGCCTTCCATATTTTAGCGCACACATTGACTGTTCTAGGGCATATAATCCCTTTTTTTGGCACATCTATGTCATCCTACAGTACATACATTGACTGTTCTGACACATATCAACCATCTTTTAGCGCATTTGATCCATTCTCTAGCACATCTTTCTTTTAGCTCAAGGGCTTGTTTAGATATGAGATGAGACGAGAAAGCCTGGAATGACAATATCATTATCTTGTCCCTTTGAAAGATATTTGATTCCACATCGGTTTGCAAGTGGGGTCGAGGATCGTGAGAGGCTTCTAGGGTAACCCAAGATGGGGGTCGGGGCCTAGGAAGATTTGCTAGGGTAACCCATGATACTTTGTGATGACACTCCTCCTATGACAAATGTATTTATTGTTCAATTGATGTACTTGATTCTTTTACTCTAGAAGCAATGTAACCTTCATGTATTGTATTGTACTTGTATAGTTTAGTCTTGTGATTGCCTATGTCTTGAGGTTGTTGGTTATGCTTAGCAATCCCTTTTACTATCTCCTAGCATGGAGGGTGGGCCTTCAGATACCACCTCGTTGGGTGGAAGGTGCATCTTCAACCATTGGGTTTCCACTTCATGTTCATTGTAGCACCCCTCTGATTTACTTATGTTTTCAGACAGTGCTTTTATTTTGATAGGCTATGATACTATGATGTTATTTGATCACTGACATTGGAGCTATGATGGCTTTTATATTGAGATGTGATGGGACACTATATGGATGATTATTGATTATGACATGCTTTCTGGTTTGCATAGTTGTTTATTTGAGTTGATATTGATATATGTTCATCTCTATTTATTTGATGTTTAGTTTCATTAGTTTTGATGTGACACTGTATTAGTGAGGGGAACGGGATTGCATCACTCGCTTGTGAGCACACTACGATTCTACAATTTTCTCTTCATGGTGTCATTGTTCATGATATCTATACATGTACGACATATGTTTTGATTGTAGGATTGTAGGTACAGGACATCAACTCCACCTGGATTCACAAGTTTGAGCGCATCCATTGCCCAATGGAATAGTTGATTGGGAGATAGTAATAGGATTTCCTTGTCAAACCACAACCCTAGTCAAAATGTGTTGTTAGTTCTTGTTTTGGTCATGTTTTGTTGTCATGTCTTTTTCCGTTTGCCTTATCGTTTATTTAATTTGCAAGGTATGATTCATGGGAGATTAATGTTAGTTTATGCTTAAAATGTTTTTAAATTGATTATTTATTTAGTCATGATTAATGTTGTTAGAAGCTTTTAATTTGATTTAGTTAATTGATTTAATTTATTTTATAAAGTAATTTAATCTTTGAGGTTAAATTTATTTTATAAAGTGATTAAATTAATTAGATTAAATTTAATTAGAAATTAATATGTGATTTTGAATTATTAAATGCACAAATATCTTGTAAATATTTTAGAGGAAATATCTATGATTTGGTTGGAAAGATATTTTATTTGTGACATGTGTTAGTAAAATTAAACATTGTTGTTGGGAATTAATTCTCGGAGTGAAAGATTGCATTAACTGAAAGAGGAAAGAGGTTATTTCACGGGATGGAAAATATATTTTGGGGGTTGTTGAAACAATTGGGGAAGAAGCACTCGGGAAATTGGCTCTGGTATTATTTTCAACTTTCTATAAAATAATATTTTTGGAAGAAGCTTTGATAGTATTGGAATTTGAAGGTGAGGCTCTACTTCAATCTTTGTTTCTTCAAACATCTGGAAATAGGTTCTTTAATTATTTTTATTCATTTATAAATTGGAAATGGCTATTAGAATTAGTTATTGTTTTGGAAACAATTGCCTGTACAAGAAAGAAACTTGATTTTTTTTTAAAGATTTGATGTGTTTTGAAATTGGAAAATTATCATAAAAGCTTTAGAACCTCTGTAGGAATTGATTTAAAACAATAGAAAATTTGGAAAACCTCTTTAGGAATGGATTTAAATCTTCCTGTCAAAATTTGTGGAAAATCTTGTTTGTATTGGAAAAGATCTTCCTATAGAAGAATGTTGTTTTTATTCCAATGAGATCTACTTGGCTTGGGAAATTGAAAACCTCTGGTAAAAATTTGAAAACATCCTTCTGCAGAATTTTTTTGTAAAGTTAGCTTTTTTGGAAAATTTTGTAAATCTTCTCCTGTAGAGAAATTTGTAAAAATGGATTTTGAAGAAATTATCTTGCAATATATACATATATATATATTATTATATACATATACATATACATATATACATAATGTATATATATTTATTCTTCCTGTAATTTTTTTTTTGAAAAAACCATATTGAAAGGTTTGTACGACGATTTCTATAGAAAATTGTAAGTATTAAAAAAAATGAATAGTATTAAAGTTAATGGCAGGGGTGTTGGGGGCTACCCACAACCGCCGCCCCCATAGGGGAGTGACGTTGTGAAGGTAGCGCTAGCGCTGCCTTCATAGGCTGCGCCCCCTATGAAGGGGGTCGGTTGTGTGTGAGGCAACCGACCATAACAATGGCCGCAATTAGTCATTCGTCTGCTACTTAGTTTTGATCATGTGATATGATTTTAATGTTTTTTTTATTATTATATATAATATAATATATATATATATATATAAATATATATATTTACATAAATATATATATGTATGTATATGTATGTATATATATTTATATATATGCCTGATTTAATACTTGTTGGAAATTGTAATTGGTATTTAAATATTTATATAATATATATATATATTTAAATAAATTATATATAGATGCATGTAAATGCACGAATTAGATGATTTAAATGAAATGATTTAAAATAGGAAATTGATTTTTATTTAGATGTCATTGGGAAACTGAAATTAACAAATAGATTTAATTTCTTTATTGTCTATAAATGAAATTGTAACAAGCTAGTTTATTTGAGCAATTTATTATTGTGTTTTTCTTGGAAGGGAAATTGGATTGTGGAAATCCTAATGATAGTTTCAATTACTATGCCTAAATTGCCTATTTAAATATGATTTCTTTTGTTCATGTAAGTTGGGGAAATCTATCAGTTGTGAATGTGTAAGCCTTCCAGATGTTGTAGTATTATGTGTGGGTTGTTATGATTTATGGTTTAGCCCTTTATTTTCCTTGGGTAGTGCACTTGGTTGTGATTCGGTTTAAACACCCGGTTACTACAAACGAGATGTGTTGCCTCTTGTATTATGGTTGGGATTTATTATCCATATGTGTGCACTTTTTTTACCCTTGGGTTAAGGATTAGATCCTTTTGTTGTTAGTAGGGGAGTCGCTCTCAATGGGGGTTGGTGCACAAAGTGGTGCTATGGTAACTCATGTGAGAGTTATTTAATTCAGTGGAAATTAAATAAATGTATTAGGGGAAAGGGTAGCTTAAAAAATATAACTTGTTAAATTGTGTCTCGCTCATGGGTTCAATGGATTTTTTAGAATTGGGATGAGACGAGAAGGCCTAGAATGGAAAGATCATTATCTTGTCCCTTTGAAAGATATTTAATTCTGCATCGATTTTCATGTGGGGCTGGGGATCATGAGAGGCTACCAAGGTAACCCAAGATGGGGGTTGGGGCCTAGGAAGATCTACCAGGATAACCCATGCAGCTTTGTGATGACACTCCTCCTATGATAACATTATTTATTGTTCAGTGGATGTACTTGATTCTTTTACTTTGGAAGCAATGTAACCTTCATGTATTGTATTATACTTATATGGATAAGTCTTATGATTTGCCTATGTTTAGAGGTTGTTAGTTATGCCTAGGAATCCCTTTTCCTATCTCCTAACATGGGGGGTGGGCATTCGGGTACCACGTGGCTGGGTGGAATGTGCACCTTACACCGTTGGGTTTCCACTTCATGTTCGTGATGGTGGGATCTTCTAGATTGGAGAGCTCGCATGTTCCAATTGCTTTGTACCTTATCTCTTATGTTCTTTTGGATTAGTTGGATGTTATTGTATATGTTCTACTCCTCATTTGTATTCGAGGAGAATCCTTGTATTATTTTAATTGTAATATTGTTGTATGATCTACCTCATTTTGGAAATGGGTCTTGTAACTACTATATTGAATGAATGCAATCTGTGAATGATTCTTTAATGAACTTTGTATCTTATGAGATGAGTTTAATGTTATTAGATGTATGTTCTTTATTTCATGAGTTTAAGTGATATGCTATGGATTATTTTAGTTTTGTATGTTATGGTATTTGAATGTAAGCATTGTCGCGTGCCTTAGAGGATGTATGTGTTAAGTGTAGTTTACTTTACTTGTTATTAATTACACTTTAAAAAAAATAAAATTGTTACACCTCTGTTGTGATTGCGTCATCCTCTAGGGTTATGTAGTGGGGCGTTACACATGGTATCAGAGCCCAAGTTTAAACACTGGGTTCTCTGAGTTAATGTTGAACCCATTAAGCTATTAGTTGCGTAGGATTTAAGTTTGCATTACCTTGTCTCATACCTTGGTATGTCTATGTAGGATGATGGCACCTAGGTGAGGTCATGGTAGAGGTCATGGTCATAGCCAAGGAGGTGGTCATGGGGGTAGTCAACAGGACTCACCTCCCCATGTTCCCCATGACTCAGATCGTGAGGAACAACAGGCTTCTCAGAATGCTTTGGGATACGGTGACTAGAATTAGGATCTAGCAGGGATCAAGGGTGCTCGATTGCATTGATTGTTAGAGGAGACTCTTCCTCACCTTTAGCTGAGGCATGATGGAGAGCAGAGAGATATTGGTGAGAGAGAGGTTCCAGTATAGCAAGAGTTAGTCACAACCCCTCATATGAGAGACCTACTTAGAGCTCGTCTGCCCAATTTTGATGGTTCTGGCAACATGTTAGAGGCAAATACATGGTTGATTGAACTAAACCGGTGTTTTTCTATGCACCCTTACGGTAGAAACACCAAGGCCAGATGTTTGATAATGCACTTGTGAGACTTTGCATCTACCTGGTGGAGATTGGAGGAGTAGAAGCTTTGTATTGACATTAATTCAATTTCTTGGGATATATTTATCGATAGATTTTGAGCCAAATTCTTATCTGACCATTGGCAATAGTGTCGTGGAGATGATTTTTATGCTCTACAACAGATGGCCATGTTGGTGGAACTGTATGAGCATCGATTCTACAAGCTCAAACAATATGATGGTATTGGTGATGATGAGGGCATGCTTGTTCAACACTTCATTTGGGGCTTAAATGCTCGAATCATTGGTGGTGTTCAGGTTTTCAAACCCAAGACCATGGAGATAGCAGTAGAGAAGGCCAGACTAGTGGAGGAGAATTTTGTGATGGCGTTGGGTGGGAATACTAGAGTACAAATAGGCAGTGCTTCAGCTGCAGGGCCTAATGCATGTAATGGCCAGGATTAGGGAGCTGGACCACCTAGGACACAATAGGTGCCTACACAGAGTGGTCATCATCAGAATTCACAAGGGAAACAGAAGAATTTCCAGCCTAGACAAGGTGATAGATATCAATCAAGGGGTGATAGAAACTAGAGGTGAAACAAACACCCCAATTATGAGAAGTCGGTGTAGAGTACACAGTCTACCTACAATAGGGGTAGCATTCAAAAGTCGAGCGTGCCTCCTGGAGGTAGAGGATTTAGTAGGGGTAGAAGATGTTTTGCTTGTGGCCAATAGGCTCACATAGCGTGATAGTGTCCTAATAAGGGCACATCAAGTTATACTCAGAGGCCAGCGGTGTCAGAGCTGACTGTTGGAGATGCGGGTAGAGGTCATTGGGTATTTGTTGCAGTTGACAACCGCCAAGCTGATCATCAGAGCACAATGGTAAAGAATTCGAGTATGTTATAGGGTAAGAGAGTTACCATTTTATTTGATTCATGGGCATCAAATTTTTTTATTTCATCATCTGTCATGGCACATTGTAGACTAAGGGCAGTAAAGCAGGACATTAAGTGGCTGGTCGAATTGGCCTTCGGTGCTAAATTTGCAGTGGATTCCCTAGTACATGATTTTAGATTGGAGATTGGATCCTTTCACACTATAGTAGACCTCCACATTATACCATTGGGGTCGTATGATATCATTTTAGGGATGGATTGGCTAGAGGCTCATAGAGCCATTATTAACTATTGACACAAATTGATTTGATGCATTGATGTATCTGGTAGGGAAGTCGAGATAGTGGGAGTTCAGAGACCCATATCATTGAGGATGATCTCGGCTATGCAGCTAAGGAGATGCGTACATCAGGGTTGTCAATTGTTTGTTGTGACAGTAGATGACTTGGAGTTGGGAGATAGTGAGGAGAAGGTTTCACTTGATAGCCACACATACTTTAGCAGTATGTAGATGTATTTCTTGATGAGATTCTAGGGATGCCACCTCAGCATGACATTGATTTTAAGATTGATCTTATACCTGAATCTGAGCCTATTTCATGGGCTCTGTACTGTATGACTACACATGAGCTTAAGGAGCTCCACTTATAGTTGGAGGAGTTGCTAGTGAAGGGTTTCATCTACCCTAGTGTTTCACCTTGGGGAGCACCAATAAATTTTGTGAAGAAGAAGGATGGATCACTCTATTTGTGCATAGACTATCGTGAACTAAATAAAGTGACGATCAGGAACTGATATACCTTACCTAGGATCAATGATTTTTTTGATCAAATCAAGGGTGCTATGATCTTTTCAAAAATTGATCTTAAGTTAGGGTACCATCAGCTACACATATTTGATTATGACATTCATAAGATGGATTTTCGCACTTGTTATGGTCACTACGACTTTACAGTGGTACCATTTGAGTTGACGAATGCGCCATCTATATTCATGAGCTTGATGAATGGATACTTTCGCACATATCTTGATAGATTTGTACTGGTATGCCTTGATGATATATTGATCTATTCTAGGAAAATAGAGGAGCATATGAGGTAGGTTTTGTAGTGTTTGAGAGATAATCAGTTGTATGCTACCTTGTCCAAATGCAAGTTCTTTAAGACTGAGGTTAAGTACCTTGGACATGTGATATCAGGAGAGGGTATTGTAGTGGATCCTACGAAGATCCAAGTGATGATTGATTGGCCTGCACCCATTAATGTTGTAGAGATATGCAGTTTCATGGGATTAGCAGGTTATTAAAGATGCTTTGTTCAGGGTTTCTCAAAGATAGGGCATACTATCACTTCTCTTTAGAGAAAAGGGAAGAGATTCATTTGGAAGAAGTAGTGTGAGGTAGAATTTTAGATTCTGAAGGAGAGGTTGACCAGTGGACCAGTTCTTGTGATACCTGATCCTACTGGAGATTTTGTTGTCTATATAGACGCATCTTTGGAGGGATTAGGAGCAGTTTTGATGCAAGATGGTTGAGTTGTACCATATGAATCTCGCAAACTCAAGGATCATGAGTTGAATTACCCCACACACAATCTTGAGTTAGCAGCGGTAGTACACACTTTGATGAGATGGAGAAATTTCCTTTTGGGGCACAAATTTTAGTTGCATAGTGACCATCGGACTATAGTACATCTTCACATAGTCCAATATTAATGTCAAGTAGAGGCGATGGATAGAGTTCCTTTGCAATGATGACTTTGAGGTGAAGTTCATCCAAAGGAAGGAGAATGTAGTTTCCAACACTCTCAGCAAATAGAGACATGATTTGTGAGAGGTGAATCTTGGAGTGGATTTGAGGAGTCAGATTATTTCTACACATCCTGCAAATAGTTGGTATTAGGAGGTGAGGTCAGAGATAGAGTCGGGAAAGACTCTTGAGGGCAGATTCTCAGGTTATTCTCTAGAGTCAGATGGCGTTTTGAGACACATGGGACACATTTATGTTCCATCTTTTGGAGATCTTCATACCTTGGTTATGAAAAAGGCACATTGGGCACCCTATTTTGCTCATCCTGGAGTGAAGAAGATGCATGTCGATTTGTGACAACTATAATTTTGGGCAGGTATGAAGCAAGATATTTTTGACTTTATGTCAAGGTGTTTTGAGTGTCAACAGGTGAAGGCTGAACACCAACATTTGGTAGGACTTTTGCAGCCATATTTGGTGCTAGAGTGGAAATGGGATATAATATCGTTGGATTTTATTGTTGGGTTACCCAATTCTTTACGACAGAATGATGCCATTATGGTGACAGTGGATAGGTTGAAAAAGGTAGCACACGTCTTGCCTATTTGTTCATCCTATAATGCTTTGTCCATTGTAAAAGTGTTCATGGGAGACATTGTTAGGTTGCATAGTATTCCTTGTCGGATCATTTCTGACAAGGATCTTGTGTTTACCTCAGCTCTTTAGACATCATTACAACATGCCATGGGGACACAGTTGAACTTTAGTTCAGCATATCACCCTGAGACAAATAGATATATCAAAAGGGTCAACCAGATCCTTGAGGATATGTTACACATGTATGTGATGGACCAACAAATATGATAGGAGGACTATCTATATTTAGTGGAGTTTGCTTATAATAATAGCTATCAAATTTTGATTGGTATGCCTCCTTTCTAAGCATTGTATGGGAAACCATGTCAGACTACTTTGAGTTGGGATCAGATAGGGGATAGAGTTATATTGGGTCATGAGATGCTTCAGGATATGGAACTGTAGGTGATACGGATAAGGGAACATTTGGTTGTTGCACATGATAGGAAAAAAAAGTATGCAGGTGCGCATTGGGTGGACTGTCAGTTTCTAGTAGGTGACCGAGTTCTTTTGCGAGTGTGTCCATTAAAGAGTCCAATTCGATATGGAAAGGGCTCTAAGCTCGCACCTCATTTTGTCGGGCCATTCAAGATTCTTGAGAAGATTGGATCAGTAGCTTACCATCTTGCTTTTTCGGCCAGTCTTTTGCGCATACACGACGTATTTCATGTTTCAGTACTCAGGCCTTACCACCTTGATATATCTCACATCCTTGATTGGAATGCCTTATAGGTAGAGGATGGGTAGCTGGATTTGGAGCCTATGGTCATCATGAAATATAGGAGAATCACCCTCAGGGGTCGAGATATTCAATAGGTTAAGGTCCAATGGGATCTGAGAGATGATACTTCATCTACCTAGAAGGATGCAACCAGGATGAGGGAGCTCTATCCCTATTTGTTCACAGGATTCCAGGAGTAAGCCTGATCCTAGGGGAGAGGATGTAGCACCCCTTCGATTTGCTTATTTTTTCAGAGAGTTCTTTTATTTTGATAGACTATGATACTATGATGTTATTTGATCACTGACATTGGAGCGATGATGGTTTTTATATTGAGATGTGATGGGACACTATATGGATGTTTATTGATTATGACATGCTTTATGGTTTGCATAGTTGTTTATTTGAGTTGATATTCATATATGTTCATCTCTAGTTATTTAATGTTTATTTTCATAAGTTTTGATGTGATGCTGTATTGGTGAAGGGAACGAGATTGCATCACTCGCTTGCGAGCACCCTGTGATTCTGTGATTTTCTCTTCACAGTGTGATTGTTCATGATATATATACATGTATGACATATGTTTTGGTTGCAGGATTGCAGGTATAGGACGTCGACTCCACCTGGATTGACACATTTGAGAGCGTCTATTTTCCCAACGAAATAGTTGATTGAGAGATAGTAATAGGATTTCCTTGTCAAACCACAACCCTATTCACAGTGTGTTGTCAGTTCTTGTTTTGGTCATATTTTGTTGTCATGTTGTTTTTCATTTGTCTTGTCGTTTATTTATTTTGCAAGGTATGTTTCGTGGGAGATTAATGTTAATTTATGCTTATAATGTTTTTAAATTGATTATTTATTTAATCATGTTTAATGTTGTTAGAAGCTTTTAATTTGATTTCGTTAATTGATTTAATTTATTTTATAAAGTAATTTAATCTTTGAGATTAAATTTATTTTATAAAGTGATTAAATTAATTAGATTAAATTTAATTAGAAATTAATATGTGATTTTGAATTATTAAATGCACAAATATCTTGTAAATATTCTAGAGGAAATATCTATGATTTTGTTGGAAAGATATTTTATTTGTGACATGTGTTAGTAAAATTAAACACTGTTGTTGGGAATTAATTCTCAAAGTGAAAAATTGCATTAACTGAAAGAGGAAAGAGGTTATTTCATGAGATGGAAAAGATATTTTGGGGGTTGTTGAAAAAATTGGGGAAGAAGAACTCAAGAAATTGGCTCTGGTATTATTTTCAAATTTTTGGAAAAGAATATTTTTGGAAGAAGCTTCGATAATATTGGAATTTGAAGGTGAGACTCTACTTCAATATTTGTTTCTTCAAACATCTGGAAATAGGTTCTTTAATTGTTTTTATTCATTTACAAATTGGAAAAGGCTATTAGAATTAATTATTGTTTTGGAAAAGATTGTCTCTACAAGAAGGAAACTTAATTTGTTTTAAAAGCTTTGATGTGTTTTGAAATTGGAAAATTATCATAAAAGCTTTAGAACCTCTGTAGGAATTGATTTAAAACAATAGAATTCCATGAAGGAAAACAATAGAAAATTTGGAAAACCTTTGTAGGAATGGATTTAAATCCTGCTGTCAAAATTTGTGGGAAATCTTGTTTGTATTGGAAAACATCTTCCTGTAGAAGATTGTTGTTTTTATTCCAATGAGATCTATTTGGCTTGGGAAATTGAAAACCTCTGGTAAAAATTTGAGAACATCCTTCTATAGTTTTTTTTTTAAAATTGGTTTTTCTAGGAAATTTTGTAAATCTTCTCTTGTAGAGAAATTTGTAAAAATGGCTTCTGAAGCAATTATCTTTCAATATATACATATATATAATGTATATTTATTTATTCTTCCTCTAAATTTTTTTTTATTGAAAAAACCAGATTGAAAGGTTTGTACGGCGATTTCTACAAAAAATCGCAAGTATTAAAAAAAATGCATAGTATTAAAGTTAATGGTGGGGGTGTTGGGGGCTACCCACAACCGCCACCCCCATAGGGGAGAAACATTGTGAAGGCAATGCCAACGCTACCTTCATAGGTCATGCCCCCTATGAAGGGGGTTAGTTGTGTGTAAGGCAACCAACCATAACAATGGCCACAAACAGTCATTCGTTTGCCACTTAGTTTCGGTCATGTGATTTGATTTTAGTATGTTTTTTATTATTATTATATATAATATAATATATAAATATATATATTTACATAAATATATAGATATAAAAATATATTTATATATATGTATGTATATATATGTGTATGTGTATGTATGTATACATATTTATATATATGTCTAATTTAATATTTGTTGGAAATTGTAATTGGTATTTAAATATTTAAATAATATATATATGTGTGTGTGTGTGTGTATAATTATATATAATTTTGTATATATTCAAATATATATGTTTAAATAAATTGTATATAGATGCATGTAAATGCACGAATTAGATGATTTAAAATAAGAAATTGATTTTTATTTAGATGTAATTCGGAAATTGAAATAAACAAATATATTTAATTTATTTATTGTCTGTAAATGAAATTGTAATAAGCTACTTTATTTGAGCAATGTATTATTGTGTTTTTCTTCAAAGGGAAATTGGATTTAGGAAATCCTAATGATAGTTTTAATTACTATGCCTGAATTGCCTATTTAAATATGATTTTTTCTATTCATGTAAGTTTGGGAAATCTGTCAGTTGCGAATGTGTAAGCCTTCTAGATGTTTTAATATTATGTGTGGGTTGTTGTGATTTATGCTTCAGCCCTTTGTTTTCCTTGGGTAGTGCACTTGGTTGTGATTCAGTTTAAACACCCAGTTACTACGAACGAGATGTGTTGCCTCTTGTATTATGGTTGGTATTTATTATCCGTATGTGTGCAATTTGTTTACCCTTGGGTTGAGGATTAGATCCTTGTGTTGTCAGTAGGGGAGTGGCTCTCAATGGGGGCCGACGCACAAAGTGGTTCCATGGTAACTCATGTGAGAGTTAGTTAATTTAGTGGAAATTAAATAAATGTATTAGGGGAAAGGGTAGCTTAAAAATATAACTTGTTAAATTGTGCCTCGCTCATGGGCTCAAAGGCTTGTTTAGACTTGGGATGAGATGAGAAGGCTTGGAATGGCAAGATCATTATCTTGTCCCTTTGAAAGATATTTGATTCCACATCGGTTTGCATGTGAGGCCAAGGATTGTGAGAGGATATCAGGGTAACCCAAGATGGGGGTCGGGGCCTAGGAAGATCTACTAGGATAGCTCATGTAGCTTTGTGATGACACTCCTCCTATGATAACAATATTTATTGTTTAGTGGATGTACTTTATTCTTTTACTCTAGAAGCAATGTAACCTTCATGTATTGTATTGTACTTGTATGATTTAGTCTTGTGATTTTCCAGTGTTTAGAGGTTGTTGGTTATGCCTAGGAAGCCCTTTTACTATCTCCTAGCATGGGGGGTGGGCCTCCAGGTACCACTTGGTTGGGTGGAATGTGCACCTTACACTATTGGGTTTCGATTTCATATTCGTGATGGTTGGATCTTCTAGATTGGAGAGCTCACATGTTCTAGTTTCTTTGTACCTTATCTCTTATGTTCTTTTGGATCAGTTGGATGTTATTGTATATGTAATACTCCTCATTTTTATTCGAGGAGAATCCTTGTATTATTGTAATTGTAATATTATTGTATGATCTACCTCATTTTAGAAATGAGTCTTGTAACTGCTATATTGAATGAATGTAATATGTGAATGATTCTTTAATGTACTTTGTATCTTATGAGATGAGTTTAATGTTATTAGATGTATTTTCTTTATTTCATGAGTTTAATTGATATGCTATGGATTAGCTTACTTTTGTATATTATGGGATTCAAATGTAAGCATTGTCACGTACCTTAGAGGATGTATGCATTAAGTGTAGTTCAGTTTACTTGTTATTAATTACACTTTTTAAAAAAAATTGGTACACTTCTATTGTGATTGCGTCATCCTCTAGGGTTACGTGGTAGGGCGTTACATTCGTGATGGTGGGATCTTCCAGATTAGAGAGCTCGCGTGTACCAATTATTTGTACCATCTCTTATGTTCTATTGGATCAGTTGGATGTTATTGTATATGTACTACTCCTCATTTGTATTCGAGGAGAATCCTTGTATCATTGTAATTGTAATATTGTTGTATGATCTACCTCATTTTGGAAATGAGTCTTGTAATTGCTATATTGAATGAATGCATTCTATGAATGGTTATAATTTTTACTTTGTAATCTTATGGAATAATTTTAATGTTATTGGATCTATGTTATTTATTTCATGAGTACAATTTATATGCTATGGATTATTTTACTTTTTTATGTTATGGGATTCAAATGTAAGCATTGTCATGTACCTTAGATGATGTATGTGTTAAGTGTAGTTCAATTTACTTATTGTTAATTGCGCTTTTTTTTAAAATTGTTACACTTCCATTGTATTTGCATCTTCCTCTAGGGTTACGTGGTGGGGTGTTACACATGGTATCAGAGCCCAAGTTTAAACACTAGGTGCTCTGGGATAATGTTGAGCCCATTAAGTTGTTAGTTGTGATACCTTGGTATGGCTGTGTAGGAACATGCCACCTAGACGAGGTCATGGTAGAGGTCGTGGTCAAGACCGAGGAGGTGGACATGGAGTTAGTCAGCAAGATTCACCCCCCCATGTACCCCATGACTCAAATCATGAGGAAAAACAAGCTTCCAAGAATACTCTGGGACGTTGTGATGAGAATCAGTATCCACCAGTGATCGAGGGCATTCAGTTTCAGCGATTGGTATAGGAGACTCTTGCTCACCTTGGATTGAGGCAGGATACAGATCAACTAGATATTGGTGAGGGAGAGAGATCCCCTAGATGGAGAGAGGTTCTAACACAATAGAAGGTGGTCCTAGCTGCTCATATGAGAGATCTACTTAGAGCTCGTCCACCCACTTTTGATGGTTCTAGTAGCACACTAGAGGCCGAGACATGGTTGATAGACCTAAACTAGTTTTTTTCTATGCACCCTTACAGTAGAAACACCAAGGCCAAATGTGCTATCTTTCACTTATGAGACTTTGCATCTACCTGGTGGAGATTGGAGGAGTAGAAGCTTTGTATTGAGATTAATTCAGTTTCTTGGGATATGTTGATGAAGAGGTCTAGAGCTAGATTCCTATCTGACCATTGGTGAAAGCATCGTGGAGATGAGTTTCATTCTCTGCAACAGATGGCCATGTTGGTGGAACTGTATGAGCGTAGATTCTATAAGCTCACACAGTATGCTGGTATTGGTGATGATGAGGGCATGCTAGTTTAGCACTTCATTAGGGGCTTAAATGCCTAGATTAGTGGTGGTGTTCGGGTTTTCGAACCCAAGACCATGGAGATAGTAGTAGAGAAGGCCAGACTAGTGGAGGAGAATTTTTCAATGGTGTTGGATGGACATATTGGAGTACAGATAGGAAGTGCTTCAGCTGCAGAGCCTAATTCATGTAGTGGCCAAACTCAGGGAGCTGGACCACCTAGGACACAATAGGTGACTGCACAGAGTGGTCAACATTAGAATTCATAGGGGAAATAGAAGAATTTTCAGCCTACACAGGGTGATAGATATCAGTCAAGAGGTGACAGAAACTAGAGGTAAAAAAAATACCCCAATTATGAGTAGTCAGCACAGAGTACATAGTCTACCTATAATAGGGGTAGCGTTCAGCAGTCAAGCGCACCTCCTGGAAGTAGATGATTCGATAGGGGTACAAGATGTTTTTCTTGTGGCCAATAGGGTCACATAGCATGATAGTGTCACAATAAGGGGACATCAGGTTATACTCAGAGGCCAACAATGTCAGAGCCGACTGTTGGAGATGCAGGTAGAGGTCATCGGGTATTTTCTGCGGTTGACAACCACCAGGTTGATCATCAAAGCACAGTGGTAGAGACATCAGGTATGTTACAAGGTAACAAAGTTAGCTTTTTATTTGATTTAGGAGCATCAGATTCCTTTATTTCATCGTCTATCGTGGCACGTTGTAGATTGAGGGTAGTAAAGCAGGACATTAAGTGGCAGGTCAAATTGGCCTGTGATGCTAAAGTTGCAGCAAATTCCCTAGTATATGATTGTAGATTGGAGATGGGATCCTTTCACACTACAATAGACCTCCACATTATACTATTGGGGTTGTATGACATCATCTTAGGGATGGATTGGTTAGAGGCTCACATAGTCATTATTGACTTTTTACACAAGTCAATTCAATGCATTGATATATTTGGTAGGGAGTTCGAGATAGTGGGAGTTCATATACCCATATCATTGAGGATGATATCGACTATGCAGCTGAGGAGATATGTACGTCAGGGTTGTCAGTTATTTGCAGTGACAGTAGATGACTTGGAGTTGGGAGATAGTGAGAAGGTTTCTCTTGATAGCCACCCCATACTTCAGTAGTATGCGGATGTATTTCCGAGTGAGATTCCAAGGATGCCACCTCAACATGACATTGATTTCAAGATTGATCTTATACTAGGATCCGAGCCTATTTCATGAGCTTTGTACCGTATGACTACACAGAATCTTAAGGAGCTCTGCTTGCAACTGGAGGAGTTGCTAGTGAAGGGTTTCATCTACCCTAGTGTTTCACCTTGGGGAGATGTTGGATGTTGTGGTTGTGTTGCTGATATGTGGTTATCATTGATGTCAACACTATTAGCATTGATGATTTTGAAGGCTGTATATGTTGAGGATATTGAGAAAATTAGAATTAATATGTTGCAGGTAGTCTGTGAAGCTATGATGATCAAAATGGTGGAAATTTTTGTAAGTTTTTATTCAGAAGTCGCACATTAAAGGGTTTTTTGTTGAGCCTATCTAGTATGTTGTCTGAAAGTTTCAAAGGTGTGCATCAAGATTGAAGAAAGTTACGAGTTTATGAGTTCCTACAGTTATTCTATTACTGTAGCAGGTGTTTCTAGAAGAAGAGAATACATTTCTAGTAAATTAAGTTGTTGTGTATGCTCCTCTGATGATCAGTGATGTTTCTAGATCATGCTCTATCATTGTGGTACGTCTGCATTGATTGGTGTGTTCGTGATCAAATATATTTCCTTGTGTGTTCGAGTTTTTATGTTCTTGGACGACATGGTGGTTGTAACATGTTGTGGATCCTTGTGGATTAATTTTTGAATGTTTTTCACACTCGAGGATGTTGATTTAGGTCTTCATTATGTTGTGACCGACTTAGGTTGGTACACATTGAGATTTGTTCTTATATTGGGCCGAAAGTTTGTAATTTATTCTTTTATTTATGGCCGATAGAGTTGTTGATGTAAATTCATATAGTAGATAAATAAGAGCGATTGTTTCCTCATTTTGCAATATGCTCGGTGAATGAATGTGAAGTGTGAATGTGAAATATGCAAATAAAGATCAGATCATTCGATTTTAGAGAAGAGTGTGAAGAAGATTGAGCAAAGTGTGAAGAAGTGTTTTTGTGCCTAATCGGATCTATCATCAGGCTTTTGAAGAAGCTAATTTCTCAGTTCAACCTAATCAGATGGATTGAATCTGATTGTTTTATGTAAGGTAGTGAGCCTTCCCATTTGAGTAGTGAGCTCTAGGAAGTGTGCCTGAATGCATGTGCATTCCTTATTCATTTTTCATTATACTTCTAATGAAGTATAATTGTGGATTAACCTCCATCGTGGTTTTTCCCCTAACAAGGTTTCCATGCAAAAATATTGGTGTTGTGTGTTTCTGATGAGTTGTTGATTCATGATTTCACTGTTAATTATCAGATCTGAGATTAAAGGTTGATTAAGGTTAAATAAGTTTAAATTATGTAACAATTAATTCAACCCCCCTCTTAATTGTTTTTCCTTGTTTTTCCAACAAGGAGCACCATTATTTTTTGTGAAGAAGAAGGATGGTTCTCTCTGATTATGCATAGACTACCATCAGTTGAATAAAGTGACAATCAGGAACTAATATCCCTTACATACGATCAATGATTTATTTGATCAGATCAAGGGTGCTACAGTCTTTTCAAAAATTGATCTTAAGTTAGGGTACCATCAACTATGTATATTTGATTCCGACATTCATAAGATGACATTTCACACTTGTTACGGTCACTATGAGTTCATAGTGGTACCGTTCGGGTTGACGAATGCACCATTTGTATTCATGAGCTTGATGAATGGAGTCTTTCACACCTATCTTGATAGATTTGTACTGGTATTCCTTGATGACATATTGATCTGTTCCAGGACAGTAGAGGAGAATTAGGAGTATCTGAGGCAGGTTTTGTAGTGTTTGAGAGATAATCAGTTGTACGATAACCTATCCAAATACGAGTTCTTTAAGTCTGAGGTTAAGTATCTTGGACATGTGATATTGGGGGAGGGTATTGCAGTGGATCGTGCAAATATCCAAGCAATTATTGATTGGCCTGCACCCACTAATGGGGTAGAGATACACAGTTTCATGGGTTTAGCAGGTTGTTACAAATACTTTGTTCAAGGTTTTTTGAGGATAGGACATCCTATCACTTCTCTTTAGAGAAAAGGGGAGAGATTCATTTGGTCAAAGCAGTGTGAGGCAACATTTTAGACTCTAAAGGAGAGGTTGACTAGTGCACCAATTCTTGTGATACCTAATCCTACTGGAGATTTTTTTGTCTATACATACGCAACTTTGGAGGGATTAGGAGCAGTCTTGATGCAAGATGGTCGAGTTATAGCATATGAATCTCGTAAAATCAAAGATCATGAGTTGAATTACCCCACACATGATCTTAAGTTAGCAGTGGTAGTACACACTTTGACGAGGTGGAGACACTTTGTTTTGGGGCATAGATTTGAGTTGCATAGTGACAATCAGAGCCTACAATACATCTTCACGCAACCTTATCTTAATGCCAGGAAAAGGCGATGGATGGAGTTCCTTTGCGAGTATGACTTTGAGGTGACGTTCATCCAGGGGAAGGAGAACATAGTTTCTGATTCTCTTAGTAGATAGAGAAATGAGTTGTCAGAGGTGACTCTTGGTGTGGATTTGAGGAGTTAGATTCTTTCTACACTTCCTATAGACAGTTGGTATTAGGAGGTGAGATCAGAGATAGAGACAAGTAGGACTCTTGAGGGAAGATTCTTAGGTTATTCTCTAGAGTTAGATGGTTTGTTGAGACACATGGGACACATTTATGCTCCATCTTTTGGAGATCTTTGTACCTTTGTTATGATAGAGGCACATCAGGGACCCTATTTAGCTCATCCTGGAGTGAAGAAGATGCATGTCGATTTGTGACAACTTTACTTTTGGGCAGGTATGAAATGAGATATTGCTGACTTTGTGTTGAGGTGTTTGGAGTGTTAGCGAGTGAAGGTTGAACACCAACATCTAGCAGGACTTTTGCAGCCACATTTGGTGCTAGAGTGGAAATGGGATATAATCTCATTGGATTTCATTGTTGGGTTACCCAACTCTTCCCGATGACATGATGCCATTATGGTGATGGTGGATAGGTTGACGAAGTTAGCACACTTCTCGCCTATTAGATCATCCTATAATGCTTCGTCTATTGCTAGAGTGTTCATAGGAGATATTGTTAGGTTGCACGATATTCCTTGTCAGATCATTTCTGACAGGGATCCTATGTTTGCCTCAGCTCTTTGGACGTCATTGCAGCATGCAATGGGAACACAATTGAACTTTAGTTCAGTGAATCACCCTAAGATAGATGGATAGATCGAGAGGGTCAACCAAATCCTTGAGGATATGTTACACATGTATGTGATGGACTAGAAGACATGACGGGAGGACTATCTCCATTTAGTGGAGTTTGCATATAATAACAATTATTAGAGTTCGATTGGTATGCCTCCTTTTTAGGCATTGTATGGATGGCCATGTCAGACTCCTTTGAGTTGGGATCAATTAGAGGATAGATTTCTATTGGGTCCTAATATTCCTTAGGACATGGAGCAATAGGTGATCCGAATTAGGGAGTATTTGGTTGCTGCACAGGATAGGTAGAAAAAGTATGTAGATGTGCATCAGGTGGACCGTCAGTTTGCACTAGGTGACCGAGTCTTTTTGCGAGTGCATCCACGGAAGAGTCCAATCCGATATGGAAAATTCTCTAAGCTCACACCTCGCTTTGTCGGGCCATTTGATATTCTTGAGAAGATTGGACCAGTAGCTTATCCTCTTGCTTTTTTGCCCCCTCTCTCATGCATACACGATGTATTCCATGTTTTAGTAATGAGGCCTTACCACCCTGATACATCTCACATCCTTGATTGGAATACGTTACAGGTAGAGCACGGGCAGCTGGCTTTGGAGCTTGTGGCCATCATGCAACACAGGAGACTTTCCCTCAGGGGTCAAGATATTAAGTAGGTTAGGGTCCAGTGGGATCTGAGAGATGATACATCGGCTACCTCAGAGGATGCGACCAGGATGAGGGAGCTCTATCCCTATTTGTTCGTAGGCTTCTAGGAGTAAGCCTGATCTTAGGGGGGGAGGCTATAGCACCCCTTCAATTTGGTTATGTTTTCACACAATGCTTTTACTTTGATAGACTATGATACTATGATGCTGTTATTTGATTGCTGACATTGGAGCGATGATGGTTTTTATATTGAGATGTGATGATACACTATATTGATGATTATTGTTTACGACATGCTTTCTGGTTAGCATAGTTGATTATGTGAGTTGATATTGATATATGTTCATTTGTAGTTAATTATTTTATTAGTTTTGTTAGTTTTGATGTGACACTATATTGGTGAAGGGAATGGGATTGCATCACTTGCTTGTGAGCGCCTTGCGATTCCATGATTTTCTCTTCACAGTGTGATTTTTCATGATCTATATATATGTACGACATATGTTTTGATTGTAGGGTTACAGGTACAAGACATCGACTCCACCTGGATTCATAGGTTTGAGCGTGTCCATTGCCCAATAGAATAGTTGAATGGGAGGTAGTAATAGGGTTTCCTTGTCAAACCACAACCCTAGTCACAGTGTGTCGTTAGTCCTTGTTTTGGTCTTGCTTTGTTGTCATGTTGTCCATGTTTTCCTTGTCATTTATTTATTTTGCAATGCATGCTCTGTGGGAAATTAATGTTTTTAATGTTTTAATTGATTATTTATTTAATCATGAATAATGTTGTTAGAAGCTTTAAATTTAATTTAATTAATTAGATTTAATTTATTGTGTAAAGTAATTTAATTATTTAGATTAAATTTATTTTACATAGTGATTAAAATTAATTAGATTAAATTTGATATTAAATTGTTAGATTATAAAAGCTTTGCTTAATTAATTATTTAAATTAATTAAATTCGTGAATTTAAATGAATGGATAATTAGAAATTAATATTTGATTTTGAATTATTAAATACACAAATATCTTAAAATATCTTGAGGAAATATCTTGTGATTAATTTGGGAAGATATTTTGGGATTATGACATGAGTTAGAAATTAATAATCTGGTGTTGGGAAATAATTCAAAGAGAGAGTAATTACATTAACTGAAAGAGGAAAAAAGGCTATTTCATGGGAAGGAAAAAGATCTTTTGGGATTGTTGAAAATTGGGGAATTTCTTGGGAAAATTGGCTCTGGTATTATTTTTAACTTTCTGGAAAAAGGATTATTTTGGAAGAGGCTTTAATAATTGTGAAATTTGAAGGTGAAGCTCTACTTCAACTTCAATTCTTCAAGCTTTAGAAATAGGTTCTTTATTTGTTTTTATTTAAATACAAATTGGGAAAGGCTATTAGATTTAGTTATTGTCTTGGAAATGATTGCCTGTACAATGAAGAAGATTTTATTTGTTTAAAGCTTCAGTATGTTTTAAAATTGGAAAGATTGTCATGAAAGATTTAGAGCCTTTTTAGGGATTGATTTAAAACAACTAAATTTCCAGGAGGATTATATAGAAAAAAAATTGGAAAACCTCTATAGGAATTGATTAAAATCTTCTTGTCAAAATTTGTAGAAATGGTTGTATTGGGAAAGATTTTCCTATAGAAGATTATTGTTTTGTTTTGTTTTCCCAATTAGATTTATTTGGCATGGGAAATTGAAAACATTTGGAAGAAATTTAAAACCTCTAGAAAATTTTATAAATCCTTTCCTGTAGAAAATTTTGTGGAAAAATTGCTCATCTAGAGCAATCATTTTGATATATTCATATATAATTTATATATATATATATATCACATATACATATACAAATATATATAATAATATATATATATATACATATGTTGTTGGGTGAAAGCTTCTGTTAAAATTTCTTTTTTTTTAGAAAAACCAAATTCAAAATTCCATACAACGGATTTTTACAAGAAATCGCAAGTTTTATTTTGAAATTTTTTTAAAGTGTAAAAGTTGGAGGCTGGGGGGGCTATCCCCCACAACTGCCCCTATAGGGGAGTGATGTTGTGGAGGCAGCGCCTAGTGCTACCTTCACAGGTCGTGCCCCATGGGAGGGTCGGCTATCTGTGTAACAACCAGAGTCAATGCAAATTTTTGTCTACCATGGTATATCGATTCTTTAATATGGATTAAAATTTATAAAATATAAAATATATTTATATATATATATATATTATATATATATGTAAGTATATATATATTTATATATGTGTGTGTGTGTGTATATATATATATATATATATATATATATATATATATAATATTGTTTTTGGAAATTGTAATTAAGTTTTTAAATATTTAAATTATATATATATATATATTTATATAATTATGTATATTCAAATATATACATATTTAAATAAATTTTAATAATAGGTGCATGCAAATGCACAAATTATATGACTTAAAGATTTAGAAGGGAAATTGATTTTTATATTGTTGTAATTGGGAAAATGAATTAAATATTAGATTTAATTTCTTTGTTGATTATAAATGAAATGGTATTAAGTTAGATTATTTGAGCAATGAATTATTGTTTTCTTGAAATAGAAATTGGATTAAGGAAATCCTAATGATAGTTTAATTACTTTCTTGAATTGCTTATTAATTATGATGTTTTATTTGTTCACTTAAGTGGGGAAATCTGTCAGTTGGGATTATGTAAGTCTTCCAGATGTAATATTAATTGGGGGTTGTTGTGATATTTTGTTCATCCTTTTATTTCTCTTCGGTAGTGCACTTGGTTGTGAGTCAGTTTAAACACCCGGTTACTACGAACGGGATGTGTTGCCTCTTGCATTATGGATGATATTTATTATCGATTTTGTGCACTTTGTTTACCATTGGGTTTTGGATTAGATCCTTGTGTTGTCAGTAGGGGAGTGGCTCTCAATGGGGGCCGACGCACAAAGTGGTGCCAGGATAACTCATGTGAGAGTTAGATAATTCAGTGGAAATTAAATAAAAATATTAGGGGAAAGGGTAGCTTTAAATCACATAACTTGTTAAATGTGCCTTGCTCATTGGCTTAAGGGATCGTTTAGACTTGAGATGAGATGAGAAGGCTTGGAATGGAAAGATCATTATCTTGTCCCTTTGAAAGATATTTGATTCTGCATTGGTTTGCATGTGGGGCCGAGGATTGTGAGAGGCTACTAGGGTAACCCAAGATGGGGGCCAGGGCCTAGGAAGATCTACCAGGGTAACCCATGCTACTTTGTGATGACACTCCTCCTATGACAACAATATTGATGGTTTAGTTGATGTACTTGATTCTTTTACTCTGGAAGCAATGTAACCTTCATGTATTGTATTGTACTCATATAGTTTAGTCTTGTGATTGCTTGTGTCTTGAGGTTGTTGGTTATTCCTAGGAAGCCCTTTTACTATCTCCTAGCATGGGAGGTGGGCCTTTGGGTACCACTTGGTTGGGTGAAATGTGCACCTTACATCGTTGGGTTTCCACTTCATGTTCGTGATGGTGGGATCTTCCAAATTAGAGAGCTCGCATGTACCAGTTGTTTGTACCATCTCTTATGTTCTATTGGATCAGTTGGATGTTATTGTATATGTACTACTTCTCATTTGTATTCAAGGAGAATCCTTGTATCATTGTAATTTTAATATTGTTGTATGATCTACCTCATTTTGGAAATGAGTCTTGTAACTGATATATTGAATGAATGCAATCTATGAATGGTTATAATTTGTACTTTGTAATCTTATGGAATGAGTTTAATGTTATTGGATCTATGTTCTTTATTTCATGAGTACAATTTATATGCTATGGATTAGTTTACTTTTGTATGTTGTGGGATTCAAATGTAAGCATTGTCGCGTACCTTAGAGGATGTATGTGTTAAGTGTAGTTCACTTTACTTATTGTTAATTGCACTTTTGAAAAAAAAAAATTGTTATGCTTTTGTTGTATTTGCATCTTCCTCTAGGGTTATGTGGTGGGGTGTTACATAGTAGGTGGAGTAGGTTGAGGTTGAAGTGGTTAGCCAAATGAATGGAGGTAATGGAGGTCAATATGTAAAGTGGGAATATCAAAGTCATTGAAATTAACTATATAGTGAGTTATGTAGGAGGGAGTGAAAATTAAATAACCCTAATCATATCCTCAATAAGAATTTGGATTAAAGGTGCATGGGTTATTAGAAGAAGGAAGTGTAGCTCATATTTAGTTGTAGGGGAAGGAGTAATGGACATTTTTTTCTACATAACAAGGAAGAGGGTCCAAGATAGTTGAACTTGGGGATTAAAGGGAATGTGAGATATAAGAGCTTAGAAATATTTGAAAGATTCTTCATTGACCATGGTTATGTATGATTTATTTTTATGTATAAATTTTAATGATTCATGAATATTATAAGGGATAATACTCATTACATGAATCCATAGCTATCCTAAGAGAATAATGTATGATGATCTTCTATGCAAGGCATGGAAGAATGTGGGAAGAGTAATAGGCCTAATAGAAATGGGAAGAGAAATAGTAATAGAAGGTTCACAACCAATAATATCAAACCATTTTATAGTGACCTTTTGTAAGTTAGGTGTGTTGAAATGAATCCTTTAAAATAAATCGATAGTGCAAATCATAAAAACAAAACCATTATCTACCAAATCATGATTGATTATAATTCTATGATAACAAGAGGTATATTCTCTTGGATGACATAAGAAGAACTAATTTTAGACAAATAAAAGATATTATATTTTTCATCAAGATGAATAGAATCAACCATAATATCCAACTTCAAAGGTTGCACATTAGATTATACTAAGATATTATTTAAGCCCTAGTATATAAATAGAAAAGAATGTATTAGGTTTGAAAGATATATCTTAGGCTAAATATATTGAAGCTCTTTTTTAAGAAACAAAAGAATGAAAGGGAAGGCTAAGAGAAGAAGGTGGTAAAGAAGTGTGAATAACAAGGTTGTTTATTATATGCCTAGTGTCATAATTGTGGTCTACCAAATTAAAATAAGTGTCATGAGGAGCCTCGCACGATAAAATAAGGAAAATAGGAATGGGAAAATAAAGAGAAGGATAATAAGGAGGGAATGTCTCACATAATAGAATCTTAGTAGGGTTGTCTTGCATAAGGAAATATTAGGATGGAAGAATGAAGTATTAGGAGGAAATGATGATCATGGTTTGGAATTATGTGGTAAGAGCATCTCATTGTTTCTTATAAATATGTTATATTTTCCACTAGGATGCTTGGAAGCATGAGTAATAAGGTATACCATGTGGTAATAAAGGGAAGTATAGGGATTACATGCTTGTATTAAAAGAGAAAGGGAAAGACATGTTTGAGTTTTATTTGTAAAATAGCTAATAGATGCACTTGCTAATTCAAATAAGAAAGTAAACTAAAAAATCATCATGAATGCAACTAGTCTATAGTATCTCCATATAAAGTAGTAAGAAAGTAAGGAGGATGAATTTATTTAGTATAAGAATTTATTCATATATAGAATCTAGAAAATGATACACATGGAATGTAGGATTCCCATCATTAAAAAATATAAGTAAAACTAGATATTTAGATGAATATGTAATGAAAGGTGAGACATCCTATAAAATATAATCACTATTGAATGGAGTGGTGTTTGAAGCACCATTATGAAGGGTAAAAGTATAAATTTGTGTCACACTTTCGACCAATTTATCAACACAAGTGAATTTAAGTATTTCTGACAAAAAGTCAATTTTAATCAAACATATGATCTAATTAGATTCATTCTAGATAAGCTAGATATTTCCACAACTTTTTCAATTAAAATTGTTGACTAAATGCATATGTACCACTACTTTAAGGATAATTTGTCAAAAAAGTAAAATTATTTGAAAAACTTGATGTTTCAATAACTCCTCATGTAAATAACATTTTTTTCAAAATATAAAAATACCCTTTTGTAGACCCATACACGTGGTTTTCAAAAATATATATATTTTAATAGTTTATTTATTATCTATATTTTATTTTGTATTTTTACTAGAAGTAGGTTATCAACACCAAATATTAGGTTGATTACCATGTCAAGAAAAAATACTAAAACTTATTTTTAAATAAAAGATTCTATATCAAGATGGTATATTTTTTTATTTTAGATAAATAGTTAATATGAAAGTTGGTGTCAAGTGGAAATAGTTATGTTTTTAATACACACACATTTTAATATTTATTTTAAAATATATTTATAAAAATTGAAAAAAAAAAATTCCATGCACTAAAATTTCAAGTTATAACTACACACAAAAAAATTGATGGAAAAAAAATTACTATATAAAGAACGTTGTCTCATGTAATTTCATTTTTCAGTATTTTATCAACAACTAAATTATAGTGTCAACTAATAAAAAAATGTATTCAATGTTTGTTTTTAAAAAAAAAATGATATAAAATATATTAAAAAATACACATGTTTTATTAGTTTACATCATTTCAAAATTCAAAACATGTCACTTTTTGGTGACTTAATTTTAAAAGTTGGATAAATGTTGGCTATTTCCTTTATAAAAGTGTGGGAGAGCTTTTTACTTTTTTCCTGAAGTGTATTTGATGTGTCAGTTAAAAAATGTTCTATGATATTTTTTTTAATTTCACAATCATGATGCTTTTTACTGATTCAAAAAGTGAACGACATGCAAGACATGAAACATACACTAATGATAAAAAACTAATTAATATTTTGTACTTAAATTTATTGTACATAAGATTTTATAGTTAAATTATACACTTGAACAAGTCTTATAGACTAATTTGGTCTAAAGAAAGTGAAAAAATCATCATTAGAAAATTGTGATTGCTTTAGAAATAGAAAACAAGCTATAGCTAATATTAGAATTATGATAACATACTCTATTCATGTGAGTCTTTTTAACGACTAGTATCTAATAACTTTTTCCCAACATTTGATTGATTGCACCTAGTCTTAAGGATTTGGTGATTGTTCAATCTAGCCATAATTCCTCATGTGGGGTGGATGGATTTCTTGGTTCTAGTACACATTTATTTACTTTCAAGCATTATGGGAACATAAGGAGAATTTTGTTTCTTCTAAATTTATTAGCACATTTCTACTCTTCTTTGGTTTTATTATCTATTTGTATTGTTATTCTTTATTAGTTGTTGAGAATAATTTGTCTAATTATGTTATTTTAGTCTTAATATATATTTTATATGGTCAATAACATTATATTCAAACTTAAGGGCTTTGACATTTTGTGGATTTGTCTTTGATTTTTCTATTCACATAACAAAAGGAAAAAAATTCAAGACACCGATAGTAACATTCATTTTATCTAAGTTTTAACACTTAGCATATGTTAGTGGAAAATGTAGACTAAAATATGTAGCATCGATTTTTCTTAAGGGATGGATTGTAGGCACCCATTCCTAATAAGTTTCAAATACTTAACTTTTGTTAATGGAAAATGCAATTTAAAAGATCTAATGCATATTTCCTAAGTTTGTGGTTTGTCAACATACACTTCATCCAACTTTTAACACTTATCTTATATTAATGAGAAATACCAACTAAAAAATCTAACATTAATTTTTCTATGAAAAACATTGTAGGCTTCCATGTTGTCCATGTTTTCACACTTAGTTTTCATTACTCAAAAATTCAAGTTAAAGGATCTAGAATCCCTCCCCTCTCAAAAAGAAAAATTGTATTCAACTACTAAAGTCTCTCGTTTACCCACCACATGCCCATATAATCATACTACTTTGCTCAATTTGATTAAGTAAAATCAAACCTTCATTCAAATTATCAAACTACAATTTATATACTTAAGATCTAGTTATAGACACTATTACACCAAAGATTATGCCAATATAGTCTTAAATGTCAACTTCAAGACTTAGCAAGTCAATAATACATCAATTAGTCTCTCCTACATAAAATCTAGATATAGATATTATTACACCGAAAACTATGACAATACAATCTTAAAAGTCGACTTCTAGACATAACAAATCCATAATAACACCAAAGATTATGACAATACAATCTTAAAAATCAACTTCTAGACATAACAAGTCAATAAAAAACTAATTATTCTCCATACATAAGACTCAGTCCATGAAAAAGAAAACAATATGATTTCATAAGGTTGTAGGTAAAATAAGACAAACCTATGTAGAAAAAGCAAAGGACTACATCATTAACAAGACTACAACCATAGAAACCAACCCAAAGAAAGTAGACCAACCATTGTAGGGTGGGTAAGAAAAAGCAATAGTCAACAACTAAAGAATAAAATGCATTAATTTTCCAAAATGTCCTATTCTAATTAGTCTTCGTATAAGAAAACCTGCAAAACAAGTATTTGAAAAGACTTGTATTAAAGTAAACGAACCATGTTGAAGAGTACCTAAATAATACAAACACAAATGTCTTATTGAGAATAAAGAATTTCCGTATAGAAGATTTTGTAGAATGAAAATTGGTAGATCTGACGTGACTTTCTAAATACATCACAAGATTTGCAAATAGATTATATGTAAGAAGAACGCGTCTCCACAAGTCACATTCTCACCTATAATTTGTTTTCAAATAGATGTGCCTTTAAAAGTATATGAATATGATATCCATTAAGCAATTTATTGGAAAGTCAAGGTCTAGGTAGTATGTTCTTTTATTTGTCGAAGTAGATTGTTTTTTATAATAATAAGAGGAGTATGGGGTAGTTTCATATATTACAAATTGTCTATAAATTAGGTTGGTCGGTATTGTAAATTATGAAAGTATAATTTTCAACTTTCAAACAACAAATATAGATGAACAAAAAGCTACAAAACTATTTGAAAATAAAAAAGCTGATAATGTGGTCCAATGACATGATAGTAAAATTAACAACTACTATTTTATGATTTATTAGATTTAATGTAGTTTTGAGTGGATTTTTATTGACATGTTTTTTGAGGATACTATTATCTACAAAATATTGGCATCTATGTTTTTAAGTAGTTGATTACAATGTGCAAAGTAATTATACATCTACTCTAGAAGTCTCATTCAACTAAGCTATTATGATTAGAGGATTCATATTTCATGAGTGGTGGAACTCACAAGAACTCATCTATCACAATCATGAACTCAAATTTCATTGCCCCATTTTATGAGGATACAATCATATACAAGATATCAACATCTATTATTTTAATTACTTGATTACAACATTCTAAGTAATTATACAACTACACTAGAAATCTCCTTCAACAAAGCTATTATGATTAGGGGATCCATATTTCACAAGTAATTTGGTTCATAAGAACTCATCTATCACAACCGTAAACCCAAATTTTATTGACCCATTTTTTGAGGATACAACTATTTACAAGATACTAAAATCTATGCTTTTAAGCAATTGATTATGTAACATGTAACTATATAACTACACTAGAAGTCTCCTTTAACTAAGCTATTATGATTAGGGGATGCATATTTCATGAGAAGTGGCTCACAAGAACTCATCGGTCACAATCATGAATTCAAGTTTTATCAACTCATTTTTTTGCATACAACCATTTACTGCTTTTAAGTTGTTCATTACAATATGCTAAGTAATTATACACCTACATTAGAATTTTCCTTCAACTAAGCTATTATCATTAGGGAGTCCATATTTCATGAGTAGTGATTCACAATAACTTATCTATCATAATCATCAATTCAAATTGTATTGACCCTTTTTTAGTATACAATTATTTACAAAGTATCGATATCTATGCTTTTAAGTAGTTGATTACAACATGCTAAGTAGTTATACACCTACATTACACCTACATTAGAAGTATACTTCATCTATACTATTATGATTAGGGCATCCATATTTTACAAGAACCCATCTAGCACAATCATGATTGGTCTGCTTATTACTCATTGTATCAAGGTGATACTCATAGGAATGAAGTACCAAAACTTCTTAAGAGGTTAACAATCTCAATTCTACTTTGAATAAAGCATACTTAACCATGGAGTTTCTCACCCTAGCTAGCTTGCTACCCTGTTTGTAAACCCTCAAAAATTATTGTGCCTTACAAATTGTTAGATTATATTTTTTCTATTTTATGTTTTAATAATTTTCAGATGACATCCATGAGTAATCCTTATCCTAATAGCTTTTAACATTTATTTTTAATTTTATGGCAGGGGACCCACTTAACATGCAATTTTAATAAGAATTTGTTAGAAGGGGGGAGGAATATTGAATGTAACCAAATCACTATAAATTTTCACCCTCTACCTTATTTCCTTGTTGGATTATTTCAATGACAGAATAACTTTGGAACAATTGATATAAAAAATGGTATACTTATAGACAATATTGTTCAATGATTATATAAATTGATTTTTTCAAAGCTAATAAATTTTAGTCAAAATTGGTTGGCCAATTGACTTTCACCATTATATTACATGACACCATAGGTGAGTAGCATAAAAATTGGAAGATATAATGATATCGAATGAGAATGAGTAGCATTGTAGCCAAGTGTGTATCGGTGAAAATTGCATATCTTGTGCTTTTACCCTTTGTTTGGGACCCAGTTTGACTCAAGTATTTCTTATGCAGTGATAAGTGTACAAGTCTCATGATTTTTTCTAATAGATGACACACAACCCAACCCTTACTTGATTTGATCCACACTTATTCCTAGGGATTGCTCTTGATTCTCAGCTCACCCTTTTCTTGCCTAGGTTTAGATCCACAATTTGCATGATTCATGTTGTCAATTTTATAACTTATTAGAATGGAATTTTTAAATTTAATTTTTTGGCCAACCCAACCATTCCAACTAGTCATTGGGTGCTCACTCAAAGTGAAAAAAAATCACTTTCCACCTTTAGAGTTGTATTTAAGGGATAACCCTAATTCATTTTAAGGTACCCAAAAGTTATCAAAGCATATTATAGCACTATCATTCAAGCACTCATAGAGTATTCACTATTTCATTAAATATTTCATCATCTATGGAATTCACTACATGACTACCTACTATTTTTTATTTTATAAAAGCCATTAAACTCATATCCTAGGGTTGACCAAGGGAGAATACACCCTACCTAGAAAAATCGTGTAGGGTGTACCTAAACACCAAAAATTAGATAGGATAGATCACAAACATCTAGGTGAAATAAAATTTAAGTATAAGAGTTTAGCAAAAACAATCCATGTATAGTTTTTTCTACACCCTTAACCCAATAACTATATCAAGACAATTGTGGCCAACTTATGACTTATGTAATCAATTAACTAGTCTTATTTATGTATTCAAGTTAGCCTAATTGATATAATCAAGTAACCAAATCAGTTTGGATGATATCCAAGGCATAAATAGGGTATATATAGGAGGTAGTGAGTGTTATTTAATCATGATGTGATTTAATTTCTTATTGGATATATTTGGAGTTTTTCTCTCTAAATTTGACTTATTATTCTCAAGCATTATAAAGTATTTGTATCATATTTCCTATTATATTCTTTTCTTGTGCAAGTTATTTCATTATAAGTGGTATCAAACATGATCTTGACACTCAAAGGACAATAATCAAAGATTTTTTTTTTTTATCAAGAAGTGAAATTGGAATTGTGTATCTCTCTCAAATTAATTTTTTTTTAATTTTTTAACAAATTAAAGTATATCTTGAAGTTGTTATGATCCTAGTTTGAGGTCATGTGGATCATATTTAGACTAAGTTATTAAAAAATTAGATTTTCCACTAAATTCATTCTCAATTCTATAAATTAGCAATTTTCTTGGATATATTTTAAAAATTTGATATCTAGGCCCAAGTACATCACAATAAAATTTTCTTTTTTTTTAGTAAGTTTATAAAACTATTTTGGTGGCATCATGGCAAGGGATTCAATAAGAGGAAATTAAAGGAATACCATCATACTAAGGAAGTATATTGAGAAGGATTATCCAACTATGTAAGAGACTAATTTCATGGGTGTTCAAGCGTGTATAGATGCAAAAATCACTAAGGTTAAGGTAGCTCAAAAATAATATATCAATGAAATATGCACCCAATTAGATTCTCTCTTAACCTCTATGGATAATTGGCAAGTGAATTCACACCACAAGAGTTGGGAAGAATATTTCTCTTCTAAAAAATATGATTATTTTGGGTTTGAATCAAATCTAAAGTTAGATCATCACCCAAATAATTTCATGACTAGGCACTTCACACCAAAGATGGATATATCAAATTTTGATGGTAAGGATCCAACCAATTGTCTCTACCCAATGAATTAGTTCTTTGATCTTCATCATGCTCCATGTCAAAAAAGGCATCAATGGAATCCTTGTACTTGGAGCCAAACTAATTCATTTGGTATCATTGGCTATGTGAAGAGAAGACAAAAGGTGGGATGTGTTGTCACATGATCTATTTTTCAAGGGGAGCTCACTACATATTGTGGTGTTAATATTATGGATATATAATTCATACAACTTACCAATTAATTAATCAAACAAGTAAGGTCAATGATTATATTCATCAATTCTAAAGAAATTATTCAAGAGTGGAGAATGTTGTAAAGAATTTTTTTAAGGAAATATTCCTATGGAGTTCAAAGGACCACATTGAATATGAGATACACATATTCCTTCCAAATTATATGTGTCAAACAATGATTATAGTGAGGATAATAAATGAAAAGTGTGTGGAATAGAAGGAAAGTTTTTGTAAATATAAGAGATAGAAGCACTCTTAAATAGTCGCTCTAATGTAGAGCAGGGGTAAACACTCTCTCAATATGATAGTACCAATATATACTCACTCCATCGTTTCATTGGAGGCAGCAACTCAAACACTTTATTACACCTTGTCACCATTTATGACACAACCTAATGAGAATTCAAGGATGGAAAACACATCAACATGCACATGAATTATGGAACAAAGGACAACAATGTTTCAATACTTCCCAACACATTTTGTGACTCACAAACCCTCTTGAACCAAACACTTATTTCCGTCAATGCACCACACAACAATGGCTTCATTCAAACAATGGCTTGTAATCAACAATGCAAATGACCAAAATCACCAACAAGGAAGAAACAAAATTGAACATAAGGCTCTTGATTGTCTCATAGTTGTTTCAACATAACATAAAGGTTTTCAAACTTCTAGGACTCAAACTTGTGTAATACAACATTCCCAACTTATGGTTTCTTGTCACAAGGCACACAAAAACCCCATCACTCAATCAAAACAAGGAATTAATTGTTAATTGTATCTTTGGTCTGGAATAACTTTCAAAAACATGACACAAAAACTATTAGATCATACTTCATGAAATAATGCAAGGAACTTATCAAACAATCATCATGGAGGATTTTAGGATTGTCCCAATGAGGAAATGAAAATGGACTATCATTAATAACTTTCACAAAACAAATAATAAATCCAATCGCTTTAGTTGTATTAAATATAACTTAGTTACAAAATTTTCATCCACTTTTCATCAAGATCTAACAGTGGAAATGAAAGTTATGGTGGTTTTCCCAAAACCGAGAACCCTAGTTAGGGTCCATACCTGTCCTCACAAAAATGATCATAACTTATTCAAATCTCCATGAAAATGATCCAAACAAAAATAATTGAGAGCTAGAAATATTTATTATTACATTCCAATTGGTTTCATCCCAATATCATATCATACATGGCCATACTAGCACGTTTTCAGACTGCAAATTTTGGAAAACATTGTTAGAAGAGGGTTGCCTTCACCAAAATGGCCATATCTCACAAAAAACTCGTGTAATTTAATGAAACAAAAATAATTGTAAACTAGAAAAAAAAATATTTTCATCCATATATTATATTCCTTGATATGAGGTTGTACCAGGTTGTACAATGCAAAACTTCAGCCTAAAAATAATGTAAGACTAAAAAAATACACACAAAATTGAGGTTTTCATTCATCAAAATTCAAAAACAATGTCTCCAATACACAATTAGATTTTTGGAGGGTGTCCTTATACATTCCCAACCAATCCCAATTGTTTTTAAATGGTTTCTTGATTTGCATGTAACCGTTTCTTGACTTTTTGACACCTTTCCAAAGTTGCATGACAACTTTTACAATTTTAAACCAAAGATCCTATAACACTCCAAAATGAACCAATGTGATTCCAAATGGTCATAAATGACCTTATTTATATCAATCATATCAAAACAAGACAAAACCCAAAATTGATTAACATGTGCATGAGGGCGCCCCTGCACCATACTCCGTAAGAAAAAGAAATTTGAGTTCCAGCTCAAATGATGGTCTGCTTTTCTTTCTCTTCTTCCAATTGTGTTGTATGCAGAGCTTTTCTCCATGATTTACTGGATCTTCTCCAGGGTTCTTGATCCTCACGCATTTGTGTTGTACTTTATTTTTGGACCTCCTCAAGAGGATCTTCTTTTCAAGTGCAAGACTCCAAAATTCTATGTCTCCTTCATATTCCTCGTTACTGTTGTCCATTTCTTCATCTTCAATCAAGTGTGCATGCTTGAACAACTATCAAAACTATTCAATTTTTTTATCCAACAAATCATGCTTATCACCAATAATCAAATCTTCAACTTCCTCATACAAATTCTCATAGAAATTAAAACTTTCCATGTGTCCACATTCAATATGTTTAATCTCCTTTATTTCATCATTCAATTCAAACAAATTAGAATCAAAATATGCATTATTTACCTCATTTTTTTTCATTGTCTTAATTAATTTGTCATCATTTATCACTTCCATATCCATATCTTCATGGTATTCTATCAAATCTCCTACAAGAGACTTGTTTATTTGCTCCATCTCCTCCTTCCATAGGAGATCATTATCTTCTTCATCCACTCGTTCATCACACCGAGGCTCGTCAAACTTTGTCATCTCTATGTATGCTTGAGAAAATTACTCTTCCATGATTTTTACACTTGCTTGAAGATATTATTGATCTTTTTTTATGTCCATGTCAATGAATGTCTCTTCTTCTTTTGTTTCACCTTCCCTTTTCAAAGTAACCATCTTTTTCTTCCTCCTTTTTTGAACAATCACCTTTAGAGGCCACTTCACATTCTTTCTCATTGGCCAACACTCAAAATTTCCTTGGTATAATTTATCAAGACACTGTTGCACTGTGAGCTTAATGTGTCTTTCAAACTCTGCCATATCTCTTTCAAAATCTGATCTTATCTTATTGGTTGCCATCTTCTCCTTATGAGTTTGTTGTTGCATCTTGTTGTCTCTTTTCTTTTCTTGAATTTTTCTCATGACACCTCACCTAGGTTTTCTTTCCTCTTCCTCACTACCTAGTCTTTTGGCATCCAGGTTCTTTATTTCATCCCACGAAATGCAATACACAAACTCCCAAAAATTCCTTTACCAAAATCTTTGGGCTCTGATACCAAAAAATGATGTAGAGCAAGGGTAAACACTCTCTCAATATGATAGTACCAATACATACTCACTCCATAGTTTCATTGGAGGAAAAAACTCAAACACTTTAGTACACCTTGTCACCATTTAGGACACAACCTAATGAGCATTCAAGGATGGAAAACACATCAACAGGAATAGACATTATGGAACAAGGGATATCAATGTTTCAATACTTTCCAACACATTTTGTGACTCACAAATCCTCTTGAACCAAACACTTGTTTCCATCAACACACCACAAAACAATGGCTTCATTCAAACAATGGAATGTACTCAACAATGCAAGTGAACAACATCAACAACAAGGAAGAAACCTGAGTGAACATAAGGCTCTTTTCAAACTTTTTTCAACATAACATAAAGGTTTTCAAACTTTCAGGACTCAAACTTGTGTAATACAACATTCCCAACTTATGGTTTCTTGTCACAAGGCACACACAAACCCCATAACTCAATCAACACAAGGAATGACAAGTTAATTATATCCTTGTCCTGCACTAACTTTCAGAAAAATGACACAAAAACTATTAGATCAGACTTCATGAGATAATGCAAGGAACTTATCAAACAATCATCATAGAGGGTTTTAGGACTATCCCAATGAGGAAATGAAAATGGGTTATCATTAATAACTTTCAAAAAAAAATAATGAAGTCAATATATTTATTGGGATTCAATATAACCTAGTTAAAGACTTTTCCTCCAATTTTCATCAAGATCCAATGGTGGAAAAGAAAGTTATGGCATTTTTTTCCAAAACTAGGAACCCTAGTTAGGGTTCAGACCTGTCCTCACAAAAATGATCATAACTTATTCAAATCTCCATGAAAATGATCCAAACAAAAGGAATTGAGAGATAGAAACATATATTATTCCATTCCAATTGGTTTCATCCAAATATCGTACCGTACATGGTCATACTAGCATGTTTTCACACTACAAACTCTGGAAAACATTGTTAGAACATGGATGCCTTCACCAAAATGACCATATCTCACACAAAACTCAATGAAATTTAATCAAAAATAATAATTGTAAACTAGAAATAAATATCTTTCCATCCATATATTATATTCCTTAATATGAAGTTGTACCAAGCTATACAATGCACAACTTTAGCCTGAAAAAAATGTAAGACTCAAAAAATACACACAAAATTGAGGTTTTCATTCATCAAACTTCAAAAACAATGTCTCCAACCCCCAATTCGAGTTTTGGAGGGTGTCCTTGTATATTTCCAATGAATCCCAACTTTTTTGTAATGGTTTCTTGATTTGCATGTAACTGTTTCTTGATTTTTTGACACCTTTCCAAAGTTGCATGACAACTTTTTAGCAACATGACAACTTTTACAATTTTAAACCAAAGATCCTATAACACTCCAAAATGAACCAATATGATTCCAAATGGTCATAAATTACCTTATTTACATCAATCATATCAAAACAAGAAAAAACTCAAAATTGATTAACATGTGCATGAGGGTGCCCTTGCACCACACTCCCTCAACCTACTAGACTAACTACACAACACATTTAAGAGAAGATAGATAAATGGTTGTGTTTTAAATATAATAGTAAATATAGTCAATGATAAATATACTTAAAATAAATTGTTATGCATTAAATGGTTGGGTGAGGAATAATATGGGGAAACAATATTAGATGGTGAAAATGAGACATATATAAAGAATCAAGACTTACCAAATTAACCATTTCTTGTCATGTACTTTCTAGAATTAGCTCACGACAAAATCTTAAGGTATTGGGTTTCTTGAAGAAATATGGAGTAACAATGTTTATAGACTTAGGAAGAATTCACAACTTTATCATCAAGAATTTAATTACTCATCTAAATTTATTTATATATCTAGCTCCAAATTTTATGTCTTGATTACAAATGGGGGTAATCTTAGTTGTTCAAGGAAATTTCATGGCATTAAATTATCCATGGGAGATTATCATATTTATTACCTAATATTTTCTATCTCCATATTTGTAGAAAATATTATTTTAGGACTGTAATGGTCAATTGAGATGAACTCTCAAGAGCTATTCATTTATTCCACTCAAAAGGAAGGTAGGAGTAAGAGGGTTGTGTGCAAAGTCTCCATAGATGGTAAACTATCACCAAATTCAAAAGGTTCTTAACAAGGGGGTAGATGGATTTTTGGCCCAAATTTTTTTATTAGAAGCGTAGCAATCAAAGGATTTTACACCTCTAGATCTACAAGAAATTGCATATAAGAATTCAATAGAGATGCCACAAGAATGGATCCTAAAAGGGATAAAATAATACCATTCAAATAGTACTAAGGAGCCAGCCACCCAACATTAGGCCTGAAAGTAACCCTATGTACAAAAAAGTGAGATCAAGAAGATGGTTTAGGAGATTATAGAGGCAAGATTATCAAACATAGCTAGAGTGCCTACTCCTTTCCCATGGTGATGGTACATAATAAGTATGACACTTGGTCCTTGTGTTCAAAATATAAATATCTCAACAAGTACACTATCAAGCATAATTTTACTATTCCAATCATTCACAATTTATTAGATGAACTCAATGGAGCTATATTTTTTATACAACTTGATATTTGATTAGGTTATCACCAAATTTGTATTAAGGAAGAATATATTCTTAAGATATCATTTAAGACTAATGAGTGTCATAATGAGTTTCTAGTGATTCTATTTGGTATTTGAATTCTCCTTATACATTTTAATTTTTTATGACTTCTATCTTTAATCTATTTTTGGAAGTTTGTATTAGTGTTTTTTGATGATATATTTATTTATAGAAATACATGGGAAGACCATTGTACCATGTAGATCAAGCATTAAAAGTTCTCAAACAACACCAAATTTATGCTAAACCTTTCAATTTCTCTTTTGGTCTCAAAGAGGTGGAATACTTGGGTCACATAGTGTCTTTTGAAGGAGTAAAGGTTTATACCAATAAAATCAAGGGTAATATGGAGTATCTTATTCCTAAAATCATTAACATCTTGAAGGGCTTTTTTGGGACTCACTAGATGTTATAGAAGATCTGTGAATAATTATGGACACATAGAAGCACCCCTCAAACTTTGTTGAAGAAGGATATTTTTGAATGGAATGAGTTAGATAATTGTAGTGTAGAAAATGTATTCCTTTACATTTTCACACTTGTTTGGGCCCTCCTTGCTAAAATTGGGCTTCTTTATAACTTGTTTGGCTCTATTTTGTATCCACAAGGCCTATTTAATGCATCCTTTCGAGGATAATCCCAACACATATCTTAAGACCAATCATAAATTAATGTTTTTGGATTGTATGGCCTAGATTTAGTGATATGGGACTCATATGCCACCTTGGGCATATGGGTCCCACCTAAGTTTTGGGGCCTGGTCCTGAATTTAGCATAGAACTTAGCATTTCTTAAAATTTATGTCCCAATACTAGCCTACTGGGACTCATATGCCCCAACTGACGTATGAGTCCCCCTTAGCTTGCACCTAATTTTGAATTTAAATTCTTGGCAGGATTTTATCCTCCTAGATCTGATGCCAGTTTGTAGTGTTGTAATTTCAAGAAATTTCACATAAACAAGTATAAATACAAGGCTATTTCACATATTTTCTCCTAGAAATTTCAAGTATTCAAGTATTCTAGCAATTTTTATGAGCAAGTGTGATCTAATAATTCAAGCATTCTAGCAATTCAAGAGCATTCAAGAGTCCATTATCAAGCATTTGGAGTTATATTCAAGATTCAAGCATCATGTCAAAGTCATCATACATCATGCTTGTTTTTGAGCTAACATTTGTGATGTAGGTTCTTATGATTCAAGCAAGTATTCAAGCCAAGATCCATATCATACAATCAAGATTCAAGATCTACATTCATGCTAGCCATTTCATACAAGATTGTAGCCTTTGTTTTAAGGGTTTGGTGAGTTACAACATAGCATATTTGTTCATTCATCATTCCTCCATTCTATTTCTATTCATTTCAAGGTTTGACCAAGGAAAAAACCTATCCACTAACAAAATAATATTTTTCCCTCTTTGATGTGTGATTTTCATATCTAGGTTGAAGATTCATTGAAGAGAAATATTAGAGAAAGTTGCAAAGTTGTCAAAGTTGCAAAGTTGCCAAAGTTGTCATCTACATTGCAAGATCACGAAAAGTCACTTACAGGTCAATATTCAGAGTTTCAGACTCAAAGATTGAAAGAGAGAAGCTACAAGAGTACACTAGAGGATATTAGAGTTTTAGATCAGCCTTGATACTGGGATTAAATGGCCACTTGCGGCGTATGAGTCCCAATATACCATATTTTAAGAATTTTTTGTAGATCCTAGTTTGGCAATTCTAGATTATGGTTTCGGCCCGAAACCCTAAACTGGGACTAAATCACTCCTATTGGAATATCAGTCCCAGTGTGCATTAAAAGTCAGGTTTTTAAGAGTGTAGACCTTGTTTCAAGCCTTTTTAGTTTTCCAAGTGCACCTCTATTTATCTCCAATTTGTTATTCTGATTTGAGTTCATTTTCTAGGTTACATTGTTAGGTTTTGCATGTTACTTTTGTTGAATAAGAAAATTGAGAGGGGGGTAAATACATTGTCATATATTTTAACCTTTAATTCAATCATTAGAACTAATACTTAAAATTTCTTAAACGAATAATCATCAAATACCAATGCAGAAACTCAAATCCAACACATAAACACAATAACACCATATTTACATGGAAAACTCAATCAAGGAAAAACCATGGTGAGGATTAACTCACACTATAGAGAATATCAAAAGTAATTATAAAAAGGCTCATTGCCTAAAACAAGGCTCACTACTTGAGATAAGGCTCACTACTTGAGATAAGGACTCTTTGTCCAACAGGGCTACAACCCGGAGGGCTCACTACCACAAAGATAAAAAGAAGACAAATAAGACGTGTTATAGAGAGACTACAATCCCAATACAACAAAGGATTCCACCACAGTTACTTTATCAACTTGCATGAATGATAGAGTTCGCCTTCTGCTCATTACATATGAAAACTCAGCATTAAGCTTTGCACTGATCTACCGCACACAACTCACACAGAATTTCTTAATAGCATCAATTTCTCATCTACTCTTTCACTTATCTTCCTTCTTTCCTCTTGTACATTTTTCATTACTAGCTCATATTGTATTTATACTATCTCCAACCTTGAAAAAGATCCAAAGTCGGCCATCCAATTTCAAATTCAAATTAGGTTGGCACCAAACATCCTAGGGTGGAATTAGAATGAGGGCGACCCGAACACATGCTTCATCGGGACCCAAAATAGATCCAACATGCTTCATTAAATTTGAAGATAGTGCTTAACATAAGTTTGGCCAAACCAGTGTAAAACACATAGAAAAATTAAGCTTGAAACTTCCAGAAACCAAAAATATCTTCAATGCAACCAAAACATCTTAACTCTGGAACCACAAATCAAAAGACTTCATCAAAGAGAAATCTAGACTAGCAACATTTCTCCTAGACCTCAACCAGAACACAAAAAAACATAGTTGACAATTGGTGAACACAGCTCAAACTTCACAACAAACCAAAAACGAAAAATATGGGTATAGAAACCTTCAACAACCATGACCAACATATTTGAACCACATAAACATAGGGGAAAATAGCAGAGCAACAACTGAATACCTATAAAATTTCTTTAATACAATTTTCTCAATATCCTCAACATATACAACCAACAACAACTAGTAGATAACCAACTGACCAATTGAAATCAATGAAAAAACATTCAATCCTTTCTTCATTCTTGCAACAATCTCCCCCTTTGTCATTGATGGCAACACATGATGTGAAAAAAAATCAAAGACACCATACCGGTTCTGAATATACTTCTTAGGATTTTTCTTTTTGCTTCTCCCCCTCAGAAGATTATCTTTCTCATTACCTTCTTTCTCTCCCCCTTTGACATCAATGGCAATGGAAAAAGATATGTTCATTGAATCTTCATTTAACATGAAAACAAAATAATCACAATGACAACACTTGAAACTACTTGCTCCCCCTAAGAGGTAGCCACCAAAACATCAGTCCAAAAAGATAGAACCATGAATCCACCATATCAATGCATATCCATATGCATCTTAGTTCATGAAAGGAGGGGCAATAACCCCTAACTTCTCCCGGAGATACTCAAAAGTATCGTTAGGAAGATCCTTCATGAAAATATCAACAATCTTATCCATTGTCGGAACATACTCAAGTTTTACTTCATTCTCCATGACCTTCTCTCTCAAGAAATGATATCTAATAGACATATGATTTTCCCTCGAGTGCATCACAAGATTCCTTGAAATGTTAATTGCACTTGTATTATCATAGGAGATAGAAATGGGATCATCATATAGCACTATGATATCTTTTAATGTCTACTTCATCCATAGAACTTGTCTACAACAAGATGCAACATCAATATACTTAGCTTCAATAGTAGACAAGGCGACTGAATCTTTCTTCTTACTCAACCATGCCACTAATCTGCATCCAAAAAATACTGCACACTTGTACTCTTTTTGTCATGCAGACATCTAGCCCAATCTGCATCTGTATAGGAAATAAGTGTAAAGTCAATATCTTTAGGATACCACAATCCATAATTCAGAGTGCCATTCAAATATCTGAATATTCTTTTAACAACAACATGTGTTTCCTTTAGATCTTCTTGAAATCCATCCACAAGACAAACCACATGCATAACATCTAGTCTAGTAGATGTCAAATACAATAATCCACCAATCATAGATCTTGTAATGCCCCACCATGCAACCCTAGAGGAAGTTGCATTTAACTACTTAAACGAAATAATTTTTAAAAAAAAAGGATAAATAATAAATAAGTTAATTAATTAATGCTAACAACCTCTAAGGTTACGAGACTAAGGTTATATAGAACCTTGACAAAACATGAATATAAACTAAGACAATTATTTAATTGATAAATTTACACATACATTCCAAGTAAGGTGAAATAACAACAAACATAAGATAAGACTTTCGATTTCATTAATCCATTCAAAACCATAAGATTACAATCACTCATTTCCTGAATGAGGCAAGTCCAATAACATAGAGTTACAATTAAAAATTCCACCTCAATAACCGGAGGGGTAATGATAACATGAATAATGGAAAGGATAACAAGAAGAACTACAATTGAAACAACCACGAGCTCTCCCACTGGAAGTCTCGTCCACACAAACAAGGAGAAAACCCAATGGAGTAAGGCGCACGTTCCACCCAACCAAGTGGAACCCAAAGGTCCACCCCCGTGCTAGGAGATAGTAACCAGAATCTCTAACCAAGGACATCTACCTCTAGACATAGGCTAACATAACCATATTGAAATAACTACAATAACAACACATAATCACAGGGTTACAATGCTTCCAGAAATTACTTGATCAATTGCATCACTGATGCGAACATACTGTTGACCTAGGAGAAGTGTCATCACATCGTTACATAGGTTATCCTGGTAACCTCTAATGACTTCCGGCCCCTCATGTAAATGAATGCGGAATCAGTTATCTTTCATGGTGACAAGATAACGATCTTGCCATTCCAGGCCTTCCCATATCATCCCAAGTCTTTACAAGCCCTTGCATGCATGAGCAAGGCATAATTATCTTATTAAGTGTTTGATGCTCCCAATAGATTAATTTAGTTATCACTGGATTAACTAACTTGTAATGAGCTATCCTGGCACCACTTCATGTGCCGACCCTCGTTACAAGCCACTCCCCTATGACGACACGTGGAATAGCCCCACAATCCCAAGGATACTCAAAAGGGACACACAACAAAGGTGTTCAAACCACTTCAACTCTAGGAGGTATAACATAGAACAAGGCCACTCCTTACAAGGAGATACAAATCCCATAATCCGCCCTAATACCAGAAATAGAATACACCCCCGTTTGTGGAAACCGGGTAATGATTGACAACTTACTACATGCTTCCCAAGGTACAAAATAGGTTGACAACCTGACACGACAACCCACATTAAGAAACGACCCTATCTGGAAGACTTACAAGTATCAAGCCCACATATCCCAATGACGACATGAATAGGTCAATAATCAAGACGAAAATGAAATCCTACTTTGGGTTCACTAAACCCATTTCCTCATTAATATTTAGGAATTCACCGCATTTAATAAATCAGGAAAAGAATAAAATTCAACTCCAATGTTCAAGTTTCACTATTGTTCAATGATAACAAGATTAGTTTAACATCTAAGTTTCAAGATAAGACGTTAGAATTTGAAAAGGTCTATGGCAAAATCATTTGTTAACTAAGTAAGACGCCAACACATTTCTTGTCAAATCATGTTTAACCTTTCAATATGTCATTGATTTAATATTAATAACAAAAAAAAACACGCCATAGTAAAATATAATTTCGATTTGCCCAATCAGTTTGCCCAAGAAAATAATTCCCCTTTGCAAAAGCAATTAAGAACTATTTAATTAATTAATTATTTCCCCACCTTTAATCCCAATTTCACTAATGCAAAAAAATAACATACCCATGCCTTAATATCATTATTATAATATTAAAACTAATAAATTTCATTATTAAATTAATATTAAAATAACATACATATTATAATATTAAATATTAACATTTAATATTATAACATATATAATATTTAATATTAAATAATAATAAAAATAATAATAAAAAAATAATAAAAAAACTAATAATAAAAAAAGACCAACCCTGATTTAAAAGGGAGGCAAAACCCCCTAGCCGCACGCCCCATGGGTGACTATGGTTACACACAGCCGACCCCCATGAATGGGGGCGACTGTGTGTAAACACAGTCATCCTCCATGGTGGCTGTGCGTGCAAGTAAGGAGGGGGCGGGGTGCGGCTCCCCTCACCCGCCTCCCATGGGGCGCGGTGGGGGTCGAGCCCCCTGCGCCTCCCCTGCTTTTTTTATTTATTTTTTATATATATATTTTTTTTAAAAAAAAATTCGTATGTAATTTCAGGATTTTCAAAAAAGAACACAGGCCTATTTTCTGGAAGGAAAATTTTTATATTTTCTTTTTTTTTGAAAAGAAAGAAATGGGGCATGACCTCAACCCCAACATAAAAAAAAACAAATATTTAATTATATATATTTACATATATATAAATTTTTACCACCAAATTTCCAATGAAGATAAATTGAGGAGAAGAATAAATTTTCTTTCAAAGATATCATGTTGAAAACAAAACAAAACTCCATTGTTCTTCCTTGGAGAAATTATTTATTATTTTTTTTTTTAAAAGGTGAGATTTTTCACAATAAACTCAGTTTTCCATATGGGTTTTTCCATTGCATTTCACAACCAGAAAATTGAAAGCATTTTGCAACCAAATTTTCAACATCAACATATTTAAATTTAAATTTCCAAAAACAATAAAACCAAAGACAAGAACCTGGTAAATTTTGAATTTGAAGATGACTAGATGATGATTAGCTTTCCCTCTTGCTTCCAATCCAATTTCTCAAGATTTTGCAACTCCAATAAAAAAACCCACAAATTTGAAGAATCCTCCTTTTACAAATTCCAATTTTTCCTTCCAACTTCAAGCTCTCCCCAAAATTCTCAAGCAAATTCAAACACATAAGGATTTTGCCCTAAAACCCAACAACCCTCATAAATTTCAGAAAACAAAAATGGAAAATATCTATTTTTGAATTTTTGAATTTTTGAATTTCCAACTTTTCAACTTTGACTTTTAAATTCATTTCCCTTTAATTTTCAATTTTGCCCAAATATGCATAAAATTCCCAGAATGGGTAATTTAACTATTACAACATTATAAATTTAATCAATTAATAACATGGATTTACTCAACGATTAATTTATTTAATAATTAGATTAAATTAACAATAAAATAAATTACATCTCAACATAAATCAACAAATTAATTTCCAATTTAACTATAAGAGCATACATTTTACCATTTTCCTAGCTTGCACAATAAGCTTGAATTTAAAGCCAGAAGACCCAAATAAGACAACTTAACCCGACTAACACCAGACGACACACTAGGACTAGGGTGACGACTTGGCACAGAATCCTAGCTACTATCTCCCAATCGATTGCCGTTGGGCAATGGACACGCTCGAACCTGAGAAACCAGGTGGAGTCGATGTCTTGTACCTGTCAACCTACAAACACAGAATATATACACATGCAATATTATGACATAAATAAGGCACACTGTGAAGAGGAAATCACGAGATCGCAGGGCACTCACAAGCGAGTGATGCGATACCGTCCTCTTCACCAATACAATAGTTCTAACTGACGCATCTAACATAGCAGCATAATCGAAAGCGTGAAACATCATAAGTTAAATATCCACATGTGTTAATTCCAAACATGGCATAATGATTATATCCAAATGTAATATCACCACATCAAAATACGTCACGATAAAATAGTGATCCACTAAAATCAAGTACATAGTCCAAGTACAAAGCAAAACTAAAGCATAGAGAGGAACAACATAATTCGCACAATAGATCAAAACGATGGGGTATTACAGATCTATACTTGATTTGATCAGCCTTAGGTGAATCATAATCTTTTCCCAATTTACAACTAGTCACCATCAGAGTACATACCAGTTTGGAACCATCCAACCCAAAATTCTTCAACATCTCTCTCACATACTTAGACTGTGAAATGAAAGTTCCTTTCTCTATTTTATTAATCTGTAGCCCAAAAAATAAATTCATCTCCCCAAACATACACATTTCAAATTCTTTCTGCATCTCTTCCACAAACATCTTGCACATCTTTTCATTTCCTTCAAGAATAATATCATCAACATATACAACTATAATCAATATTTTGTCATTATCAATCTTAAAGTACAAATTAATGTTTTTCATACCTTTGTTAAATCCTTATTGAATCAAATACCTATATAACCTTGCATACCAAGCTCTAGGAGCTTGCTTCAATCCATATAAAGCTTTTTTCAATCTGCACACCATATCCGGTTGATTTGTTAAATGAAATCCTTCTGGTTGTTCCATGTAAACTTCTTCTTCTAGCTCACCATTCAAAAATGTTGACTTGACATCCATCTGATAGACTTTGAAATCTTTATAAGCAACCAATGCCAAGAACATCCTTATAGCTTCCATTCTTGATATCGGGGAATTTTTTCCCTAAAAATCTATACCTTCTACTTGTGAGTAGCCTTTAAACACAAGCCTCACTTTGTTTTTGACAACTTCTCCATTCTCATTCAACTTATTTCTAAATACCCATTTTGATCCAATGATATTTTTGTCTGTAGGTCTTGGGACCAATTCCCAAGTCTAATTCTTCTCAATTTTTAAAAGTTCTTTCATCACTTCCTTCCAATTTTCATCTTTATAGGCTTCACTTACTATCTTCAGCTCAATCTTAGAGAATAAACAAAAAATTACTTCAGTAGTAGCTTTGATTTTGGTTAACACACCTTTTGTCTTGTCTCCAATAATCTTATTTTTTGAATGATTCCTTTGTACATATTTCGGTTTCCTAGGGGACATCACCGAAGCATCTTCGTCTCTTTCATCCTATTCATCCAACTTCTTCTGCTCATCTTTATCCCATTTTTTCGTAATTTCTTCTATTCTTGCACAATCACGTTCATCAGATACATATCCATCAATATCAATAGAATTATTTATTGTCTCATCAACCTTCACATTCGATCTCTCTACAATTTTTCTTAGTCTTTTATTGAAACATTTGTATGCCTTGATTTTAGCAGAATACCCAAGTAATATGCCTTGATCACTTCTTGCATCAAACTTACCCAAAGTGTCCTCATCTCTTCTGATATAGCATTTTCTTCTGAATAATTTGAAATATTTAACTATAGGAATTCTTCTATGCCATAGCTCATAGGGAGTCTTTGTACTATTTTCTCTTGCTTGAACTTGATTTAATAGATAAAAAATAGTATGAATAGCTTATTTCTAGTAAACTTCTAGTAAACCAGCTTTAGCAATCATTTATCTAGCAACCTCTTGAATTGTTCTATTTTTCCTCTTAACAACTCCATTTTGCTGAGGAGTTCTCGGGGTAGATAACAGTCTCTTTATTCCATGCACTTCATAAAACATATTGAACTCATGGGAGGTGAATTCTCCACCTTTGCCAAATCTCAAGCATTTTATCCTCAAATTCACTTCATTTTCAACCATAGCCTTGAATGCCTTGAATCTATCTAATGCATCTGATTTCTCTCTAATAAATGTAACCCATGTATATCTAGAATAATCATCAATTAAAAGTATAAAGTATGTTTTACCAAGTAGACTTCACACTCTCATAGGACCACAAAGATCTGTATGAACTAAATCTAGTAGTCCAGTACTAGATTGTTCCTTTGATCTGTAATGATTTATTGCTTGCTTCCCAAACTGGAAATTCCTGCAAATAGCATTAACATGATTTGTAATTCTTGGTAAATCTCTCACGTCCTGAACACCACTAATCCTTGCCAAGTTATCAAAATTCATGTGACACAATCTCCTATTCCATAGCCAACTATCATTTATCTGAGTCATAAAGCATCATCCATCAATACCCTTAAGTTGATAAATATTCCATTCAGATTTCTTTCCTATAGCAATCAATGTTCTAGATCCTTTCTGAATCTCACATTTCTCATCCTTAAACACAATATCATATCCTTTTCTTCACATCTGACCAACACTCAACACATTATTCCTTAATCCCTTAACATAGTAAACATCGTCAGTATGATGCTTGCCATCAAAACTTACTGAACCTGTCCCACAGATTTTAGCACCAGTATCATCTCCAAACATAACCAAGCCTCCACCATATTTCTCAAGCTTAAAAAATCTCTTATCACCAGTCATGCGATGTGAACAACCACTATCAACTACCCAAAAATTATTTTATTTTTTAGCATGTAGCGCAGAGATAACCATACCTTCATTTTTCTCCCTTTCCTTCTTCGGAGGGCTTTCCTTTACCTTTTTTTCTAAATTAGTAGAAGTAGGTTCATACTTAATCACTAAGAACAAGCATTCATTGTCATCTGGATTTTCATATTTTGAATCTTCATCTGAAATACTAGCATTATCATTCACATAGTAAGCTCTGTTAATCTTCTTTCCTTTCTTTTCTTTCTCATATCTTTGTTTATTCCTTTTAGCTCTTTCCAAACACTTTGTAGCATAATGACCTATTTCTCCACAACTAAATAATTTAAAGGGAAACTTACCTTCATACTTTTCAAAATCTTTTCTCATTCTTCTCACAAAGTTAGATTCTATTTTATCAAATTTCTCTTCATCTAGATCTTCAGATTTTGTAGCTTTGAAATCAGTCTTTGATTTTCCTCCATTTCTTAGACTCGGATTCCTCATTTCATAAGATGTCAAAAATCCTAATAGATCCTTAGTACAAGTCTTATAATCTATAGTTTTCTCAATAACACTCACCTTCTCAATGTAAGAATCAAGAAGAGTTCTACGAATCTTCTTTACAGTCCTAGTTTCATCTATAGTAGCACCAAGAGATCGAATTCCAACCACTACCTCATCCAATCTCTGTACATAAGCTTTAATTTTTTCATCTTCAGACATATGTATAAGATCAAATTGTGTTTCCAAATTCTGCAATTTTTCGTCTTTAACTCTTTCATCACCATCATGTGCTCTTTCTAAAGCATCCTAGACTTCCTTAGCTATCTTTAAATTATGAACCTTAATCAACTCAGAATGTACCAGACTATTCTTTAAGATGAACTTTTCCTTATTGTTCACTTCATGTAATTTGATTTTTTTAGGTGTACTCAAACCATTATCAAGAGGAGTGTAAGGATTATTGTAATATTTCTCCACATCATATCCGCAATACTCCAAATATTCTTCCATAAAAACTTTCCAGACACCATAATTAGTTCCATCAAACCTCATATAATCAAAGACCATCTTTCTAGCCATCCTGGACCTTCCTCAAGCGGTTAAGATCTTCACTAGGGAACCAAGATCTGATACCAATTGTTGAATAGGACAACTAAGAGGGGGGGTGAATCAGTTGTCACAGATTTTAACCTTTAATTCAATCACCAGAACTAATACTTACAAATTCTTAAATGAATAATCATCAAATATCAATGCAGAAACTCAAATCCAACACATAAGCACAATAACACCATATTTACGTGGAAAAGCCAATGAGGGAAAAATGACGGTGAGGATTAAATTGCACTATAGAGAATATCAAGATTGATTACAAAAAGGCTCAATTCTTTAAACAAGGCTCACTTCCTGAGATAAGGCTCACTACTTGAGATAAGAACTCACTATCCAATAGGGCTACAACCTAGAGGGCTCACTGCCACAAAGATACAAAGAAGACAAAGAATACTTGTTACAGAGAGACTATAATCCCAATAAAGGATTCCACCATAGTTACTTGATCAACCTGCATAAATGATAGAGTTTGCCTTTTTCTCACTACATATGAAAACTCAACATTAAGCTTCGTACTGATCTACCAAACATAACTCTCACACACTTCTGAATAACATCAATGTCACATCTACTTTTTCACTTATCTTCCTTCTTTCCTCTTGTACATTTCTCATTACTAGCTCATCCTATATTTATACTATCTCCAACCTTGAAAAAGATCCAAAGTCGACAATCTAATTTCAAATTCAAATTAGGTCAGTGTCAAACATCCAAGGGTGGAATTAGAATGAGGGCGAACCAAACACACACTTCATCGGGACCCAAAATAGATCCAATGCACTTCATTAACTTCAAAGATAGTGCTTAAAACAAGGTCAACCAAACTAGTGTAAAACACATAGAACAATTAATCTTGAAACTTCTAGAAACCAAAAATATCTTCAATGCAACAAAAAAATCTTAACTCTAGAACTACAAGTCAAAATACTGCATCAAAGAGAAATATGGACCAACAACATTTCTCATGGACCTCAACCAGGACATAGAAAAACATAGTTCACAACTGGTGAACACAACTCAAACTTCACAATGAACCAACAACCAAAAATATGGATATAACAACCTTCAACAACCATGACCAACATATATGAAGCGCACAAACATAGGGGCAAATATCGAATCAACAACTGAATACCACTAAAATTAGTTTAATACAATTTTCTCAATATCCTCAACATATATAGCCAACAACAACTAGTAGACAACCAGTTGACTAGTTGACATCAATGACAACACCTTCAATCATTTTTGCATTCTCGCAACAACTTTCATTACTTGTATTTATAAGCCTTTGCTTAGTGGTGAACCCCCTTATTGTCTTTAATCACACCCCTAGGACACCTTATCGTAGATCTCTTTCCCTCATTCGACCATCCCTAGTTTGAGATCTATATGGTTTCCTTGAATGAAATATAAGGAAATTGGTGGAGGAACCCTAAATACCCCTTTAATTCCATCTCTCAAAAATATTGGAATGCGATTTTCATCATTTCATTTTGGTCAACCTAGCCTTTAGAACACTTTATTTTGTGATTTGGAGTACATCATCGTCCTAGATCTAGCTAACATTAACTTTGCATTAGGTCTTGCATTAGTTAATTTGCATCTAAGATTTTTAAATCTTGCATTAGTGAAAGTGCATATAGGTTGTATTTTTTGCATCTTGCATCATTGAATTTCATTTGAAATCTATAATTGAACATTGTCTAGACAACATTCAAACTAGAAAACCTAGCATTCACTTAGAATTTACTGAAATTAGTGCAAAAACCCTAATCTGGGACTCAAATCCCCCTTTGGGCGATTTAGTCTTGTGTTAGATCTAAATCTACATTTTACATCATTAACAACATTGTTTCTATGCTTTTGTGTGTTATATTTTTTTTTAGTTAACATAATTTATGTTTCATTCATTTCATTGCATCTAGCTTAACTCGGTTCATTTTGTGCATTACTTTGCATTTACACTTTTCATTCTAGGTTATTGTATGACATTGCATCATGGATTTGTGCTTTGGTAAGATATGGATGTCCTTAAAATCATTAGTAGATGTGTCAAGCTATGCTTTTGGAAATGATCCTAATGAAATTAAGCTCACTGAACTCCTAATGCATGTCCTCCTCGTGATGTTGACATCATTGGAGAAGATGATGACAACATGAACAACTTCATAGAGGATTTCCTTAACAACCTTGAGACTAATGCATCCTTTTATCCTTGAGATTCTTGAGATTCTTGGCCTTTTACATCCTAAAATTGAGTCACAAGATGAACCTAAGCCCCCTACATACAATAGGTGATCCTAGCACCTCTAACCAAGAAAAAAATCAACAATATTATGTTAACAAAGTGACCAACACATCAATTAACCTGGAAGAGACATATGGAAAATGATTCACGATTCTAAGAAAACAAGGATGCGATACAACACGTGAATATGAAATTCATCAACTCTTAGAGAAAATACCAACTAAAGATACTAAAGGGATAGGATATCAAGATCCTCCTCCCAACATAAGTGCCCTCCTTCCTAAAGAACAACCAATGCATCGTAATGATGATAAGGATGATAGGATCATCTAACTCAAGAAATTGGTGAATTTAGCAAGAAACAAAAGCTTTACAAATTTAAAGACTTACCATTCCTAGAAAATATAACACAAACTGAATGGAAACTAGAATAACTTGTTAACAAAGGTTGGATTGCAATGCCACCTCCTACTAGAACCAACAAACCTAAAAACAATAATTATTGTGCATATCATAGGACTCCTGGGAATCTCACCGATGAATTTCATTCTTTAAGAAGAATCCTCGAGAAACTTGATATGTTAGAAATAGTCCCTTAAAAGGGTGCCCTTTTGCTCCTTGCCATGTAATAGTTGTAGGATCATAATATCCTCACTATTACATGCTTTACATCTATTGCAAATCATTTTAATGCAAGGATATCCTTCTCATCACCTACCTCAGTTGATTCTTGTCTTACACATAGTGGGGGAAATAATTAGATAGCCTTGTCCTAGTACCACACTTGCTATTTTCCATTTGGCTAGTTGTCTGCCTTAAGTATACAATGAACAAGATTGGGATGGAGATGACCTACTCTAGGTTGAATCACATCTACCTTAATAGTCTTTTGTTTTTTTTTATGTTATGTGTGTGATTGCATGTATGTAATGTGATCCCCCAATACTATTATGTTTGATGTATCTCTCTCTTTGTGACATTCCTCTATTTGTACCTACATTCTTCTCTATGTTGTAAATATTTTCCTTTTGGGGACAACAAAAGGTGTTGAGTCATTCAGGTCTCTTCCATGTTGACCAAAAATCTTTTCCTTTATCTTTTATTTGTCTTGTGTTTTCCTTTTGAGAATGATGCAAGGCATCGAGACATTCAGGTCTCTTCCATGTTGACCCAAAAGCTTTTCCTTTATCTTTGCTTTGTCTTGTGTTTTCCTTTTGGGGATGATGCAAGGCATCGATACATTTAGGTCTCTTCCATGTTGACCCAATTTTTTTTCTTTATTTTTGCTCTCTTTGTGTCATTCTTCCTATTCCATGAGTATTCTAGGAATGATGATAGTTTTGAGCCCTCTAATAACATTGTAGCAAAGACATACTGACCGCAAATCCATGGATCCCTTGTGTGATTTTGCGATTTCATTTTGGGGGGTTGCTTCATTTGGAAACATATGACTTGGCATAGGGATTTCTGAATAAGCTCTCATGTCCTCTTTATCATTAGCATTTATCATTTGCTACTTTAAAGTAATTGCTCATAGCATGGTGTTTAGAAATTTCTTTAAAGTGGGGGCATACATTGGAATTATTCTTTTTCAACTCATGCTTCATTGTGTAGTATTCTTACTTCATGCAATGTGTCTTTCGCTTTGTGGTGACATTGGGAGTGATGTCCTTCAAGAGCATGATCTCTCAACATATTATATTCCTCTTAGTGGCTTGATGCGACACATTGCATGCCCTAAGTTGTGAATCTTTTATTCTTCAATTGGTCCTCTCTTGGACACATTAGGCATGATGTTCCCTAAGTTAAGACCTTACATGAACTAAGAAAAAATCCTTTGAACGTACCTTACACTAATTTTTCATTTACAATATCAATTATATGGCTACCTTGCATAACACACTTTGGTTTCTTATGGGACCATCTTGTTTGTTCATGAGTATCAAGCATACAATTTTTTGCTTGCCTCATGAATCTTATTCTTCGTATTGTGTGGCACCTTATCAAAGTTATCAGGAGGTATAGCTTTGGTATGGTTACTGTATGGGATCCAAACTTAGGCATGACTTTCCCATAGCCACTTGCTTGTCTATATGAGTACATACTGGCTGTATGCATATGTGTCTCACCGGGGGCTTGTTGACGCAGGATTTTGCAGGTAGCAGCAATCTTATTGGAAACTTAGCTATTGGGGGACATAGTGTGCTAGCTAAGTGACCTTAGGGATTTTATTGAAGCCAGATCTTCATTTAGTGGGGGAGGTAAAAGGTTAGAAAGATAGAAAAACATGAAATCTAAACTCTAGGCGATGCGCCAAAATCATAGACAAATTTACCAAAGCATAGTGTAGGATGCAAAGGCCCGAACCACCAAAATGTTGTTTATTAAGTAATTTTTTTCAAAAGCACTTTAAAACATAACAAACACCCTCTAATTTGCATAGAATAATCTGACATAACTTTAGCCAACACAGAGGAGTTGAAAAAACATGATTTGTATTTATTTAGCTATGAAAGATCACAAAAGCTGAAGAACAGGCATTCATACATTATAGAAAAATAATAGCACAGACTAACAGTCTTATCAAATGCATGAAAAATAGAAAGGTCGAATTGATTGGCACAGTCTGTAATCTTCAAGTTTAATAAAAATATTACAAAGGCTTTTCCCAGTGCTTGGGAGCATTTAGTAACTCAACAACAACCTAATAAAAGAGAAAAGGGGCCGTATAAATAGGCCAGTCCACTGCCTGAATAACCACAGAGAATGAAAGCTACGAGCAAACATCGATGCCCCAGATCACCTCTAGTCACCACTGAAAACAATGATCACCCAGGATCATGCCAACAATGCCATTGCAGGGAACATAAAACCATGCAGCAACAGAAACGAACACACGACACTATAGAAGAAAATGCAGCAACAAGCAAGCACAAATGGCGCAGTAGCAATTCCTAGATAACCGGTGCACAAGAAACTGCCATGCGTTGAGCAGACAGGGCCTGGAAGAAAGAATTAGGGATGTCCACCGAAAAGCTCCGAGGGAGCCATGTGGCACATGTGGAATGATAGAAATTGCATGGTGGGCCCAATTTGGAAAGTGGCCAAAGGAAGCCACGTGTCACATAGATGAAGCCTGACAAAAGCAAAGTGATATGGAAAAGCAAAAAGCTTCGAGAGGGAACCACGTGGCACACACCAAAGGTTGTGAGCGATTAAAGATAAGGCATAGCCACGAAGATAAAAATAAAAACTACAAAGGATAGCGGTTTTTAGTGAAACAGTTTGGCAACTCACAGGGACATTTCGCTCGTAGAATGAAGAACCCCAGAAACCTTGGTTCAACATCCCATAATTTCTCACAACTTCGAGAGGGAAGCCTGCAAACTGGTCTAGACTTCATTTGATGGCACAGAGAGAGCTTGTAGATTTTCATGTGCCAACTTGAGATCGATAATTGCCTTGAAAGGCAATCCACTAGATATTTTTGTCTCTAATTCTAGTTGGAAGAAGAGTTGCGCCAACTGATGCACGATCCCTTCAATCTTCTTGGTGGTCGAAGACTGATCAAAAGATTGGAAAATAGAAAGGCCCTATTTCTTCTCCTCGATCTTTGCAACAATGTGTTCAACACCTGCTACCACCTGATCTGCGATGAAGGGCGAAGGGAGGCCTCTCTGAGTTAAGAGGGAAAATTTTGCCCGCATGTCACTGGTGACTTGGTTCAACCTGACCCTGCATTTTGCCACTTAATGGATAGCCTCATGCATAGAAATGAGGATGCTTATGCCGATATCCGTCATTGTTCGGTCCTTAATACCTACACCGCTTAGAGCCTCATTGAAAGTTGTATACAATTTTCCCAACAAAATCCTAGCCTCCGAAACCTTATCAGAAGTCACCTCCTATATTTGCTGGATTGTTTCACTGACTGTTCCGCATAGGCTGGTCGCTTGTGCCATAAATTTTAGGGTGGGCTGCAGAGTAAGGCATAATGCCTTGACTTTATCCCAGTATGATGCATATAATGCCTTGGCAATTTCCAATGAGCTCATTTGTGGTGCAAGAGGTTGGGTATTCAAAATATCCAACTCTGCTACTCTGCTGGTCAAGTCCGCCCTTAGCTCTAATAAGCTTATGTCCAATGCAGACACTTGTTCCCTTAGAGTGGAAATTTTCTTTTCTTTTTCTTCTAGGGTCGATTCAGCCTGCTTTGTTTTCTGAATCTTCGACTCTAAAGTGGCATTCATTTCATTTATTTCATCACTTGTGCTCTGTCGGAGCTCTTTCATACCTTCACTTAGTTGTGCAGATTCGGCGCGGAGCCTTTCTTCATTCGCTCAGCTCTACTCAACCTCATGCTGGAGGGTCAGGACGATTTCCATGCTCATAACCTATAGCTCTTTGATTTGTCTTTCAAAAGCACTCCTCTCCTTTTCTAGGCAACTTATCTCATTTTCTTGGGCTTTATACTTGTTCACCTAGATATCAACCTTTCCCTTTAGCTCCAATATCTACTCCTCCCTTTTCCTTGCCTGGCGATTGAGCTTGAGGTAATCGATGGTTACAATCTTTTGTGTCTCCTCCATCAACTCGACCTTATCCTACGGATGAGCTTGTTGCAAGTCTAGCCCAATGGCATTGACATAGTAATCACTTGGTAGGATTTCTCCTACTGGTTTAATTACGTTGGGAGTGATTTTTGCAAACATCAACGAATTCTAGCTCTCATTGAACACAATTTGTAAGAGAGGCTTTGTCTGCCTGCCCGCATCCTTTTGTCTCCTTTTTTGAATTCAACTAGCTCGGGCGCTCTTATTTGCCTCCACCTATGAGAAATATTCTTGGGAAGGGATACCTAGTCCACCAACAAAAGGAAACTCTCGAGGAACTGCTAGCAGGAAAGATAGCATACTCAGTGCATCAGTGGTTTTTCTAGGCCTTGTAATAACGGTTGGGGAGAATGGTGGAATGAATTGGCTACTCGAAGAGGATGATAATGTAGTATAAGGAAAGGTTGGAAAAGCACCAACTGAAGGGATGGGCCTCGGGGATAAAATTTTTTGGCTCATGATCCCAGGACTGATGCCAAATTGTGCTCCGGGTAAGGAATGAAAAGTAGAGGATGAAAGTGGGAAACCGGGAGGGGAAGGACTCGACTGCTCGGGATATCCAGCAACAGAGAAAGCTGGTGCAGATGAAAAAGTTGGGGCAAACGAAGAAGAGACTAGAGACATAATAGAAAAAGAAGAGGGAAGAAATGATACCTAAGGCTTGTGAGGAGCTGCAAATGATACAACCACTTCCTCCAGCTGTTGCTCTTCCTCTCCATTGGATTCTCTTGTTCATGGCCGATTTTCATCCAGAGAATCCTCAAGGTCTACAATGACTCGCCTTCTACGAATGGTAGTCCTTGGCCTCTTCTTGGTTGATTTTGAGGAGTTGGATGACTCTGACATTTGTGTGTTTGATGAATCCTCTTGTTGTACAGGCTATTTACTGACATCTTCTTCATGCGTTGGACCCTCTTCAGTGGCAGGGGGATTTTGAGTTACCTCTTCTCTGGGCTCCATGGAAGTCCTTCCCTTCTCATAGTGTTGCTTAGACATTGAAGGGTTCAGAGACCTTTCTGCATCTAGATGTGCATTCTCCTAGATGTCATCAAATTTTTCATCGAGAGCCACCTCTTCGTAAAGCTTGCTGGTTTCCTTAATCTTCTGTCGGTATATCTAGAAGTCTCGAATTTTCTCGGGCTTCCATTCGAGCTTATTCAATTAGCTACACAGGGACTGGTTGATCTTCTAATTTGGGTTGGGCTTCCCTGCTATGTAGTAAAAGTTTAGCACAACAGTTGCTTGTCCTCAGTAGGCAAATATTCAAGGCCTACATATAACCTTAAATTCCCCTCTTCAATATTTCTCCGAGGGTCCCAGAATAACCGGGGTTGATGTGGGATTCTTATGCCAACCTTTGATAAATTATTTTTGAGGTTGTATTGCCAGGTGTCATTTATCACCACCAACCCAAGATGACCCAACTTTGAATACAAAATATCTGAAGTATTAATCTTCGAAGTCCTTTTTTTAACCAACGACACGGAACCAAACATGACCGATAGTACCAATTAGGAGGTTAAATGCTTTCCTCCGTAGTAATCATTATCAATATTACATAGCTGCCTCAATGCTTCTAGGGCTAGCACTCTGTCAGAAAGAAAGCATGGGAGCCGGAAAGGTTCCCGGGTAAAACCTCGCATGTGGAGCATAGTGAAATTTGTGCCAAAGAACCAATCGTAGGGTGCTATGAGCTTTCCCAACCAGGAATTTTGTCTTGGCGATAGGCACGTGAACATGTTGATCCTAGATCTATCCAAAGCCCACAAAGTTGGGGCCAAGAATGAATCTGAAAATGCATAGTAATCAAAAGTTTTCGATAGGATAGGAGTCCATGTCGAAACTGACTTCCTTCCACTAGTCTCGTCGAAAACAGTTAGAGACATAAATGTCTAGAAATAGTCCGGATTCTGATGCAATATTAAGTAGGCTAGGAAAGAGGAATACCTTAACGTAGAACTGAACTGGAAGTCCTGCAGCCGCTGCTTCATCCCATCACTAATAACCTTCGCAAAGTCCAGAAGCGGAGCCACATTGTTCCTTTTCAACATAAAGCTAAGACACATCTGAAACTCAAAGACCTTCTTGTCTGTATCCAGACCACACACCACTGCCAACATAGAATAGATAGAAGAAGACCTAGTTTTTAAAGCACCCATATTAAATGGAAATTTGGGTGGCATTGAGACATTTGTCAGTTGAGCAATTTCAGTGTGGTAAGACTATGACGCCATTCTAAGCATTCCCCACTTATCATGCATCCTTTTTATGTCAAAAATTTCAACATCCTGGGTCAAGGGGAGCGGGATGCATAGCATATTCTGAAGAGTTTCGGGGCTGATGACTACCCTAAAATTAGGGCCACTTATCACTCCACTCTCCAGGTCAAAGCCTGCCGTGCATGCTGCCACAATTTCTGGGCAATGATGTACTAGGGGAACCATATACTGGGAAAGCCCATAGTCCCATAGATGTTTGTAGAAGGGGTCCATTAATTTATACATTCTCTCACATGCAGCTTCCCTAAGAATCTTGGGATTCTGGGATAACTCAAGATCCAAGACATTATCCCAATCCTCCGATACTAAAGCCTGATTTCTATGAGGAACCGTGCTCAGTGTTTGCTGGTCCGCCTGACTGGTGAATGGCCAACATGGATTTGTTGGGATTCCTGGGGTAGCATAAGGCTCATGTTTATAGATATCTACATAGGGCGCCTTTAATCTCTGCTCATCTATATTCACTGGGGCTAGGGCTTGTGTTGAAATTTTTGCAATCTCAGCCATTTCTCTGTATTTGCAAGAACCTTTCATAGACCTTCGTAAATGACTTAGCTTCTGAAAAACTCTTTCTCTCTCACGAATGACTTAGTTGTTTTATCTTTTGATAACTTTCACAATAAATGTGCTTTGAATGTTCAACTTGATTTTTGATTTTTGTGAAAAACGGCTGAGTGAGTGTACATGACAACCTTTCACATTTAGTTGCTATATGTGTCACCATCTTTTCATGCGTGCGAAGAAATCACCAACTTGCCAAATTGCTCTCCATATTTAAGAGACATGACTTTGCATGAGGTGGCACATAATTTTTCTTGGACAATGGACCAAGACAACCTTTCCATATCTTTCACAAGCTCTTTTGCATTTATTGATTTTCCTGATTATACTTGGGTGCATCACCCAACAACCTGCTTAAAATATTTTCCTTGATTCAGATGGGATGGAAGCTCCTTATGCTGACACCTGGCCTATCTTTATTGAGTTTGGAAACTTGAATAGAGCAAGTTGCAACTATACCTGATTATTCTCATCACTTCACATGCCGCAGCACTGAAAATTGAGGCTTGGCAACACCCTTTTGCCTCTGTCATAATCATGGCCTGCCTCGTCAGGTGAACCCCGACCAGTCTATAAATAGGGCCATTAGCAACATTGCAAATCACAATTATTCCTAGTATTCTTAGCTTAGCAGGCTTTAGTTATTTTAGCAATTTTCATTTTCTAGCTAGAGTAGCAAGCAGCATGGAGATGGCAATAAGACTAGTTTGTAAAAAGACTCAACCCACTTTCCTAGGAAAAATTAGGTGTAGGCGCTTGAAGCGCATGACAGGCGTAAAAAACTTGTTATATGTGAAAGCAATCAAATGGGTTCTTGGCAAGGATTGCGTGGAATATGAAGAACAATACTGGCTCAACACCAGCATTTTTTCTCACTTTGTCGCCTCGTTGTTGGATATCAGTGTCTCCAAATGCAAGATCTTGAAGTTGATGAAGTGAGTGTTCCCTCGGTGTTTCCTCGGAGGACTGGAGCAAATAGTACAGGCCACCAAATTTGATCGTGGGGTCCCTCGGTTCACAACCTGCATCGGCTGTTGCAGGATGGGGGACCCGTGCCAACCAAGCCCTTCCTGTTCAGCTTTGAGTTGGGGACTCATGAAGAACATCGTGCCAAGGTCCATGCCGACTTTTTTTTCCTCATGTGAGTACATTACATCGAACCATTCTGAAACCTCCAGTGGTACGAGGACTTCAAAAGAATGGTGTTCCCTCATCTTGCGTTGCCGGTTGCTACCATTACTGGTCCGTCTAATGCTTGAGAATCCGAGAACCAAGATAGTCCCCAATTTTATTTCTTTCCCTTTTTCTAGCCTTCGCATTTTAGCGAATATATGTATATATTTCGATACAAGGCCATTGGCCCCTATCTTATGTAATGTAAATGTTCTGGCCATAATATATAATACTTATGTTTTTCATATCCTAGCTCATTTACAATGTTCTTCTATTTCTTGCACTACTGCTGTTAATTTATATAGCATTGAGAAAACCAAAAACTTAAAATAGGTAAAAATAATTACATATTTACAATTTACAAAGCCATCTCATAGGCATAACTAATTAAATTTCTTAAGATGTATTCCATTAACTAGAATACTTAAGGCATTACCTTCCATGTATTCCAACTTGAAAGAGTTGAACTGTTTACACTGGACAATTTTGAAAGGCCCTTCCCAGAGACTATCGAATTTCCCATGTTGGTCGGGCTTTGCTCCACGCTCGTTGAACTTGAGCACCAAGTCCCCATGTTGTAGCTCTTGATCCAATGCCTTTTTATCAAACCATTTCTTTACCACCTCCTGGCGGTTGTTCATTGCCTCAAGGGCATGCTCTCTCTTCTCCTGAACCTCGAGTAGCTCAGAAAACCGTACCTCCATTGCTCCATTTTGTTCAATCTCTAGAGATTTAAGCAACTGTTGGGCAGGGATTTCCATGGTGATAGGCAGAAATGCCTTCTTCTCATACACCATCTCATAAGGAGATGTCTTTAGTATTTTCTTGGGTGTGATTCAGTTTGTGCATAATTCTATCCAGAGGTTCTTATGCCATTCTCTCAGGTGTTCTGAGCCTATCCTCTTGATTAGATTGATGAGGTTTTTATTTGTAGACTCCGCAAGGCCATTCCGTTGGGGATAATAGTTGGAAGATGTTTTCAAGAAAACTCCATACTTAAATGCAAAATGGCTCATCTTCAAGCCGAGGAAAGCTTTGGCATTGTCGAAGATGATTGTTTTTGGCAAGCCAAATCTGGCTACCAACTCCTCCACGAAGTTAATAATCTCTACTTACGTTGCATTCTTCAATGGCACTGCTTCTGCCCATCTGGTGAAGTATTCCATTGCTGTCAATATCCACCTGTGTCAAGCTGAGGAGAAATGGTTAATCATTCCAATGAAGTCTAGACCCCATTGAGCAAAGGGTTCTTCTACTACTATAGGCATTAATGGCATAGCAACGTTCTTTCTCTTTCTGACATAAAATAGACATTCATTGCAAGAATTTATTAATGAAAATGCATCATTGAAAAGTGTTGGCCAAAAGTAACCAACACAAATAATTTTAATTATTGTAATCGTTGTAGAAAAATGTCCTCCAACTGGGCCATTGTGGTATTGATCCAATATTCTCTTAGCCTGTTCTTCATTTACACACCTTAGCAGGACACCATTAAAATTTATTTTGAACAGTACACCCTCCAAGAGAACATAATTTCTATTTTGTAAACGATAGAAACACCTCTTAAAATAAGGGAGATTGATCAGATACCTTCCTGTTTGCATGAAGTTCATTCTATCCTCCAGCCAGTCGTCCTAAGAGCTTTCTTCGTTCAGTAACACAGGTTCCGAGTTTTCAAACTCTATCACTGGTTCACTTTTTTCAGCAAGGTACTCGCACAGTCCCTTTCCTTTGACACTCTTGACAGGCCTGACTTCAATATCATACTCTAGGATCTTGGTAATCCAAATCACAAATTTCTCTGTGATTTCTCCTTCCATGATATACTCCCACACACTAGGATGCAGTACACAAACAATCACCTTATTATAGGATATCAAGTGCTGGAACTTTTTAAGCCCTTTCACAATGGCAAAGGCCTTCTTTTCTACAAAATTGTAGTTTATCTCATACTCTTTTAAGGTTCATGAGTAGAAAGCAACAAGAGACTCCCTTTAATCTTCATCATCCTTTTTTATAAGCACAGTGGCAATACTGTTACCACCACCAAAAACATACATGATAAAATCTTTTGATAGGTCTGGGTTGACGAATACAGGGGCAGAAGAAGTAGCTTCCTTTATAAGCTCAAAAGCTTTTCTGGCCTCCACTATCCATTTGAAATTCTAGTCTTTTTTAAGCATCAAGGTAATATGCCGAATGACCTCTACAAAATCTGCAATGAATCGGCTAATAAAGTTGACCTTACCTAGAAATGATTACACTTCCTTCTTGTTTATGGGTAACGGAAGCTCCCAGATTGCATCAACTCTTTCAAGATCAATGGAAATGCCCTCCTTTGAGACAACATACCCCAATAGCTTCCACTGGGGAACTCTGAACACATATTTCTTTAGGTTCAAAGAAATCCCAAATTCCTAGCACTTCTGGAAGACAAGCTCTAAATGATCAAAGTGATCATCGACAGACTTTGAAAATACTATCAAATCATCCAGATAGATAAGTATAATTTTATGGATTAAATCCTTAAAGGAAATATCCATGGCTTTCTGAAAGGTGGCTCCAGCATTCAAGAGTCCAAAAGGCATCTTGGCATATGCATATGTTTCCCACTTGGTGGCGAATGCTGTTTTGTGTTGGTTTTCTTCTTTTATCCGAATCTAGTTGTTGCCCGAAAATCCATCCAACATTGAAAACATTTCAGAACTAGCTATGGTTTGTAGAATTACCTCCATTGAAGGTAGGGGGTAATGATCCTTTAAGGATGCTCTATTCAAGTCTCGGAAGTCTACACACAGTCGTATGTCTCCATTATTCTTCCAGACTGGTACTAGGTTTGACACCCAAGTGTTGTGTTTGATTGGAAACACTATTCAGGATGCAATCAATTTATTCAATTCCTGTGACATAAGAGATTCTATCTTTGGGTTCATAGGCCTCTGTCTTTGACAAACCGGCTTCACTCCTTCTGACAGCTCAATTGTATGCTCAATAATCCTGGGATTGTATCCCTTAAGATCATCATATGACTAGGTGACTACACTTGGATATTCCTCACAGAAGTTCCTTAGTCTATCTTTATTCTTCTGAGATACTTCTTTCCCGACCTTGAGCTTTATGTCTTCTCCAATATGCAAATCGATGTAGTCACCTTTGTCAGCTACGAGCTTCCTTTTGTCTCTTGTTGCATCATTGGAATCAAACATGCTCTCCAAAGTGACTAGGCCTCTTAGAAGCCTTTTGGATCTCAACGGGATAACTTGATCCCCATATGCTTCGACGATCTTTGGTTGCAGCTAATCAACAAATTACCTAGATGAATAGAGAAATGATGTAATATGAGCATCGCTATCGAACACTTGCTAATCTTGATTGTTGTTTGGAACAAGGGGTCTTACAATTACTCTCACCACATGCTTATTTTTCAATAACTCGGAGGCCGGCTCAAACTAAGCTCCAATAGTCACCATTCGGTCAGCTTCAAAGTTCTTTTCTCTTTGTATAGCCTGAATATTAAATGCCTCAAAGTTGTCAATAAGATCCCATAATCTATGTCGGTAGGATCACATACAGACATTATTTGCAGTAGAAATTCCTCGGATTTGGTTGACAACCAGCTCCGAATCTCTGAATACACTTATCTGCTTTGCACCCATGTGTTCTGCAAGGCTCAAACCATGGACAAGACCTTCATACTCTACTTCCTTGTTTGAGCATGTGAACTAGAAGCAATAAGACCTCAAGGTCTTTTCCTTAGACGAAGATATCAAACATATTCCTGCTCCAGCTCTGGCTCTGCATCTCGCTCCATCAAAGTGAAAAGTCCATAACTCTGAGGGTGTTTCACCTCTAGAATCCTTAGTAACTATGGGAATAGACTGCCCTTCCTCATGTATGACATAAGTCTCGAGTACAGTTGCATGATAATTCCCAAAAGGGTCTGTATCAATAAACTCATTCAACAAATTTTCTTCATCCTCCATCCGAGAGCTAGTAGCCTCCTCTTCTTCTAGAAATTCCACATTGAACCTCTCCTCCTAGTTAATTGAAGTATGTGCCACTTCAAAGTTGAGAAAAGCCTCGTCAGCAACATGCTTAGAATGCAAATTTTCTGACAATAATTTCATCTTGGCTCCATGTTTGGTCCTCAAGATCAGGTGTGACCATTCCAGTGCTAGATATCCTCTGACATTTGCTATGAACTCTTGGGACAAACAAATCCCAAATAGAGAAGGAATATCAATGAGTACGGTATCTTGATTTATAGTGATACTAGGGTAGACAAACAATGTCATAGGCAATCCCTTGATTACCTTGATGGTATCAACTTTATTTTCATCTAGCTGCATGACTCCCTTATTAAGAGGCTCATATTTAAAACCCAATGCATCAGCTACTTGCTTAGGCATGACAGTGGTGCTAGCACTAGAGTCGATCATACAATTATGTAACAACTTGTCGCCAATTATAATTATTAGAAAGAAAGGCTTAGGTTTAGGCTTACTCTCTTTTCTGGCTTCTTTCTTTTCTTCCGGTTGATTTGTTAGCACTTTAGCTAGGTCCGACCTAGATATCTTTTCTTCATTGGACTGACTAGACACCTTCACATCTTCCTCTCCCGACAATGCTTTTTGTAATAGCACCTTTTGCTCCAAAATAGCCAGGACATCCCACAAAGAAGCATTTGTAGAAGACTTCTTTAGTTGTTCCACCACATTGAACTACGCTAGCGACTGATGAGTCATGGTTGCTTGCTCTTTAGGTTTCGCAGTTGGTTTTAGCCTTGTGGCTGGTACGTCTGGTTGTTTGGCAATAGTTAGGACAGTCATAGGAGCCTTTGCCTTTGAAGGAGGAAGATTCAGAGAACTAAGAGGAACCACATTAGTCTGTTGTGGGACTGACGATGGGCCTATCGGTGGACTAGGAATCGACTGAGATGAAGCATTAGTTGGAGGAGATGTGAATTCTTCGGTGAGTCTCCACTTTGAACGCGTGTTGTAATCAGACTATACTCGTGGCATTTGAGTTACAGGAAAGTCATTTGGAAATTTTGACTCCTCTCATTCCATCCATGAAAAGAGCACTTGGTATGGAACTATATCTAACTCTTGCTGAATGGACATCCCTTCCATTTGAGCAGCAAGGACAACATTGTCCATCTGGTGAGAGGTGTATGATTGGTTGTTGGGATCAGGTGCACTACCTTGGCTATGTTGGTCCACAATATTTTGTTGCAAATTTCTCCGCAGACAATTTTTCGACATGTGAGCATCGTTACAAGGAAAACACCATGAATTGGCATCTTTGGCTAAGTTGTTTTGTCCTGCAACTAGCTCTTTATTTGAACTAGGATGGATGGTCTACATTGGTAGGGTCACCGAAACAACTTGGTTTTTTGGATGAGCCTGAGTATTTCTACATGATCTATCTTGCCACTGATTTGATTGGTATAGAGATTTTCCACCTTGATAATTTTGGTATGCCAGCTTTTGGTAGCTATACTGCTGCCGCTTCATGGTAGTCAATTCATTAGTCATTGCATCTGTTCTCTCATCTCATTCATCTCGACAGCCAAGGGATTAGGCACTAGAGCCACAATTGGAGCTGCACTCAGAGCTGTTCCGAGATATACGTACATAGATTGGGGAGGAATTGCAAGCACACTGGTCGAAGGAACTTTGGCTTTCACAATGTTGCACTCGGGAAACAATGGCATGATGGGTTTCGGTGCCAACTTTCCAGCAACAATCAGGTTATTTTCCATAGTGACAGCCAAGGTATAAGCATTAGGAAGAGTCTCTCTTCCAAGAGCCTATAACATCATGGAAATATGAGGGTTGATAGACTTTAAGTATAACATGAACGCCAGATCCAGTGGCGACTGACTACCAATAGGCACTTTCTGCCAGGTCGAATGGAACCGTGCATTGAAATTAGGTAGAGCTTGATTTGGAGCTTGCTTTATGTTTGTCATTTGATGATGCAGTGAAAACTTATCGCCAGCATTTGAAAAATGCTCGTAAAATGGGGTTTTGAGCTAGTCCCAAGTAGCAATAGTAGTAGCCTCAAGAGTCCTATACCAATTCAATGCCTTTCCTCAGATGGAGGTGGAAAGCAATCTGAGAGCTACATTTTCATTTGACACACCATGTACCAAACATACGTCTACCACATCTTCCAGGTGTTCCGTCAGTGTCTTCGATTCATCCTCAAAATACTTAGGGATAGCTTTTTGAGTGCAAGCAGGGATCAGGGCCCATACCACAGGAGGCACAGGTGCTACTAAAGGACTGCCAATGTCCTAGGCTACATAATTTCTAGCGACCATAGGTGCAGCAGAAGCAGGTGACTATGGAGAAGGAGGAGACGGAGGAGCTGAAGGACTACCTCAGCGACCTCTCAGGTGCATAGAAACTAAGGGTGGTACAAGTTGGCCAGGGAATCTTGCAGTTTGCAACCTAGTTATAGGTAGATGGCTCATACACACTTATAAGATCAAGTGAACATGCTAGTTTGCATCCCACCGAGCGTGCTAGAAAAAGAACTATTGATGCAAGATTTTGAAGGTAGCAACAGTCTTATGGGAAACTTAGCTATTGGTAGACATAGTGCACTAGCTAAGTGACCTCTGGAATTTTATCGAAGCTGGCTCTTTGTTTAGTGGGGGAGGTAAAAGGTTAGAAAGACAACAAAACATGAAATCTAAACTACAGGCGATGCACCAAAGTCATAGACAAATTTACCAGAGCACAGTGCAGGATGCAAAGGCCTGAACCACCAAAATGTTGTTTATTAAGTAATTTTTCTCAAAAGCACTTTAAAACATAACAAACACCCTCTAATTTGCATAGCATAATATGACATAACTTTAGCCAACACAAAGGAGTTGAAAAACATGATCTGTATTTATTTAGCTATGAAAGATCATAAAAGCTAAAGAACAGGCATTCATACATTATAGGAAAATAATAGCACAGACTAATAGTCTTATCAAATGCATGAAAAAAAAAAAGGCCGAATTGATTGGTACAGTCTGCAATCTTCAAGTTTAATAAAAATATTACAAAGGCTTTTCCTAGTGCTCTGGAGCTTTTAGCAACTCAACAACAACCTAATAAAAGAGAAAAAGGGTCGCATAAATAGGCCAGTCCACCGCCTGAATAACCATAGAGAAAGAAAGCCGCGAGCAAACATAGACACCCCAGATCACCTCGAGCCGCCACTAAAAACAACGATTGCCTAGGAGCATGCTAGCAATGCTGTTGCAAGGAACAAAAAACCATGCGGCAGCAGAAACAAATACACGACATCACAGAAGAAAATGCGGAAGCAAGCGAGCGAAAATGGCGCAGCAACAATTCCCAGATAACTGACACACAAGAAGCTGCCACACATCGAGTAGACGGGGCTTGGAAAAAATAATTAGGGATGCCCAATGAAAAGCTTCGAGAGGGATCCACGTGACACACACCGAACGATAGAAACTACATGGTGGGCCCAGTTTGGAAAGCGGCCAGAGGAAGCCACACATCGCGCAAACGGAGCCCGGAAAAAGAAAAGCGATATGGAAAAGAAAAAATCTTCGAGAGAAAACCACATGGCACATGCTGAAGGTTGTGACTGATTAAAGATAAGGCATAGCCACGAAGATAAAAATAAAAACCGCGAAGGCTAGCGGTTTTTTGTGAAACAGGGCTCACCTAGTGGATGGCTTGAGGTTCCACTAGCCCTTGTGAGTGTGTGTTTGGTTTGCATAGTGGACATCATGTTCCACTTGTAAACATGTTTTTGGACAAACAACTTAGATCTGATCCATAGTATGCGAGATAAATGGTCGAAGCTTGATCCACCCCTTTTGTTCTTTTTGTTTTTGATTTTCTTTCTTTATGTATTTGGTAGTGTGTGCTCGTACCTTGTTGTTGCTCCTTACATTATTTACATGTGTTTTATTTTCTTCCTATGTTGGTTTTCCATAGGATATTGATCTTGGGGGCTTGCACAACCCTCTTGATCACTTTTATCCTATCTCACTAGCATTGGTACACTTGGACCCCTCTTGATGTGATTTTGTCTACTTCAGTGTGAGTTTGAAGTGAGTTCACCCTCTCACTAAAGTGGGGGCTAAATGTAGTGTATAAAATGTATCCCTTTACATTTTCACAATTGTTTGGGCTCTCCCTACTAAAGTTGGGCTTCTTTATGCCTTATTTGGCTCTATTTTGCATCCACAAGCCTTATTTAATGCATCTTTCTGAGGATAATCTCGACACATATCTTAAGACCAATCATAAATTAATGTTTTTGGATTGTATGGACTATATTTAGTGATATGGGACTTGTACAACACCTTGGGCATATGGGTCCCACCTAAGTTTTGGGGCTTGATCTTGAATTCAACATAAAACTTAGCATTTCTTGAAATATATGTCCCAAATGGTGTATGAGTCCCGCTTAGCTTGGACCCAATTTTGAATTAAAATTCTTGGTGCAATTTTATCCTCCTAGATTTGATGTTGGCTTGTAGTGTTGTGATTTCAAGAAATTTGGTATAAACAAGTATAAATACAAGGTTATTTCACATATTTTCTCTTAGCAATTTCAAGTATTCAAGTATTCTAGAATTTTTTATGAGCAAGTGTGATCTAACCATTCGATAATTCTAGCAATTCAAGATCATTCAAGACCTAATTATCAAGAATTTAGAGCTATACTCAAGATTCAAGCATCATGTCGAAGTCATCATGCATCATGTTTATTTTTGAGCTAACATTTGTGATGTAGGTTCTTATGATTCAAGCAAGTATTCAAGTCAAGATCCATCTCATACCATCAAGATTCAAGATCTACATTCATGCTAGTTATTTCATACAATATTGCAGCCTTTGTTTCAAGGGTTTGGTGAGTTTCAACATAGTATATTTGTTCATTCATCATTACTCCATTCTATTTCTATTCATTTTAAGGCTTGTTTACCAAAACGAGGTTTGACCAAGGTAAACCCCTATCCACTAATAAAACAATATGTTTCCCTCTCTTTGATGTGTGATTTACAAATCTATGTTGAAGATTCATTGAAGAGAAATATTGGAGAAATTTGTCAAAGTTGCAATGTTTTCAAAGTTGTCATCTACATTGCAAGATCACAGAAAGTCACTTACAGGTCAGTATTCATATTTTTAGACTCAGAGATCTGAAGGGAGAGAAGCTACAGGGGAACACTAGAGGATATCAAAGTTTCAAATCAACCCTGCTATTGGGACTAAATCACCACTTGTGGCGTATGAGTCCCAGTATACCATATTTCAAGTATTTTTTGTAGATCTTGGTTCAGCAGTTCCAGATTCTAGTTTCGGCCCGAAACCCTAAACTGGGACTAAATCATTCCTTCTAGCGTATGAGTCCTAGTGTGTATTAAAATTCAGATTTTCAGGAGTGTAGACCTTGTTTCAAGCCTCTTTAATTTTCCAAGTGCACCTTTGTTTATCTCCAGTTTGTTATTATGATTTGAGTTCATTTTCTAGGTTAAATTGTTAGGTTTTGCATGTTACTTTCATTACTTGTCTTTCTAAACCTTTGCTTAGTGGTGACCCCCCTTATTGTTTTTAATCACACCCCTAGGACACCTTATTTCAAATCTATTTCTCTCATTCCATCCCTAGATTGAGATCTCTAAGGTTTCTTTAAATGAAATATAAGGAAATTGGTGGAGGAACCCTAAATCCCCCTTTAGTTCCTCTCTCAAAAATATTGGAACATGATTTTTGTCATTTCAATAATAAATAATTTGAGAGATTAAAGGTGGCTATATGCATCACTTCAGTTCTACTCACTCCAAACCTCACCAATTATTTTATTATAAAGTGTGATGCATGAGGAAACGGTATAGGAGCAGTTATTATGTAGGAAGCTAGTCCCATTACTTTTAAAATTTATCAACTAAAGGGTAAGAATCAAATCAAACTCATTTATGAGAAGGGAATTCTATCTATTCTTTGTGTAATGAAATAGTGGACACTTCAAAGTTAATACATATAATGATAGTCTAAAATACATTTTGGAGCAATGGTTATCCTTTAAAGAGAAAAAAAAATAGGGTCACTAATATGTTGGGTTATGATTTTGAGATCATATATAAGAAAGAGAAGGATAATATCATGGTCGATGCACTATCTAGGATGAGAGGGATGAGGAATTATTATGTGCCATTTTAATTTTTCAAGTGAATTGGGTTGAAGAAACCAAAGTAGAGTGGAAAATGGATTTTAATATGAGTAATCTCATTCAAAAATTTAAAATAATACGATATTTTAATTTTTTTTATAAGGGAGAAATTTGTGGTATAAAGAGAGATTATACCTATGTAATAATTCCACCCTCAAACATAACATTCTGAAGGAGTTGCATGGTTCTCTAGTTGAGATTCTTTCATGAGTTTTGAAGATGTATCATCAACTAAAGTAAGATTTATTTTGATAAATTCTTAAATGTTATGTCCAAAAATTTGTTGAAAAATGTTTGCTATGTCAAAGAAATGAAGGGGATATAATTAATACATGTAGTCTTTTATAGCCCTTAGTTATTCCTAGCTAGTAGTGGGAAGAGGTGTCAATGGATTTCATTACAAGTAATACAAGATCTTAAAGGTAAGAGTGGCATCATGGTAGTAGTGGATCACCTCAAAAAATATGCCCACTTTATTACATCATCTCATCCTTTTACAAAAAGTACAATGGAGAATATACACAAGTTGCATGCTACCCCAAGGGTTATTATCAATGATCATGATCCTATCTTTACAAGTAACTTTTATAAAAAAATATTCTCTTGTTAGGGTATTCAATTGGATTGTTTGTATTCATACTGTAGACATGGAAAATATACAATTCGATCTAACACACTAGATCCTAATTTACTAACACCATTTCATCCTGAATCATCTCCTTTGCTAGTGATTTAATCGAATAATCTATATTTGATTAAATTCATCACTCTTCATCTCTTAAATCAACTTTATCTAATAAAGTCATCATCTCCTGTTAATTAAATAAATTAATTTTATTTAATTAATTATGTAAAACTCCTTTTAATTAAATAATTCATTTTATTTGATTAAATCCCTAGAGTCTTCTAATTAAATTGAATAAATTAAACATTATTTGATTTAATCTAATATTTCCTCCTTAGTTAAATAAATCAAATCATTTATTTAATTAATCCCTTCCTCTCAATTTGATTTAAATCAATTCATAAATTTAAGTCTAAATTGTCACGTCTCCTAATTCTTCATTAGATTAATTAATCTTTGATTAATTTAATCCTAATAGATGTCACATTCTCTAGAGGATGCAACTTGCACAATAAATCAATTACTTTGATTTATTAAATCTCTATTTTCTCTCAACAAGGAATAAAAAAGGAATATTCCCTCAATTTTGAATTCAAATTTAAATGGGCTTGGTCCTTCCAACAAGGCATTCAATGCCTCTTACATGTCCTTGTGCATTGAGCCAAGTGACATTAAATCCATTCTTCTCTCCCCCCAACATGTCACATTCAAAATTCAAATTTGAATCCAATGGCATTTATCATGCACATTGACTAAAATGTGCTCATTCCTCAACCATTCACATCTTGACAAGTGGCACTTGGCCATTGGATGTTGAATGATCCCACATTGCTTAATTTCATTCATTCTTCCAATTTTAAATCTATAAATGAGAGACTCTTCCAAGGATCCACAATTTGAGTAAACTTATTATACTTAAATCCATCTTCATCCACAATCTTCATGTAAAGTTACTCTCTTCACATTGAGAGCAAATTTTGCCCATCTCACTCAATCATTCACTATTTTCATAAATTGTAACAAGGTTATGCTCAAATCTCTTTGGAGATTTGACCATTTCTCAATCAATCTACATTGCAACTTAGGAATTGGGAAAGGGCCAATTGCAACACTTCATTGGCACCAATTCCCCCATGGGATCACTAATCTATTGGCTTAATTAGGATTTAATTCCATTTTCTTGTTTTGTGTTCTTCATTTCCTAATTTTAGTTTGAATAGATGGATTTCATGGGGAATCTCTCATACTTGTTTGTATGCATTTGATCTAACAACCTAACATGTTTTGTTGCTCTTGTGCATTTGCAGGTTTAGTGGTTCACACATACGATACTCATTCAAATAGAAAAAATGAGGTTATCAATAATTTCTTGGAAGGGTACCTATGTTGTTTTATTTTAGATAAGTAGGATCAAAGGGTGGATTGGGTACCATTAGAAAAATGGTGGAATAAAACTTTTACATTTATTCAAAAATATCCCCATTTATGGAAATATAGATGCCAACCTCCATCCATCACATCATCATTGAAGATGGCACCAATATTTCAAGCTATAAAAAACCACACAATACATCAACAAAAATTTCTTTCCTGACTTAATGAGAATTTATCCATGACACAAAATCAAATGAACAATAGGATAATGTCCAACACCATAGAGAAAGGAGTTTTGAATAGGTGATTGGAATTTCTTTAGTTTGAAACATCATAAGAAAATATCCATGAATAAAAAAATTTAAAAATCTGCACAAAAATATTATGGTCCATATAGGATCTATAAAAGATTGGCAATGGAGCCTACAAGCTTGAGTTACGTTAAAAAAAAATATACATCTAGTTTTTATGTTTCATGTTTAATTAAGGTAGTTAGTTTAAAAATCCAAACACAAGAGTTATTATTGGAGATATATGAAGAAGGAAGAGTCATATTGGATCTTGAGTTAATTCTTCCCACACACACAAGGAAGTTGAGGACTAGGATAATCACAAGGTATCTCATTTAGTGGAAGAATTTTTTTAGTTGAAGATGTCATGTGGAAAGATGAATATTTTATGTAGAAGAATCCGTAATTGATTAGTAATGAGGATAATTATTATCTAAAGAGGGTGGGCATGCTATTTTTCTAACTCAATAACTATCTTGAGAAATATGTGTACATTTAATTAGGTCTTATTTATGTAGTCAAGTTGGCTCAGGTGATATAATTAGGTATCTAATTCATCTTAGGTGACATTTGAGGAATACACAGGGTATGTATAGGAGGAACTGTTTGTTATTTGATCATGACATTATGAATTGTGTTCTTATTGTAGATATTTAGATGCTTCCCCCTTAAAATGGATTATTATTGTTGGAGTCAAATATTTGACCATCGTAGCTGATTAGATCCTACAAAAATGGTATTTGTTGGCAAGAAGGATGGGTGAAGTACAACCCAGAGATGTGTTCCCTAGTACTTCTTATGTAGTTTGTTTATACCCCAAAGGATACAACAAGATAAACAATCATTTGCAATAGGATTCTAGAAGGGCTACTTAACACATATTATATCAACAACAAAAGAAACATTCATACATTCATTGCACATATATAATCCTTATAACTCATTTATGTTATATCATAATCATGTACAAAAGGTAGGTCATAATATCTACTCATATATAGTTCACATATTCCTATTCTATCTATATATATCTCTTTCTCATATTATTTACATTTCATATACATGTATTCCCTTGAAGGGACATGACTAATTCTAGAGATATCTAATGTCTTTTCCTAGTATCGTGGATCTTTTGTGATAGCATGCGGTAGGTTCTAACCCTATCCTTGACCTGCTAACATCATCCCACCTTTTAAAATGATGTCTTGTCCTCAAGACATGATGTTTAATTGGGAAGGAGATGCTTGTATTGTACTTTTATTCTCATCATGGTTGAAGCCCAATGTGCAAGTTCTTATAGAAATGTACCCATTTATCTTTGTATTTGAGCTAATGTGAGTTCTACCTCCCGAAGATTGTTGAAATGGAAATGTTTTGTGCTATCTATTTTTTTTCCTTCAAAATTATATAGAGAAGTCTCAAGTGAATACTGACTGTCTCCCTCAACTATTTTATTTTTTCTTTCACTTGTTCTCGTTGAGTAAGGAGCTGTTGTAGATGGTTGTGGATATTCTCAACATGATCCCTTATTATTCTAGATGAGTCTTGAAGTGCATCATACACCACTTGTGCTATCTAATCTTCAATCTAAAGTATTTGGGTGTAGAGGCCTTTTGTTGTGTTGGGCCATTGTAGAAAAAATTGGTATAGTACCCCTACCTCTTGGATGTTATCTCCCAATAGTTTTATCGGTGCTTCCAGTTGGAGTGTGTGGTGGCATATCTTTTTGTGTACTCTTATATTTTCTTCTTTGTAAGTTCTTCTTGGGCCTCCTTTATGATGTTGGCCTTGGTGGAAGTGAAATCCCCTTGTAGACTATCTACCAATTGTTTGAGATGTTGAGGTAGTGGGAGTGAAGTGTCTCGTAGTAGATGAGGGATATCATTTTGGAGTGTTTCTATCGCATATTGTAGTTGCTCCACATTTTGTACATGTTTTCTTAACAACTCTTCTCTAGTGGTAGCATGAAAAATATCTCCTAATTGTATCTTCTGGAGGGGTGAGATGCTAGACAATTCAAATTGTGATCCCACCATTGGCACTTGCAACAACTATGGTGATGAAACCATGTGTATCTATTGTTGTTATTCCATGAAGTCTTTGATGGTGGAAATGGTGTCCAAAGTAGTGGATGTGTCTCCGGAATCATCCTTTCTTTTGTATTTTCCTCTAGGATTTGTATTATATCTAGGGTTGGTCACTATCTCTCTAGTTGTATTGTCTTTCGATGGTGGTCCCTCTACTTGTTCTTCTTTATTATATTTCATCATATGTTCATAGATCTTCTAGGTTACCTCAAATGGATCCTTCTGGATATTTTTTGTTCCTTTCAGATCCTCCACACTGAGAATTTCTACCTTTTTTTTGTACCGAGTTCATGGGCTAGTGTTTTTTTTGCTCCTTGGTGAGGTTGGGGTTGAATTTTGTAATTTCTTTGTCTCAAATCTCTTTTTCTCTCTCTAGTGCTTTAGCCTGCTTTTCCCTTATGGTTTCCACAATCTCTTCATGAAACTTTTTCATTGCATCATCTAGTGCTTTATTGGAATGGTTCACATACTTGACCAAGCACTAGATAGTTCTATGTTTGTTTTCCTCGATCATGTCCTTATACATTTGGAGTAGATGAGGTAGTATCCCATGGTTTACAATGGCGTTGTAGGTCACCAAGATGTCGATGGGATCTTGTGGGTGTTGTTAAGGTACTTGCAGTTGCTCTAGAGTTACTTGCGAAGGAGGTGTCACAAATTGTTCTCATATTTTCCTCATCTTAAGAGGTTGTTCAACCTCTTCTTCTCCCTTCGATATCTCTTCTACTTCTTCATCTTTTGTATCTTTCTGCATTTTTATTTTGGCCATTGTGTTAGGCTAGGATTGTCTTGTTCTTCTTATTTGTGGTGTTTGGCTTGTTGATCCCTTCTCCATTTATGTGGAGGAAGTGGGCCCCTCCAAATGTAAATGACTCGATCTTCTAGTGGATGGCTCTGATGTAGAGGGTGATGCAGTCTTCTATGTGTAGCCTTCCTTTGGAATATCCCACTATTCTTGAATTTTTTCTCTTTTCTTTTCTTATTTATATTCCAACCTCTTTTTATATATTCTATCCATTATCTCCATGTATGTTCTAAAAATTTCAACATAGGGGTCCTTTGGTTTGTTGAGTAGGGTAGACACATATGCATCTATTTCCTTTGATGTGACATCATAAGGGAGTTGAGAAATCCATGTGGTCCTGGGCTTTACCCCTCCATATAGGTATAATATTTATCTACCATAAATGTTGTTGTGTCAATGTATTGGTCTACCAACTCATAGGGGACTTTGTCTCAAGCCTGCATCGGTTCTTGGAGATTTTTGAAAAATACCCAATATGTTGCACTGTATGATGGTTTGTCTAGGAAATGTTGGGTGTGTTGCTTGATCTGTGTTGCAATGGGTAGGTGTGCTTGCTAGACCTTTCCCTTGAAATTTGGGATCTCATTCATGAAATATAAAATTAAGAATATAAGCAATGTAAAAAGTGAAAATGATACCTTGAGGTTTTGATCTTTTGAATGTTCTCCATTAATTATTCTCTCATGACTTCACAGAGTTCAAAGTCTTTTCCTTCAACGAACATTTGACATGTAGTATGGATAGCAGTGGATGTTGCAAAGTCCTCGTTGTTTACATAGTACACCTTATAGGAAATGCCCATGGTGGTGTACTGGACCATTGGATTTGTGATTGCACGAACATTCATGCTTCTCCCATCTAGGTTGGTAATGGTAAGCTTGGTGAAATATTCATTCTCAATGGCCTTCTTGGTTGGAATTTCTCCCTTTATACTTAATCTAGTTACCACATGAATAGCTTCATTAGTGATGTGATACGGTCTATCAAGGTAAATAAACTCGTTGTGCTCTCTACTGAGCACCAGTCATAGCCCTTCATGGTTATTGTAGAAATCTGGATAGTCTTTCCAAACATTTGAAATTTTTAGCCCTACTTCCTTACATTGTGGTAGGTACCCACTCTCATCTAGTGTTAGTAGGGTCATGTGGAGTTCCTCAAAAAATTTATGATCAATCTTCGCTATCTATTCATGATATATTTCCACATGTCTTCAAGATATACAAAATTAATGGATATGTTGGAGAATTTCCCTTCTTTGTCAACTTCCAAGACTTTGTAGGGATATTTCTTGTACTTTGGTTGGGATTTTTTGAGATATCAACAAGATTAGGGGTCTCCATCTTAGCACAAAACTCTCAAAGAATACTTAGCAGACAATTAACTCAAAGGCACAAATAGGTTAGGTGAGGGACAAAGGTGGAAGAGGTGGTATTATATAGGTAGGTGAATGGGTTGGTGCATTGAATGCACGTTCTACCTACACAAGATTTTATAGCCATTATTTTTTTGTGATGTTTTGGTTTTGTGAGTTTAATGTTATTGGGTTTTTTTCTTGAATTGTGATACATAATATACATTTGGATTTGGTTGTGTTTAAGTTATGATGTGAACCTATTGGCAAGTAGTAATTTTTCAATTGTACACCATTTACATACCCCATTAGAGGGGTACCATCCAATTGTCTTAGTTTGACAACTCCAAAATCATTGATTTCATGAATATAATAAGGACCTAACCATCTCGCCTTCAACTTGCCTTATTTCTTGAATTTAATGTCATACACCAATACAATGTATCCTACCTTAAATTTTTTCAATTGAAAGTTTCTATCATGCCATGATTTTTTTCTTTGCATTTCTAATTGGTGGTTATACATTACAATCTGCCGATATTCATCCAATTTCTCTAATTCTTATACCCTTTGTATCAAGGATTGGTCTTCATGCAACTACAAAGTGAGTGTAGTGCATATATTAGGGACTATGAAGTTCATAGGTACTATCACATCAATACCATAAACCAATTGGAAAGAGGTGAACTTACTAGTTCTTTTGTAGGATGTGCAGTATGCCTAGAGTACCACAAGTACTTTTACATCCTAATCAGTTTTGTTTTCATCACACATCTTGATTAATGATTTTCCAAATATCTTGCTCAGTGCTTCACTTGTCCCATTAGCTTGTGGATTGTAGGGGAGCTCTTGTTATTTGTTATCATAAAATTCTAAAGCAGTTCCTTTATCATCTTATTAACAAAATGCTTCCCTTGGTCATTGTCTATACTAAGTGGACACCCATATATTGTAATTATATTCTCATATAAGAACCTTGTGATAGTCTTTTCAATACAATATTTCATTTTTTCCACCTCTGCCCACTTTGTAAGGTATTCCACTTTGTTTATGATGAACCTTACCTTTGAATGTTTTGTCGGAGGGTCAATCGGTCATATGAAGTCTATTGCCTATTTGTCAAATGGATTTTAAGCTAATACTGGTCTAAGTGGTATTTCATCATTTGTAGTAGGTTTCCCTACCCTTTGTAAAATATCACATCCTTTTGTGTATTCCCTTATATCTTTATGAAGAGTTAGCCACCATAAACCTGCAAGTTTTATCCTTCTCGTTGTAGTTTCTCTAGAGTTATTTCCTACAAATCCTTCATGTGCTTCTTTTAAAATTGAGTTCCTTTCATGTTTACTTCTCAAAATATCACCTCTCCTAAGGTGGTGTAGCTCTCCTTCTACTAGGGTATATGGTGCAACCCTCTGCAGAAGTGATTGTTTGTCTTGTAGTGATAGATCCTTGGGAAATTTTCCTATAGAAAGAAAAATGAATATATCTTCTAGCTCCTCCAGTACCATAGTGATATAGAATAGGTGTGCACCAAGTAAATATTCTCCCTAGGCATCTGGTTCTTCTCCGATTTCAATTTGTGACAAGTAATTTGATCCTTGATTATTCTTCCTGAGTTTTACCATAATTTTAAAATAAAACTCTTGAAATAACAATAACCATTTACATATGTGTCGATGGATTACTGGTATTTTAAGAAAATATTTCAATGGTTCATGGTTTGAAAAGAATGTAAATGGTGTAGAGAGAAAGTAGTGTATGCTTTTTTATAACACATAAACCATAGCTAGCGCTTCTCTTTCTATAGTGGTATAATTACTTTCTATGGCATATAAATTTATACTAGAAAAAGCTATGGGATGGTCTTTGTCTCCTTTAGGTTGGGTAAGTATTGCTCCTATGGAAATACTAGAATCATCTACATGCACATGGAAAGGGTTGTTCCAATATGAGAATATAAGGAGTGGTTCTTCCACAATTTTGTACGTTAGGGTAAAGGATTTTTGGGATTCATCATTCCATTCAATATTTTTGCCCTTCTTCTTTTTCAAGATTTCTTCTAGTGGTGCAGTAATCTCGACATATCCTCTTATCAACTTCCTATGGTATCTAGTGTATCCCAAAAATGCCTTCACTTCTAGTACATTCTTAGGTGGCAGTAAGTTTAGTATTAGTGCAACTTTCATAGGGTCCACCATTAACCCCTCTTTACATATGATATGGCCTAATAAGGTACCAAAGGGTACCGCAAAGTTACATTTCTTCAAATTTAGTTAGATTTGCATAATTCTACATCTATTTAACATCATGTAGAGTAATTGTACATGATCTTTTCTTAGCCCATAAATATTCCAATCATCCAAGTTGACTTCTAGAAAATCATGTATGAAGTCTTTAAACACATTAATAATTATTCTACTAAATATCGTAGGGGCATTATTTAACCTAAAAGGCATTACAATGTACATATATCATCCCCATTCTATTGCAAAAGTGGTCTTAGGCCGATCCTCCTCCCTTATCCTAATGGTGATATTCGGAAAATCCATCAGTGAATGACTAGATCTCTCTTCTTGCAACCAAATCTAGATTTTCCTCAGTAAATGGGGTTGGGAATAGATCATGTATACAAGATTTTTTTAACTTCGAGAAATATACACATATCCTTATCTCTCTGATTTTCTTGTTTTGGACCACCATAGGACTTATCAAATAAAAATCCTCTATTGGTTTAATGATTCTAGTAGATAACATCTTGTTTATGTCTATTTTGACCTTTCTCTTCATGTTTGGATTCAATCTATAGGGTATTTTCTGGAGTGGTTTAATACCTTCCTTAAGTTGAATTTTCATCATTCCTACCTCTTCTTTGATTCCCTTCATTTTTGTGAAGGTTGTGGGGAATAAATATTGGAATTATAAGAGGGATTCTATTGTCTAAGATACTACCTCTTCATCTAAATAATCTCCTATTCTTGCCATCTTGGGATCCCCTTATGTCGTAATATTTACCTCCTTCAGTTTGAGGGGGTCATTATAGTATTTATTTTTAGGTTAAATGGATTCTTCTATTTCTCTTTCTCCTTGATCTATCTTTATTTTTGGGATCTGCTTTTCTTCATCATTTTGTACTGCACAATAATGTTTCTTTGTATTGGTCGCTTCCCAGTCCAACCAATTAATGTACTCATATACCTTCTTCTTTAGGTGGTATAGAAGGTGGTTATAGTACCACTAGTTTCTAATCTTCTTCCATATTGAATATGGTCTCCTTCATTTATAGTAATGCGGTATGTATTTGAGGATTTTTACTCGAAAAAAGAGAAAGTATGGAGAAAATCCATTGTTAGTTCATCCCATGTTTTAGTTTCTACATGTCTCTCCTGGTCAATGTACCAAGTTTTGGCTACCAATTTAAGTGACCAATAGAATAGTTGGATGTATAATCTATCATCATATTCATATATTTCTTCCCATAAGTATACACATATATCTAAATGATGTTGCAGTAGGATGTCACCCTCATATGTGGGTATATCTTCATATTCCCCTACTTTTGATAGGAATCTTACTTTTATAAGGGTTTCAAAGGTTTCCCATTTGATAATGATGTGTTTATGTGTGTTATAATAGCATGTGGAAGTGTGGTTAAGGGTATGTGGTAATATATTAAGCATTTGGGTTTTATTTGGGAAGGTTTGTTCTATTTGTACTAGGCAAGCCAATAAGTCTCCTAGGTAACTTGGTGTGTGAAATTTCATGTGAAATTTGGTTAAATTTATGAGAGACTCTATCTTCCTCCTTCTCCCCCTTATCTGCATTTACACCAGTATCATTTAGTATGTTTTCTATGGATGGTAAATTCATTGGTGTCTTTCTTACCATACATATCCTTATGAAGCCAAATATTCTACGAGAATGTGCTTCTAATTCATCTTGTAGCCATGCTTCTAGTGTAGTTTCACTATTTGTGCTTCCATTAGTTTCATCTATCTCCAAATCCCCTTCTGCATTGGTTTCTTCCCAAATTTCAGTTGTAGGAAGCTTAGTTATGGTGTTTTTTCTTTTTTCATCATCTCACATTCCTTTGTATTTACTTCTTTTATGTAAGTTTCATCTTGATTCTTCCCTAGGAAAATGTGCACTATCCTCCTATCATCTGAAAATTAAATTTCTTCCTTCTTGGCATCTATTACCCCATATGAGTCTAAAAACCATCTTAATCTCAAAAGTACATCAAAGGAATGAAATGTTTATTTAATTTTAATTACCTCAAAATATACAATTTTCTTAACTCCTTTAATGTTCACTTCCACTTGTCTCCGTGTACCTAAGGTTTTCATTCTAGAACCATCCACTAGACTAATGTTATATGGGGTAGGTTCTAGTGTAGGGTTTCCTAGGTACTCCCATATCCTTTTTGCGATTAGATTGACATCTTCCTCTAAATCAACCATTCCTCTAAAGATATTTCAGTTATGGATCTAGAGGTTAATCATGGCAGGACTTGTTTTCTAGTGTTTCCCTAATGTTTTGACTTGTGAAATGGATTTCTTATTCTTATTCCAATATTTAGTAATTTGTTTTAACTTTATTAGTAAGTCATTTTTCCTTGCCATCTGTGCTAATTGTTTCAATATCCTTACTTCTTGTTCTGAGAAAAACCTATTCTTCTCTCTTTCCTTTCCCTGTACTTTCTCAATGATCTACCTACCCTATTATAGGATCTATTCATGTTGTTGTTTGGTGGGGTGAAAATTTTCTTCCCCTTTTGAGCTATCTTCTTCTACCGGTATTGCTTCTTGTTTTCTAGTACTGGTACCCTATCTAGTGACTACTACTACTTTACCCTTTTTTGTTGTTCTAGGGTCTTTGTGGTACTAATCTTTGATGCTAATTTATTCTATGGTATATCCTTCATCCCTTCCTACCTTTCGACATCTCCTTGTTTCTTCTTTCAAATTCTTAGGTACCTTCCAGAGAAGTCATGCTCCTTTGTTTGTATTGGATTTTCACAATTCATCAGTTTGAGTTTGTGGTGATGTGATTTTATAATAATTGTGTTCATTTTCATAATTGAAGGCATTATGATATTCTTGGCTATAAAATCTATATTTTTTTCCTCTTTCCCTTGAGCATTTAGTTGTAAAATATCCTGGTTTTCCATAATTGAAACATGTATAATTATCTCTCCTTCCTCTTCCTCCGTGGGATGGACCATTGTTGTTTTATTGTTTTGGGTTTTGGCTATTGTTTGAATTTCCTTGGTTTTTTTGCCATAGTGGTACTTTGTATTCATTATCTAGTGTGTATAATTACTTTTCACTAGTCCTTTTACGTATGCTAGTGTGTGTTGGTCCTTATTGCTGAATTTGGTGGGATCTTCTCTTAATTAGAATAACTATGATGGATAGTCTTCAGTACCATGATCATCCAACTCTCCACACATTCCATAGTAGATTGAATTTAATTTATTAATGTCCAAAGGTCTACACATAAAACATTATCTTTCTTTTCCCCTAGCTCTTTAGGACATTCATTTGTAACATCGCCTTCTCTTCTACAATAAGTGCACGATATGTTAGGCCTAGGTGTATACATGTATCTTTTGGCCATTATATATTGTTGGATCCTTAGTTGTTTGACACCAAGTCAAGGTTTCTCCATTTCTCTATTTTCTCTTTCTTTATCCTATTTGTGTCATGGCTGGTTTTCAATCTGATAGGCGAATGTAACCGATTCTAGATATGTGTTGAACTATCTTTTATCAATTGCTACTATTATTTGTGGAATGATTAGATAAAAATAAACCACTCGATCTTTTTTTTTCCACTTCGAGGTTCTTCGAGGCATCTAACAACTTCTTTGAATCTCTTGTCAAATTATTTTATTGATTCATTTTTGTGCTACATGAGTTCTCAAAGTTTACTTACTCCTTCTATAGGTAGTTTTGGTATGGAAAAGTTTGCTAGAAAATCCTGCTTGACTGTATCCTGATCTTTATTATGGTTTGGATAGTTTTTCTAATACCATTTTAAGGTTTCTCTACAAATCGATCCTATGAAGTTAAATAATTTTATGTCATTTCTAGTTAGGTTTTATCTCTTCCATAAAGATTCTAATATGAACACATGTTCAGATGCTTCAGTTGTATCCTACCCAAATATAGGTAATTTCATTTCAGTATTCATTGTTGGTTCTTCTAGTGAACTATTATCTTTATATCTTATATCAAATTATTGTTCTCTTGATGTATTTGTATTGTTTTCTTCCTTTATGCTTTGTTGTCTTAAATTTTGTTATTCTTCTTCTATTGAAATTCTCCTTGCTTTTATTGGCATTAGAGGCGACTCTTAGTTTGGGGGTTGCATCTGTCCAAAGTTCCTTTTCATTCTCTAATTTGTTCATATATTCATTAGTGCCATTTGATTAATTGATTGTGTCACTTTGTTAGGGGTGTTAAATTTATACAATTCTCTCTATTTGTTATCACATCTCCACTCCTTACTTTAATACACTTATGGTTACTAATTCATGCAAGTAATTATCATTAAATAATATGTTCTAGAGGTTTTTTACTAGATTTTATAGTGGTGTTTGTCTCTTCTGGATGTATACTTGAGGTCCTATTTCTAGGAGGTCTTATGATTCTTATTACTACTTGTTTCATTTCTTTTTTGAACTTCCCATAGTTTTCAATTCCTTATATGTTTTGAATGATTTGATTTATGTTATTTATATCAGAACCTAAATGTGGAATCTCTTCTCTACCCTTCCTGGAAGTGACCTCTATGGCATTCTCTTCTTCTTCTCTTCTGCCAGTGCCCACACTGACATGCTCAGAAAAACCCTCAACAACACACTCACTTCCTTCAATTTGGTTTCCTTTCACAACCTCTATTTTATGTTTCTTAGCCCTTTTCTTTGCCTCTTACATTCTTTTGTGGTATATTTTTTGTCTTTCCTAAATATATTTTAGCCTCCTTTCTTCTACATTCATCTCCATCCTAATTTAATGATTTGAAGTATGTCTCTTTTTATTTTTTATCTCCTACTCTCATATATTTTCCTAGCCTGGACTTCCATTATATATATAGATATATATCTTGTATTTGAAAGAAAATATTGAACAATTGCATCTTTTTAAGGATATTTTCAGATCCCTCCCCCCTTTCCATTTTTCATCGCCTAATGGTCTACCCCACTTTGACAAAGGTGTTCATTAGATTCTAACAAAAATTTATGCCAACTTCTTTCCCTTTTTTTTCTTATACTTCCTTTACTATTCTCTCCAAGGTCACAACAACATAAAAAAAATTGGCAAGAAGGATGGGGGAAGTAAGTCTAGATATTTGTACCCCAATACTTATTATGTAGTATGTTTATACCCCAGAGGATACAGTAAAAGAAACAAGAATTTTTGGTAGGATTCTAGAAGGGTTACTTAACACATATTATATCAAAAACAAAAGAAAAATTCATACATTCATTGTAAACATATATAATCCTTATACCTCCTTTATATTATATCATAATCGTGTAAAAAAGGTAGGTTTTAGTCTGTGCTCATATATAGTTCATATATTCCTCTTCTATCTTTATATTTCTCTTTTGCATATTGTTTATATTGCATATACACATACATTCCCTTGAAGGGACATGACTCCTAGAGATAGCTAATATCTTTTCCTAGTAATATGAACCTTTTGTGGTAGCTTGTAGTAGGTTCTAACCCTATTATTGACCTGCTAACAATATTCCTTCTAGACATTTACAAAAAGCCAAAAGGTAATGATTTATTCATACAATGTGTAAAATTTCAAAATAGTGCAATTACAAGAACCAAAGGAGTGAGATGATAAGGTATTTTAATATTCTAACCACATTTTATGTGTGTAGGGCATGTGTGCTTAATGTGTCATGTGGATAGGATAAGTGTGGCTAAGGTGTCATATGCACATGCTTGAGGTTTCTCAAAAGGTGAGTATGCGTGTCTCAGTCACATGAGGTGAGAAAAATTTAAAAAGGCCCTAAGTTAGGACTTAACTAGTGTGAATAGACTTTGATTAAAAAAAGGCTAAAAGCTATCTAGTTTGACATGTCCCTATTTACACTAATAAATTTTCTCAAGTATTTTTAGCATATTTCCTATTATATTCTTCTTTGATCCAAGTTATCTCATTATCATTTTAGTTCCATGGACTTGGGTCAAATATTAATTTATGCATATTATTTATATGATCACTAAAGTGACTTCCAATGGAAAATAGTGAATTGCAAGTGTTAAATCATTCATTTAACTAGTTGTAGTTTTCTTACACATCGATAAATCATCTACAACCATGTATCACATCATGTCTATATAATAATTTTATACAATTACCTTTTATTTATTTACTTATTGTTTATATTTATGTTAGCACTTTACTCTATTTGGTTTTTGATTCAACTTATTTAATCCTAGGGTAATTATCTAATTATTATTTCTTAATTATATTAACCTATAGTTTATATAAAAGGGTTCTTATTATCCTTTTCATTTGGTAAATATGTTCACTCCTACATACCAACAAATTTTGTATTCTAAGTCTCATTGTTGATTTTATTATCTAAGTTTGATTATACTTTTGAGATTCATCTTCCTCTTTTACACTTGATTTATCAATATTTATATTTATAGGTTTGTTTATGCCAAGGGCTAGCCAAAACCCCTATTTTTCCTTTAAGGAGGAACCTATTATTTCCAAGGATAATAATCAAGAGGAATATATCTTTAATCATGATACATATGAGAATAATCAAGAGCTTCCTTTTATTACATAAGAAATTTTTGAAGAGCTTGCTAGAGGTACTTCTATAAAATTAACTAAACTTATTCATAACATATTGAGTGGTGAAACATTGGGTTCCAAAATTATGTAAATACTTAGTGATAAACTTACCCCTTCTAGTTTGTTTGATAGTGTATTCTTGTTGAACAGTCCAGATAACTAAGAGGGGGGTGAATCAGTTATCCCAAAATGATTTTTCTTTCTTTACTTAATTCAGAGCAATCATGAACCATTCATATATTAATTAAATCAGATATGAACATGCAAGCACTAAACAACACCATGCGCAATGAGCACCAAAATTTATGTGGAAACCCAAGATGGGAAAAACCATAGAGTGTGTTAATTCTCAATTATAAAGCACCGATTAAGGTGACACCAGTTAAGGTGATTTTTACAAGGGCTCAATGCCAAAAATGTTGATTGTAGGTAAGGCTCATTCTCGAGTGGCTCACTACCCAAGATACAAAAATCACTGATTACAAAAATTGACAAAACATGAACTAATAAGGTTGCATCTACATATGCATGAATTCAGTTCTGATTAAGAGCACAACATCTAATTGCAGTGGATCTGACTAAGAATCTTCTGCCAACCTTCCCTCCACTACTTCAGCAAAACATATTACTTCTACTTGACACTTTCCTTCACTTCCTTCTCCAATCATTGTCACATAATCCTTCACAAATTTATCACTATTCACACATTCCACACTTCTTATCTTCGAATACCAAAAGATGTTCCACATATATATATATATACACACCTAGAGAAAAAAATGAGTCAGCCTAGAAAAAAATGTTAGCTTGAGGAAAAACCTTGAAATATTCAATAGGGCTTAACACGCTAGCACCAGAACCAAAAGATAGGCTACACATAAAGGATCTTGTTTCTACGTTACACCGAGACCCATAAATAGGTCATACATAAGATATAACATTATAGCTAACTTTGAATTACATGAGATATATTTCAAATTCAAACGGAATGCCACAACCAAGACCAAATATTGATGAACATTAATTTGATAGGAATGCTACAACCAAGACCAAATCTTGATCAACATCAATTTCAGTACCAACCAGAGAAATGCAGTTTAGTCATACCAGAAATTGTAACAAGCTACATGAACGTCTGGATAACAAGGATGCATGGAATAAGCTCTAGACACAACAAACAATAACAAAATATTAGTCTTCAATATTCTGCATTAATTTTCTTCCACAGATGTCCCAAAAATAAGTACTACCATTATCCAGATGGAGGATACCATTCATACTACATAACATTATAAGATACATCATTTATGTATATCATCCGGAGTACAACCTTCTAGATCCTAGGTTTTGACATCAATGAAAATCGTGCCATGTTAACAACTTCTCAACAATCTCCCCCTTTGGCATTGATGGAAAAACAAAAAAAACTCAAAAATACAAAAACTCCAAGAACTCCCCCCTTCGCTAAGCAATTCAAATCCTCTTTTTATTTTTGTTTTTCTCTTACTTTCCTTTTCTCCCCCTTTTTTCCATCAAATGAAAAGGGCCATACAGAGAATGTCAGGAGTCTAACTGTTAGTTTCAAAACTAAGTCGATCCCATTACCAAGTATACACGGGAAGAGTTAAGTTGTGATAAAAGTATACATTCAATATCCAAGTTACCAAAATTTCCACCGAAAGATATCTACCGATCAAGATTTATACAAGAAACAATAGGTAAAAGAGAAAAGTAACACAGAAGAAGAAATAGCCAACTGTGAAGAACGGTGAGCATGAAAATATTATTCGGGAACTATCAAAAGGAAACATAGGAAACACTAAACCTTGAGAACAGGAAAGTCGGCAATATTAGGCTTAAATAGGTGCACAGAATTATAGAAAGGTGAACTACATGATTCCTAAATACAGGGTGAAATCATGAACTCAGTAGATCCTCAAGTTTCCAAATGAATACATAATTCCAAAGCCATTCTACAAGGTTTCCTTCAATCATTTAATTCATTAACAGATCAATCACTACTAGTAAATGTTTTCATTTCCTTACCAATCTTGCTACAATCTCAACAATTTTGACATAAATAATTTCAGTTTTCTGTGGTGCATGCAGGGTTTGAAGATGAAATTTTCACAACAGAAATTTAACATGATCATAGAAAAATACACTTTGAAGATTCAACAAGAAAAGAACCTGAGAGTATTTCCCCGGAAACGGAGAACGATAACCGCAAATCACAGCAATTTCAAACTTTCAACTTTCCAAAATGTGAACGCTGTCTTTAACAACAATTCTCAACTTCTCCAATCAACCCCAAATCAAAATTCTAGAATATATCATTCTATGAGAAAAAAATATTTTTCTTCCTACTTTTCCAAAATCCAAACCCGTGTGTGCAAGAATGGTCATTTCCAAGATTATATCCTTTTTCATTCTTCCAAAGTCTCAACTTTAAATTTCAGTTATAGCATGCAACACATGCTTAAATTAAACTCAATAAACACTAAAAGATAGCAAGATATTTCAACTTTAGATCACAACTAAAAGTTCTATATTAGAAAACATAAAATTGAATAATGAAATCAATTTACAATTAAATGCTCTTTTCGAAACAAGATATTTTAACATTTTAATTTAATCACTTAATAAACTAAAAATAGCTTTCCCAATTAATTATTTCATCAAATCAATAAAGAAACATTAGTATTAATTTAAAAACATTAAAATAATCTAAATTAACATAATAAATGCATTATAAACTCAACATTAACAAATGACTGCAAGCACGCGACGAACAGGTGACATAACAGGAGGGTGATGAAAAATACTCATTCTTTTCAGAATGATGGCTAAGGATAGAGGACAAGCCTATCTCCCATCGATAATTCCATTGGGTGATGGGACGCTCAGACCTGACAAGTAGGTGGAGTCGATTCATGTACCTAAAAGTTGCATAACCCTGCACGATTAATGTAACAACATGTATAAATATGAAAACACGTCGTGAAGAAGAGTCGCGATGTAGCAGGGCACTCACTGATGAGTATTTCTAAACCGTCTCCTTCACCTACTGACACAAACATATAAATAACATAATATCATCATGTATACAATTGAAAAACATAGATAATCATCATATGAAAATGAACATCACATCATAAGTTAAAGTGTATCATCAACTGAGTTTCACAACTGGTCATGTAAACTATGACATAATGCATCAAAGTAACATAGTGTCAAACGTCTAACTGCTAATAGTATCACAAAATAGGTAAAATAGAAGTGTCATCAGGAGGGTCACTACATCCTCCCCCCCTAGGGTAAGGCTTACTCCTGAAAGCCTACAAATACCCCTAGTACAAACTCCATATAGACACACATAATCAAAGGTTCCAAAACTGAACCACTCCATACCTCAACATAAAAACAACAACAACCCAACTAAGTACACTATCAATCCAAACAAAGAAACATGGTGAAGAAACCACCATCCAAGTCTCCAAACACATATCCAAACATAACAAGAATCAAAGAAGAGGAAACAACACTGAAGGAACCTCCACAGCCTCCTATACCACAAGATTTTCATGAGCTCCCTAATCAGCTGCCTATCTACTTCCAACAATTTCCACATTTGTAACTTGATACTCTGTTTGACGATGATCAACTGTTGCACTCATTTCACAAGTCCTCTCTACCTCATTACTTGTAGGCTCCATAATTGTCGATCTCTGATTGGTTCCAGGTGTGTTCCTCTGAGAACATTGTCTCGCCAAGTGGCCCCACTGGTCACAATTGTAACATCCTGTAGTTCTACCTGATGCAATCTGTGTGCTCAAAGCTGACTGGCTGGAATGATGGAGTTGTGCTTGTATCCAACTCCTAATCCTCCTATGTGTAAGACGATTACCCTGAAACCTGAAGACTATTGGGTATTCACTAACAAATGGAGCACCAATCATCCAATTCTCAGACCCCAAACCTCCATAAGAATGATAGGTGGCTAAAGAACGTGCTCTCAAAATATCCAACATAAGTCCTGCTAATGCAAAAATATTTCTCCTAGGGATCCTTTCCCTTTCCCAAAATATTTGACATCCACCATCCTATCTACAACCAAGCCGGGTAAGAATCTCCCAAAGTGTAGAACGTAACAGTGGACCCAGGTGATCCTCACAATCATTTTCATGTGAACTAAAAAAAGTAGGGTCCTAACGATTGATCCCATGACTACCTCTTCTACGCATCCAAGAAAGGAGTGACAACTGAAGAGGCAAAAATTAACTTACAGATATTGAGAAATAAAACACCATACCCATGATTAACCATGCATAATACATATACATACCAACAACAACACCGGAAATCACAACATAAGGCCACACAAGGGTCCATCTAGACATAGGAAAGCAACATACCATCCATGATAGAAGTATCCATGAACCAAGAGTAAATAACCATCTCATATAGATCAAACATCAAATCAGTGGCTTGATGGTGTTAGGTCATACATAAAGTGAGAGAATCCAAACAAGACCACTATGACCTATCCCTTATTGTATAAGGTGATTAGCCTCCAAGAGATAGTCATCACACAAAGGTGGGTAGTGGATCCTAGCTGTATAACAGCCTCACATACCCCCATCCTCTATGTTTCCTGTGTCTACTTCCTCGTACAAACTCACCAAGTCCATCTCATACTTCCTTGGAGAGGAATCACAATTTGACACATAGCCAACATTGAAAACAACAAAGATAACAAGCTTAGCCACCAAGTTCATAAAGAAGAGAAAATTAAAGTTCAATTTCAACAATAAGGTAATAAATGTGCACAATATCAAAATTAAATCAAATATATAACCACTAAGGTTATAAGAAGATAAGATCACAAGTCATGGCTAAACCTTCACAATCAAGTATAAAAAAAGTGTCAGCCCTCACAATCAACTGAAAAATTATCAATAACCAAAAGAAAATTCACAATCCTTAAATTGCACTGTACAACACTATGTGACTGAATACTAGCCACCAAATGAGGAAAGAGGAAACAACGTCTGACTAGAATGATAATAGACCTGATGTGGTGCGGAATGAGCACGCCATCCACATGACCCAGAGTGTATCCACAACTTATGAAAATTTCATCACTCTACATGGTCATATGCCATGTGGCAATGTGTCTGTGGGTCTACGGAGGTAGGCACACACATAACACATCCCACATCGTGATACCTCATGGAGAAGAAACACGCAGGAACTCACTGTAGCCAGAGGTATACATGGCTAGGATCTACTCATATGTTACTTGATCAACATGATCAAGGCAACTATGAGGATCCCTCTACAAGTATTCGAGGCCCCATAACGCTCATCGCACAAGTAGGCTAACAAAGACAATCTCATAATGCACCTTCATGTGTCTAAGCATGTGGCATCGTGTAACACAAATTCATCATCATCACTATGTCAGAACATGAGTGGGGTGTGGTATCATACTGCATCATATCGAAATATGTGCAAATACAGTATATCAAAGCATCATCACCAACACTATGTCGGAACACTCGTGTGGTATGGCATCATATCTATCACATCATGTAAGAGAATATGTAGATACTCTAAATATATAATGCAATATGACAATATCACTATGGGGCTACTAAGCTTCACCTCTCATAGGAACGAGGTTAACTCAACAATTCCAGATCAATGCTTCTACAGATGTCCAGGCATAACTAACATACCAATGTTGTTGTGCTTAAATCTGTGGGGATTAGGTTAACACTTATGGATCAAGTATCTTGATCTATCATAAGGGAAAGTAGTGGGTACATTTCCTCAGGATTGGTTGAGCTGAGATGCTCTATGTCGTAATATACGTACGCTACACACTCCACCCAAGGAACTTGTGGCTTCTACTATCCCTTCATAGATTGAGGGGCTAGAGAACCAAGAGAAAAAGAACTACTTTTGGTTACAATTATATATATAAGTTTCAACCACACATGGGTTGGTCCTCAATCAGTTAACATACACACAAACACACATAATGGTATGGTAAATCCCACACCAAAGTGTAACTTTTCCCCATGGATGGGTACCAAGTGTCACCATCATATGGACACACAAATCAAGTACTGGTTTTCACAACACTCAAACAAGATACAGTTATTGGTTTCTTACATTTACAGGGGTACAACTACATACATAATTCCATAGGAACATCAATTTTCCATAACCATGGAATACGTATCATAACTTTCTATCCGTAACCTTATATCAGGTTCCATCACGCTACTCTTTTCTATAGAGTACCTCATGCTAAGGTAAAATCCATGAACACATGATCGCTTAACAATTCCACTAATAGATTCACAAGGATAACATAGTGAACTCAACATACCCCAAGTACCCAGTGTATGAACCTGGGGCTCTGATACCAAGCTGTAACGCCCCGCCATGGAACCCAACACATGCTATGACATTCACATAAAACAACAAAATATTTTTTTAATAAAAACATAGATAACATGTGACAACAACAACTATAAACGCTTCAAGGTTCCACAACTATGCTACTATGTAATAAAAACCAAATGCAACAACAACCATATATAAATAAACTCATGAGAATTCATGTCCAGATATACATATACAAATAGAGTAACAAGTGATAATTGAGATTAAGAAAAATCTCGATACATCAATGTATGATACAAGTATCGATAAAAATCATCTCATGTACAACATGAGTGCAATACAATGAAGCATGAGGTGAAGAAAAGAAGACAACCAAGCCCACAAAATCGTCAAAAGGACTATGCTCCGTAACTACTATGCATTCTGGATCCAACCAAGAAATCCTATCACGAACAACACACTTGTAGGGGACCCAATGGAGAATGTGGCATGTTCCTCCCAACCGTGTGGAGCTCAAAATCCCACCCCCCGTGCTAGGAGATAGAACAAGTCCTCAAGTCAAACTAACATCACAAAGTACATCACACAAACATGGTTGACTCACATGACATCTCAATACCAATCAAAAGATAAACTCCTAGTACCTTAGTTAAGGTTTTCACATAAATACCAACTTCCGAGAGGTTACCTATGCAACCCCTTTCAGGTCCGGCCCCTAATGGAAGCCACCCCTCCTAAGGTATAACTCCTCAAAAAGATTAAAACAATAAGACAACATGCATTCAACAGGAAATTCTTACACAAGGACCTATAGTGAACCGATCCAATAAATAACCATAATGACATAACATACATGGCGAAACTTCCGCAAATGCGTACTCTCATAACATGGAGTACAAATGCTCAAAATAATAGCACAAAGGCATAACGTGCATGGTCCATGTTTCCACTCAATGATCAAGATAGGTCTCCATAATAATTTAGACATAGCATATTTCAAAAACGAAAATTCAACTCCTCTGTAAAAACAAAATACATGAACACTAAATTCCAATACAAGGAACAATAACAAGTCAATTCGTTTAAAAAATTAGCACCAATCTTTCTTAAGATTTCCAATAATATAACACCAACTTATAATTCAAGTTAAATGAATATGCAAACCCTAAGACAATCATTCCTTCACCTTTGATATTTTAAATACAACTCCTAGATAGGATAAATTTATATATCAATATAACCATTCACCGTTCACAAATATAATTGATCATTTATACTTAACAACTCAAATAAAATAAGATTCCTACTTAATAATTTTTTAAATTAATTCCATTTCTCCAATAACCATAAAAATTATATTTAAGATAAATTACACATTCTACCATTACATTAACCATTTTTTTTCGATAAACTAGTTTATATTTCAAGAGATTCTTATGATTATAATTTTATACTAATGGAATTATATTCTAAACCTAAGCATTTAGATGTTCTTATATACTTAATTTTTTCAAGTTAATAATATGAACATACCTATTTACACCCAATATTCAAATTAGATTATAACTAAATATACATTGATATTTACATTTAATCTCCTTAAACACTATACCAAATTAGATACTAACTTAAATTTGATAAAGAATAGAAACTAAAGTAAACCTAATCTGCTATAGAAAACTGGGTAACCTATGTTCAGTCGACACCAACCTCAGATAATGAGGAATAAAAAAATGTAAAGTCTTCCAGTTAACTCACGTGCATGCAACATTGATAGAAAAGAGATCTCGAAAATCGCAGTTTAATAAGGCATCATAATACCTAAAGCTTGGATGGAAAGGTGAATATACCGATCGTCAACAAGAGAACTTGACTCTGATATCTCTATCGACCACATACATAAAGAATGCAACTAACGAATCAATTCATGGAGATGAGCTTAGAGAAACAATAAAGGGAGGAGTTACACATGCGCGACCATTGCTACCATTAGAAAACACACAAGCTAACAAGGAATTTACAGCCGACCATGCTATGATGACAGTGGAGCTTTGACTGGTAAATAAAACCAGTAATATATACATCCAAATGAAACATAATCCAATTCTCATGGTTAAGAGAAGAATAAAGTGTGTCGGCTGCCACTGAAGAACAACACCATCACAGACGATTAACAAGAGAAAGATGGGCGGCTACACTTAAAATAAATGGTGGCAAGATAAACTAGCCAAGAAACTTCAGGCAGCAAGAGGGAAGAATATAACAGTATGATTTTAGAGAATGCATGCATGCATGCAAATAATAAACAAGAAGAGAAGTATCAGCTAGAAATAGACACTCCATTAAGGAGGATGACAAATCAGTACGCCATATTGCCATGATCATGTAGAGGACATGCGGAAAGGAATAACATCAACACATAAATAGTTTGGAATGTTGCAAAGGCTGATCCCAAGTGGTAAAAGAAAAGAAAACAGAGTTAAGAGAGTATTAGGTAGATGATTGGAGAACCGACTAAAGGTAACCTATATTGATATAGGTTAAGATTAAAGATTATGGAGCTCATACTACCGGTGTACCATTACATACTCATCATACATAGATTTGCATGCACATTTAGCATACAGAGAATGTCAGGAGTCTGACTATTAGTTTCAAAACAAAGCCAAGCCCATTACCAAGGATACACATGAAGAGTTAAAGTTGTGATAAAAGTATACATTCAATATCCAAGTTACCAAAATTTCCACCGAAAGATATCTACCGATCGAGATTTAAACAAGAAACAATAGGTAAAAGAGAAAAGTAACACAGGAGAAGAAATAGCCAACTGTGAAGAACGGTCAGCATGACAATATTTTTTGAGAAACTATCAAAAGGCAACACAGGAAACACTAAACCTTGAGAACAGGAAAGTCAGCAATATTAGGCTTAAACAGGTGCACACAATTATAAAAAGGTGAACTACATTATTCTCAAATATAGGGTGAAATCATGAACTCAGTAGATCCTCAAGTTTCTAAATGAATACATAATTCCAAAGCCATTCTGTAAGGTTTCCTTCAATCATTTAATTTATTAAAGGATCAATCACTACTGGTAAATGTTTTTGTTTCCTTACCAATCTTGCTACAATCTCAATAGTTTTGACATAAATAATTTCAATTTTCTATGGTGCATGCAGGGTTTGAAGATGAAATTTTCACAATAGAAATTTAACATGATCATAGCAAAATACACTTTGAATATTTAACAAGAAAAGAACCTGAGAGTATTCCCCTGGAAACGGAGAACAATAACCGCAAATCACAGCAATTTCAAACTTTTAACTTTCCAAAATGTGAACACTATCTTTAACAACAATTCTTGGCTTCTCTAATCAACCCCAAATAAAAATTCTAGAATATATCATTCTATGAGAAAACAATCTTTTTCTTCCTACTTTTCCAAAATCCAAACCCGTGTGTGCAAGAATGATCATTTTCCAGATTATATCCTTTTTCATTCTTCCAAAGTCTCAACTTTAACTTTCAGTTATAGCGTGCAATGCATGCTTAAATTAAACTCAATAAACACTAAAAGATAACAAGATATTTCAACTTTAGATCACAACTAAAAGTTCTATTTTCGAAAACGTAAAATTGAATAATGAAATAAATCTACAATTAAATGCTCTTTTTGAAACAAGATATTTTAACATTTTAATTTAATCACTTAATAAACTAAAAATAGCTTTCCCAATTAATTATTTCATCAAATCAATAAAGAAACATTAATATCAATTTAAAAACATTAAAATAATCTAAATTAACATAATAAATGCATTATAAACTCAACATTAACAAATGACTGCAAGCACGCAATGAACAAGTGACATAACAGGAGGGTGACAACAAATACTCATTCTTTTCAGAATGATGGCTAAGGATAGAGGACAAGTCTATTTCCCATCGATAATTCCATTGGGTCATGGCACACTCAGACCTGACAAGTAGGTGGCGTCGATGCCTATACCTGAAAGCTGCATAACCCTGCACGATTAATCCAACAACATGTATAAATACGAAAACACACCATGAAGAAGAGTCGTGATGTAGTAGGTCACTCACTGATGAGTACTGCTAAACCATCTCCTTCACCTACTAACACAAACATATAACTAACATAATATCATCATGTATATAATAGAACAACATAGATAATCATCATATAATGTCATCATATGAAAATGAACATCACATCATAAGGTAAAGTGTATCATCAACTAAGTTTCACAACTGGTCATGTAAACTATGACATAATGCATCAAAGTAACATAGTGTCAAATATCAAACTGCTAACAGTATCACAAAATAGGTAAAAGAGAAGTGTCATCAGGAGGGTCACTACACAATAATAAGCCCTCAAAGCTATAACTTGAAGATTAAATATCTACACCAAGTAGCTATCTTGCTCATCATGAAGGTTCATTTTATTATCAACTCAAGGACATGAACTTTAAATGGGTCAGCAATGTATATGCATAATGATTCCATTGTATCCATCTTTACCCTATAACTTAGAAAGGAAGTAATACTGAAAGTAAGTTGCTTGAAAGGAAACAATTTAAGTACTGAACATAAACCAACCACTAAATTGTACTGAAATAAATTATAGAAGAAAAAGTCTCAGTAAATAGACAAGAATTTACTCTGCCTGTCGTGGCTATAGGAACAAACAACTACTAATATTGTAACTAATTGATGAATAGAAAAGTAACTACTAAACTGAAAGGGTGGAATTCTCACCAAGTGGCCCCCCTTGAATGAGTTTTCCTAGTACTAACTCAGATGTAACAAACTAAAATATCATTTATTCGTTGAAAACATGATTACAACATAGAAGCAACATAACTGTATTTCTTGAAAACTAAAAATGCAAGTGCAATTCTCATAACGTTCAACCTCTTGAAGAGGAGCATCTTACCATTATTTATAGCAGGAGAGATTCTAACAAACTTAACTAACATGGTAGTCAACTCCAATAGATTAGGAGGACGTCACTTATTGAAAGCATGAAAAAGAGGAAGAAGGTTATGCATGCACAAGATTCAGCAAGACCAAACTTGCTTCAACGAGAATCTAGCATAACAACATCTCCTAAATATACTCAACCAAAAGACATGGCCATCAAGATTAACTTCCACACGAGCTAGAAGTTTCCAACCGCTTGACTTCTTCAATGTCCATCTCTACTTGACTTTTTCAACAACCGAGCAATTGGCCTGAACTCCTTCCACATAGCAAGCTCCTTTTATTTTTGCATCTAACTCTGGACCTGCATTATAAATTTAATGTTCATAATACAAATGCATATCCATAATTACCTTACAGTAACATCCATTTAACCACATGTAAAATTAACATAGATTAATCACACATCAAGCTAAAATCATTAAAAGTCTCAAGGATAAGTCTATGCCCAAGGTTTATGGATTTAAGGAAATAACATGGAGAGTGTCAATAATCAAGTGCCATAGTCTATAGTATCAACAAAAAACATATGATAAACCCTATCAAAATTGAGCCATTAATTGGACTCATCATCTTCCCCCAACTTAATGTTCTGCTGGTCCTCCAACATAGGGAGCTCTATTCCTTTGCCTTGTCAAAGCTCTGAAGTCACCAACTGCCAACTATCCTAGATTAGTCTTTGCAGTATCTGAATTATAATCCTAGTAGAATCCTTTCTTGTTTTCCAATCTAGTCCACCTTTTCCTTTCTATAGCTATGTCATATTGATAGTATCTATAATTTGGTACTGGCCACAACAAAGTAGGTGGCTGAAATGTCAATGGAAGCCAATACTACTACTTCATCCTTCCAATATGTATGTGCCTAATACATGATTTACATGCTGTAGCATAATTTTGCAAGGAATGGGGTTCAACTTGTTTCAAATGATCTCCAAAACTATTTCCCCTATAGTTTTAGCTATCTTCTCATATTCCTGGTATGCTTCTTCCCTAATAGGCATGATTCTTCTTTTGTAGCTTGGACTATAAAGAATTTTGTGCCAGGTATAGTAAATGTATGAAGGGTTACTGGATTCAGCTCTGAGAGGCAAGGGAGAATGGAGTTCTCTTTTCCTGTATATTTTAAATTTCTCCCCCTAGCTGAATTCATTTGGGATCCATGATATGAATTCCCACAGATGGATATCTCCAATGTACATCAATGGGTTCCATTCATGATCATTAGGCACAACATCATTATGCAAGTACAATTCACACAACAAATTTTTAACTTCAAGAGGACATGATTGGTAGGCTTAAAAAAAATCATGTGGGGTTTCAATAGAAGGGCTTAAACCTGAAATAACTATTGAAAACTTGAAGGAAAGATGACACTCCTTTAGATGCAGTGCATATACTCTTGGAGGAGTTATGAATGCCATAATTTATGGTACTAAATCTATCGCATTATCTACCTTATCCTTCAATGTAAAAATCTCTACATCTTTCTTCTCAATTTCTACATTTTTCTTTTTGACTTGTTCTTGTAGCTTAAGTCTTTCCTTTGCATTTCATTCCATAAGTTTAGAGCTACAAGATTCCATGAAAAAGTGGGAGGTTTATGTATCCCTACCAAGATCTTTCCTCGCGTCAATTCATGTTGTTCAAATGGCACCTATTGCAGTGATTCTTGTTGTTCATCTTGCTCTAGTTGCAGTGGTTCTTGATTTTCAACCTGCTCTGCAACAAAAAAAAGCTCCTCTAATCGTATGTTTGTATTTTCCTCAAAAATATCTGCAACTCCAACATTTACCTGCCCCTTAGGAGCTTCTATCTCCTTCCTAGGTGTTCATCTGAGCCTAGGGATTCTTTTTGGAGGTATAACTGTAGCTGGCTCAGCTGGTTTTGATTTCTTGAAAGGGATTTTATGTTTCTCAATGGTTGTAGGAAGACCAACGTTATCAGCTTTATGTTTCCTAGGGCTAGGTTTTCTTTTCTGATGTTTGGTTCCTAGCCTTCCCTTTTCTAGTTTCTGCCTCCCTCATTTGTGCTTCCTCTTTCCTAATGGCTACCCTAGTATGAATTGGAGTTTTAGGAAGAACATTGACATTAGGGTCTATGGATGAACTTTCTTCCTCTGAAATTTTCTTATTCAGAGGAACCAATTTCTATTGTTGATTTGGCTGCAAGAGGGTTTATACTAGGGTTTATGCAAGAGGTTAAAGCTCCAGGAGTGTTTCTAGAAACCCTCTCTCCCCTACTAACCCTACGAGCATGAGGATGACCTCCATGATGCACATTTTCCAATTTGAACTGATCAATGTTTATAAACTCTTCCCATAACATACCAGACACTTCTTGTAAATATTTTTCTACTAATAATTTTATCAAATAGTGATGGGAGACAAAATTATCCCTACTGATGAGTCCAGTTAATGAATCAATTTTGATAGGATTTATCATCTATTTGTTGTTGTGTTACCTTAGAATTTGATGCTTGGTTGCTAGTATTTTCCATATTATTTCCTTAAAACCATAAACATTGGACATAAGTTTATCCTTGTGATTTTAATGATATTAGCATGCTATGCGGATTATCTAAGTTAATTTTACATGTGGATTAATTAATGTTTCTTTAAGGTAGTTATAGATATGCAATTGGTTGTGCGTGCTAATATTATTATGAAAATATAATTAAGAGCCTTCAAAGTCAAGGAAGTTTCTACCAATTGGTTGAGTTACCATGAAGTCAAGAAGATGGTCATTAAAGAAGTCAATGGAGGAATACTCTCGATGGAGGGAAATCCTAGCGTGAGTTAGAGAATGTAACTATCTTTTAAATGATCATAGTTGTTAGTTGAGTAGATATAGGAGTTGTTGTTATGCTAAATCCATGGTCAAGCAAGACTGGTTTGACCAGATTCCAAGCATGCATAACCTCCTTTCCTTTTCTTATGCTTTCCATAATTTTCATCCTCATAGTCTATTGGAGTTGACCATCTTGGTAGGTTGATTAGTTAGTTGTTTTCTTCTATAAATAAGACTCGGATGTGCCTTCTCAAAAGGGTTATGGATCTGATATTGTACTCACATTTCTAGTTTTCAAGTAATACAACCATCTTATTGTTCTATTGTAATCACATTTTCAATGAATAAAATGAAGTTATAAGTTTGTTGCATCTGAGTTAGTTTCAAGGAAGAATCACCCAAGGGGTCTCACTAGGTGAGAATTCTATCTTTAAGCTCAGTCGTTACTTTTTTGTTCAGTAATATTTTCAATTATGGCAACTATCTATTCCTATAGCCACTAGAAGTCCATTTTGTGACTGTTCCTGTAGCCACTAGAATTCCATCCTATGACTGTTCCTCTAGCCAAAGCTGGCAGATTATTTTCCTATCTGTTTGCTAAGATTTCTATTCCTATCATGCATTTCGGTTAAGTATAGTTGTTGGTTAATGTCCAAAGATTATGTTAATTCCTTTCAAGCAATTTACTTTCAGCATCATGTCTTTTCTAGTTGTAGAATGAATATGGCTACTATAGAAACCTAGTGCACATACTGTGCTAACCCATTTCAAGTCTACGTCCCTGGGTTGACATTTAAATGAACCTTCATGATAAGAAATATAGCTATTCAATATTGATGTCCAATCTCTGAGTTACAGATTTAAGGGCTTAGTTGTTTAATCATTAGAGGAGGCCAAAATTTTTGGTTCCATTATCGGGGATGATGTCAAACTAGGAAGTATTTCAGAGTCATTTTTAGTTGCTTTCATGCTTTTTGGTATTTTAGAATTTTGTTTTCAGCATATCCTTCAGTAGAATAAGTAATGACCCACTATTCTTCACCAATTCTTTATGTGAGTTGGTTGATACTAAGTAATATTGCATGCATAGGGGTAGGAGAAGAGATGATTTTGGGAGATTCCTCCCTAATAACCTTGATGACCAGCTAGTTCAGTTTCAAAATTTTCCAGAAGAAGAAGAAGTTACAAACCCTTTTGCTGAGCCATTTCCAGATTTGGCCAGTTTGGAACTTCTTTCCAAGAACAAGCTACCTAAAATCTGATACAAAATCCATTTGCTCTGATAGTCCAACAAGAAAATATGGATAATCCAGCTAGCCCTAATCAAAAAACATTTCATTTCCCCATTCCCCACAAAATGATTTTGACAACATCAAGAACATTCCTGCTTCAATTCTTCCTAAATTTTATGGGCTTGTAACGGAGGACCCAGACACTTTCCTGTTTGAGTTTGATATCCTTTGCAAAAGCTATGATTACACTACTGATGGTCATAGGCTTAATTTTTTCCCTATTACTTTGAAAGAAGCTGCATTAAGATGGTTTATGAGCTTAGGAAGGAATACTGTAAATAGTTGGGATGATATGAAGGAAAATTTTCTTGAGAAGTATAAGGAATATTGTACAAGAAGTGATATGAGGGGAGGTGATATCTTCATGATGTAGTAGAAAGAGGATGAAAGTTTGGAAGACTATTTGTCAAGGTTCCAGTTTAGCCTGAAGAAGTCTCCACACCATGCACTCAATGAGGAATCTCAAAAGATGTTTTTGCTGAGAGGGATTAGTGAAGCTTGCGTTGATGCTATGGATGTCATAGGAGAAGGAGATATCACCCAAGCACCTTGGGAAGATATTAATAAATTATGTCAGAATTACTCCAGAGAAGCTATGAAGAAAGGGAGAGGTTACCAATCTTTTGTGGGTAAATATTTTGTTAATGGAGTCTCAAGGATGGAAATCACCAACCTACTATTAGACTTCGAGTAGGACATCATAAATAATATGGCAACTCAGCTAGATACACTTCAAGCAAAGAAGAAGCATGAGGAGGAAAAGGCAATGTTGGCAGAATTTTTCCCTCATTGCAAGCAAAAGAAGAGGGGCTGCAAATCTAAAATGGTGACCAATATTGACAGCAAGCAAATTCCACCTGAATTCAAGCCAATTGATGGAGATGAAGACCAAGTTTTCTATACTGCACAAAGAAGGCCATGGACTCCAAGACAAGGTATGCCACTAGACCCATTATCTTTTAATGGACCTTACATGAATTCTTATGCATATGGTAATCAATGGAAGCCCCAACATCCATCAAAATTTGGAGGTTATCCATCTCAACCTTGGAGAAACCCTCAAAATACCTTGCCTAGTTACCAGAATACCCGACCTCTGTGGAAACAAAACCAAGGAAATTGGTAGCAACCTCAAGGCAACTGGTAGCAGATATCCCAATGGAGGGGAGGGCAGCAATGGCCAAACCAAGCAACTGGTTACATGAAACTACCTCCATAGCCTCAACAACCTGCCTAATGCATCCTCCTTACTCAAATACTAGTGCACCAAGACCTACTTAGTTCCCATATCAACCCACACCTAACCCAAATAACAAACCATAACAACAAGCAGTCTATTTTGCAGATCCAAACCAATATCCTACTTATGCTATGAGTTTGAGTAATATCCACTTGCGTTCAAGAACCACTTTTCCATCACGTTCCACTCCAATTATTACTAAGCTTCTTGTTGAAGAGGAGAAACATCAAAATTTACCTTATGTAATTGCTCAACCAAGTGTGCCTACCAATCCTAAACTAGTTTTGCATTTTAATCTTGAACCACCGTTTCCTCAAAGATTAGAAGTTGTTAAACAAAAGGAGGAAGCAACCTTTGATATCTTGGATCAGCTGAAGCATATATGTGTCAAGATACCTCTTTTCTAGTAAATAAAAATGTTCCCATATATGGTAAGGAAATAAAGGAAGCATTCCTAAAAAATCCTGGGAGGAAGATGACAAACCCCACCATTGTCCATGTAGTAGGGTAGTTGGTTGATGTCATGCTTGGGAAAGTTATTGTTCCTAAGTACAATGACCCAAGCAGTCCTATAGTTCAAGTCACCATAAATGGGATCCAAGTAAAGAATGTTTTAATATATTTGGGAGCAACAATTAATGTAATGACTCGGGATATCCCTTAACAACTAAATGTTTCAAATTTGTGGCCTACTCCTACTATCCTGTAGCTTTTCGACAATTCTACTATCAAACATTGATGGTGTGGTGGAAGGTATAGTTGTTGTTCTAGACTCTTGGGAATATCCACCTGATTTCATGATTCTATCATCTAAAGGTACATTATGAGGGTATCCCATTATTTTGGGAAGGCTATGGTTGGCTAATTCTAATGCCTACATTGGATGTCAAGAAGGGAACATGACTATTTTTCGATGGTAGGAGTACTAAAAATCTTTCCGTTTATCCCCCTACTCAAACAACTCATGATATGGAAAACCCTATTTGGCCACATGTTGGCAATGAAGCTGAGGAGATCAATTCGGCTATGCAACTCATGATGATTGGCAGAAGCCCTTTCATGCAGCTACAAGAAGAAGATGACATATTGTCAAATATAATATAGAGCAGTTATGAAGTGCATGAAGAATCACCTACTCCTTATTCTAGCTCTGGTGGTCCACTGTAGACACTTTTGCCTGCTCTTCTTGCACCTAAGCTTCCTACAACAACAAGTATGTCTAATAAATTTCTGCCACATGAACTAAAAATTCCATGCATTAGTGAAACATGTATGATAGAATTGATAACACGACTACAAGTTTCAGAAGGAAAAAATTTGAACATCAATAACAAGATTACTGAGGAACAACAATTGTCCCTAACAAACTTGTTAGACAAGCATCAATCAAAATTTGTATGGGATTATCATGACATGAATGGATTGGATCCTAAACTCTATACTCAGGATCTACATCAAAAATGACTGTACACCTGTAAGAAAGTCACAAAGAAGAATCAATCCTACATTAAGGGAGATTGTGAAAGGAGAATTGCAAAAATTAGTGGATGTGGGATTCATCTACCCTATCTTAGATAGCCAGCGGGTGTCTCCTTTGGTGATTGTGCCTAAAAAGGGAGGAAAATGGAGAGTTTGTATTGACTACAAAAAATTAAATTATGCCACCAAGAAGGATCACTTTCCTCTTCCTTTCATAGATCAAGTATTGGATTCACTTGCATGAAAGAAGTATTTCTCTTTCTTGGATGGGTTTAGTGGATATAATCAAATAAATATTTCACATGAGGACCAAGAGAAGACAACCTTTACATATTCTTGGGGAACTTATGCCTATTCAGTGCTTCCATTCGGTCTTTGCAATGCACCTGCAACTTTTCAAAGAGCATTCATTAGTATCTTCTCAGATATCTTAGATGAATACATGAGAATCTACATGGATGACTTCACAACTTATTGTGCTGATTTTGATGCAAGAAGGAGTAGTACTTGGCCATTTCATCTCTCAATAGGGAATTCAAGTGGATCCATCCAAGATTGGGGTAATCACAAATCTCTCTATTCTTGTAAAGAAAAAAAATGTTATGAGTTTCCTAGGTCATGTAGGCTATTATAAGTGTTTTATCAAGGATTTCAGAAAAATGGAAACACCAATCTATAGTCTCTTGAATAAAGATGTTGAGTCCTAGTGGACAAAATATTGTGCCAAAGCATTTTCTGCTTTGAAGGAAGCCTTAACCTATTCACCTATTCTTAAAGGTCCCAAATGGAAGCTCCCTTTCCACATTCATACTAATGCATCTGATTATTCCATAAGGGTTGTATTGGGACAAAAGGAGGGAACCATTGAGATTGCAATATACTTTGTTAGCAAAAACCTAGATGGAGTAGAGTTTAATTACACTATGACAAACAAGGAGATGGTGGAAGTCATATATGTCCTCAATAAGTTCAAACATTATATCACTAGGTATCAAATTTTTGTGCATACAGAACATGCAACAATCAAATATCTGATGAACAAGCCATTGATTATTAGGAGATTGGTCAGATGGTTGATTCTCATGCAGTAGTTTCATATCACTATCATAGATAAGCTGAGGAAGGCAAATTTTGTAGCAGACTTTCTTTCAAGGTTGACTACATCTGCAGATAATCAAGTCATTGATGACTCCTTCCCTGATGAGCATCTATTTTCCATCAGTATCAACACACCTTGGTATGAGGATATAGCAAATTATCTGGTCACAGGAAGAGTTCCCCCTCATTTCTCTCCAAAAGAGAGTAGGGTTCTCATTGAGAAAAATTTTCTTTTCTCATGGATTTCAGGAAATCTATTCTATACTGGACTAGATCATGTAATGAGGAGATGTGTAGGAGAAGATGATACATATGATATATTGCATGCATGTCATAATGAACCCTATGGAGGATATTTTGCATCTAAGAGAACAACAATGAAGATTCTTAATACAGGATATTACTGACCCACACTTCATAAAGATGCAGGAAAGTATAATAGGAAGTGTGATAAATTTCAAAGAATGGGATGACTAACTAAATCTGATGAGATGCCTCTATACCCCCAGGTTGTCATCACACCGTTTCATAAATGGGGACTTGATTTTGTGGGTCATGTTGATGGTCAAAATGACACAAACAACTTAAAACAAAATATTTCTACTCTATTTCGCCTAACTTCCAAGGTCTTGGTAGTTGGTTCTCAACTGTCTAATGTCACTCAATTGGCCAATGCAACTGTAATATTCAAGGGGCCTTTGTTGGTGATAAGGAATAAAAACTATATCAGATTCAGCAATCTATGTTTAATGGGGGGGTTTAAATAAATAGAAAAAGGATAGATCAAGGCATAGATCAATAAAACATGAACAAAATTCTTTAACATCTAGACATATATTCTTAACAACGAGTGTTTCTTAATAGATCAAAACCATAACATGATGCAATTCACAGAAAAATCCATACCATTGCATACATTCACAATGCTTAATTTAATCATCACAACCATTCATCAAAATACCACAAGATTCAAAAAACATTCCTCATTCATTGCCAATAATATAGATCAACAAACATATAACAATTCCATTTATAGACAATTTAATAATATAATCTTTAAAATATGGTTTCCCCTATTGATTCACATCAAATAAGAAACATTTATACACAACAAACTCACTGGCATACAGACCGATTATGGTTCATTAAACTCATCCAAGAAGCTCAATTCCAACATAAAACTATATAAAAAGTGTATCTAAATTCAACATGAACTTAAACAGTATCTTTGCTCAAAGCTATAAAAATCCAATTTGCTATCATTAGGTGGATAATTCTACTTCAATCAGCTGACCTTTACAACATGGAGCTCAACTGTATATATATAAATGCTACGCATAAATCCCTCTCGATAAAAAATTGAGATCCACTAATCAAGGAACCAGAACTGCATCAAGAAACTAGACTGGTTGATCTTCAGTTCAAAAGTTGATTGCCTTGTGCAAAATCTGACAGCCAAGAAAAGACACAGCACTGGCTGATGATAACCTTTAGTTCCAAAGGTTGATTTCCCTATTAAGTAGTAGAGAAAAGGGGAATTCATGTGCCCAAAATAGAATATTTTTCTACCAACTCAATCCTGTGTTGTTTGTTCAAGAAGATATTCGTCATAGCTAGAGAACACTTGTTGAAGAATGTCCACATCAGGCCTATTGACCCATCTATCTTCAAATTTGATTCTTTTCAACTCTGTTGAGGCAAATTCCTACATATCTTTCAAATTGGTCAACTCCCTCTTGGCATCTTTCACCTCATCTTTAATATCCATCTATCTTTCCAACAATAAATCTTCTCCATCATCTTCTTTCTGCATGACCTCCTAAAATCTATTGTTCCATTTTTCCTTCAATTGATCCAAAGGCATGCCTTCATTAACCGGTATGTCTACATTGACTAAAATAGCTACTACATCTTCTATTTCATCAATTTTCTCATTCAAGTCTTTACTAGCATCTTGAATTTCATTCCTATGTTTTATATGAAATCAGACCTAAACTAGATTATGCTTGAGGATTTTTCCAAGAAATCTGCATTATCTTCTTCGAGGATTGATTTCTCTAGAAGAGTTGATTTTGGCAACTTACTGATATCTTTCAACTTCTGAGCATACCCCCTATATTATTCCTCATATTCTCCTAGAGTTTCAATATGATGACCCATTTCCTCTATCAACTCAAGTGTTGTTTTATGGATTTCAAAACTGTTTACTAGCACTTCATCCACTTCCTGATTCAGCTTGTCAATCCATCTATCTAGCATCCCATACTTACTCCTCATTTGTACTAAATCATCAAATTATCTTTTGTTGAGTAAGACTAGAGTTTCTAAGGCAGCAGCTTGTTGGGACATGGGAGGGGAAACATCTCTTAAGAAACTATGCAATTGATCCAACTAAGCCTTAAGCTCATCCTTTCTTTGTTTATCTTTGATCATCCCAGACTTTGTGGAGGAAGCTACAACATCAATAAGATTCATTTGTTTATTCCTTGTAGGCTTCCCTAAGTTAACTATGCCCAATTGATAATCAGTTACTTGCATTTCCTACCTATCCTTGTCCACCACCGAAATTGCACATTCAGCAATAATCTCCCTTGCCTCTACGAGCCTTGTGGATTGAAGAACCCTGGCCTTTTTCTTAGGTCTTTCCTTTTCTATCTCCTTCATAATTTCTTCGCAATTAAGAGGTTGTGGGGGAGCTATCTGCTTCTTCTCAAGATCTAGCTTTAACCATGTAGGATCACTAGGAGTGGTAGCCATCATTGTAGAGGAAGAGGAAATAGTGGTAGAAGATAGTGGTTGTAATAAAGTAGCTTTAGGTTGAGAATCAACCTCCTGAAAATTTTTGATGTTCCTTTTTTGCATTCTCTTGTGCAACCCTCTCGATCTCTTCCCTATCCTTTTGCTCCTACAGCCTTTTATCTTCTCATTCCCTTTTCAAACACTCTTCCTCTAAACTCTTTTCTTCAAGCAATTTATCTCTCTCTCTCCAAGTCTTTGAGCTTGTCCCATGCTTCCTTTTCCTTTTTTTGTTTCTTAGCAAGCTCCTCACCATCCTTTTCCTTTTGCAAGCATTCTTCTTCCTCCCTTTTCTTATAGGCCTCTTCAACAATTTTAAATTTAATCTCAAGGGCTTCCCTTTCTCTTCTTTGTCTAGCCTTCTCTTCTTCAAGATCATGGATCTTTTGTAGAATTTCTAACTTGTCATTCTCCTCCTTTACTCTGAGCTCCTGCTCCTTTTGCTGTTGTTGCTTGGCCAAATAATCAGCTTTTTGTTTGGCCTATAATTTTTGTTGCTGGAGTAATGCATCAATTTGTTCTTTGGTATCCATTTCCAGATGTTTTGCCAATGCTTCAGCTTACTCTTGCTTTTTTTGCAATGCTTCAGCTTGTGCCTTTGCATCTGATGCTCTCTTAGCTTCTTCAAACAATGTCCATTGGAGGATGCTCAATTCCTACATCCTCAATTTCATCAAGAGGAGTCTCCTCCAGTGTCTCCTTATCCAATAAAGTATCCTTAGAGTATGTCTCTACTTCATGGACTTCAAACTCAAAACCCTTTCCCTTTAAAGTTTTAGCTTCCTTATGAAGGGTTCCCCTAGGAATTTCTCCACTTGGCCGCTTTGTAGGTGGGGGTTGAGTAGGCGACTCACCTACAACTGATGTTGGGGCCCCAGGTCCTGTTGGGACTTCTTCTTCATGTGCTTTAGGTAGATCTTGAGTTGGAATTTCAAGTTAAAATTCCTTTATATCAAGAGGGAAGAATTCCAAAGGTTCCTTCAGAGGCATTCTTCTTTTCATCCTCTTGTACCCTTGAGTAGTACCTATACCTTTCCTTTTCTTGGAATTTTCACCCCCAGGCTCCTTGATTCTTAGCACGACCCATTGGATACTTCTATCCAACATTGGCCTTTCTATTTGTTTAATATCTGTTGTCTCCTCTACACCCCAATCTATAGGATCTAAGTTCTTGGTACCTATATTTTGTACCTCATATAGGGGATCCAAAACCACCCCATAATCTGATAATGTCTAAAGAATGTCCACCTTGACCCCATATTCCACCATGAGTGGGATAGGAAACCTTTCATAATTCCTTTTTCTTAAGTCATACTCATCCTGAAGATCACTCCAAAAGTCTTCCAATAGATCTAAGTGCTTATCAAAAATAGAAGCAAGCAAAGTGTTCATCTTCTTCTTTGGATCAAAGTGCTTCCTAGCAATATACAAGCCCAACTTCAGATGCATCAATTCATTGAAAACAACCTTAGCTCCCACAAGGTGTATACAACTATATTCACCCAACTTCATGGGGAATTTATAACAACTAGGCTTATGCTTTATACCAAAATTATAATTAACCCCCAAAGCCTGATAAATGAATTCCATTAAAACAATCCTATTGCTGCAGCATCTAGGGAGTAGGTGAGGGTGACCATCAAATCCAGCTAGCCTGAAATAAGTAAACTTGGGGTATTGGATAAACCAATATCCCCACTCTATGATGAATGCCATGGCCTCCTGGCTCAATCTATATCCTGCATCTCCCGTAAGCTGGTTAATAATGACATATAAAATGTGGAATTAACCCTTTTGTAATGCAGTTCAGAATTCTGCAAGGTGATCTGATCATAATGATTCCACACCTTGTTCTGTCCATCAGCTTCTCCCAAAATCCCCACTCTGTTTAAACCTGGAAAAATGCCTCTCCTTTTTGCTGCATAAATGACATAAGAGGTCATGAAGAAACTCTTGGTTTCTCTCACTCTAATCATTTGGTATTTGTATGCTTTCAGACACAATCATGGGCCAATCAAATTGTTGCCTACCATCTAGTATTGTCTGAATGAATGGGAAAATCCATTCTTTAAAGTGAAGAGCATCCCTTTTCCCAAACACTCTGGAAAGCATCATTATAATGTCCCCAATCTCCTTGTAGAACTCTACCCTTTTAAGCTGATCTGGAAGCTTACCTAGAGAATTTTTCTCAGTTCTCATCTATTTCTTATTCAAATGAGTTTTTTTGGAGTCCTTATGATTACTATATATTTTCAAAGCCTCTGCCTCATTGAGTTTTCTAGGATTCTTTGGATTGGGCACATTGAACATAAACTGAAATATTTGAGGAGTTAAATGAATGATGACATTGCCCTGCAAATCCACACACTATCTAGTATTATGATTATAGGCTCCAACTGCTATTATTATTAATTTTGGACATTGGTTGACAAAGGAAATATAGTGATATGAGCCAAGCCAGATTCAACTATTCTTTGGGTCCTCCCTGTTACCTCTTCAACAAACATTTCAGAGTGCAATTCTTCGCAATGGAACAAACCTAGGTTGGTATATGTTATGTCTACCCAATCAGAATCCACTTTACTAGTAGTGATGGAAAGACCCCGATGATTATACCTCAATGTATAAGGGAGTTGTACTGGCTTAACCTTTTTAGACTTTTCTCCTAGTTTTGAAGTCTCTGCAGGTTGACTCCTTTGAGAAGCCTCACCCGATGCTCCTAACATCTTAATTTCTAAAACAAAACCCAATATTAGATCCACAAGAAGTATGAAAAACTAGGTTAGAGATCTCACCTTTTATATACATCGGAGGCAGGACTAGGCAGAAGACATCCTTAGAAATATTTTTACAACACCACTAGGGTCAGGATCGGAATGGACATTGAACTCACAACAAACCATATAGTGGGATCAGAGATGAAGTCAGAATGGTAATCGGGACCAGGATCAGAATGGAAATCAGACTTGGTACAATCAAGAAGTTTCAAATTTATATCTTGTTCCTCTTCAAATTCCAACAGAGTGAAAGATAGTTTAATAATTTATAATTTATCAGAAGCGGGCTCAGAGACGGATCCGACATCCATTGTAAACAAAGGCTCGAGAATAGAATTAATCCTAGATCCAACCCCGGTTAAAACAAACATGACGTCATTAGAAATTTCAAGAGTAGAATGAATGACATCATGGCCAAAAAGTGAGGTCACCTTACAAGCCAAGGAGGCTTAAAATAACAGTACTAAACCATCCCCCATATGATTGAGGGGAAACACAGCAACCAGGGCACAATTTCAAAACTAATAGAGATGTGCAAAACCCTAGTTTATTAAAAAAACTTTGACTTAAAAAATTAGGGTACAACTTAACCCTAGTCGAAATCAAAAAGTTGACACAAAAAAGGACGAGCAGGTAAAGTAACAGATCGAAGAACACCATAAAACCATGTAGTAGATGATCAACACCCTAAAAACCCAGGGCAACATAGTACGAGCACAAAGAAAACAAAAAAATGACTGTGGAAAAGTAAAAACAAATGAGAAAATGACAAATAGTTAAATAAAAAAGAAGAGAAAGAACCAAAGACAATGGAAACAAAAGAAAATAAAATAAAATAAAAGTAAAGCAAACAAGCAAGGATTTGAATGGAAATAGTCACGAACCCCACAAAGAACGATAGATTAATCAAGCACAATGAATGGAAACAAAGAAAACAAAGAACATAAACCCTACCTCAAAAATAAATTCAATAGGCTGGCCTTTCATGTGAATCCGCACACAAAAATGCTTGACCTCAGATTGAATCGTGCTCCCAAATTCTCTACCTCAACTCTGGTTCAATATAACTTGTTAAACAATAATAATAACCAACACATTAACCTTAATTAAGGTTTAAAATCCAATTTCATATGTGGGAGGTACTTGTAATTAATGCCATTAATGCGGCAGGTCAGACGTGGAATCACGGTGGGAACAGGCACAAAACTATGGTACGACCGAAGTAAAGTCAGACAACAATAAGAAAAAGGTAGGAGCATAAACATAATGAGAACCAATTTTGGAATCTTTGTCCAAGTTTCAAGTTTGGTTTTAGTTCCAGTTCCGCCAACAACAAAGAAAAGGAAAGAAAGAACCAAAAAAGAAGACATCGAGATCGAAACAAGGTAAGCAACATCGATCCCAAGTTCAAACAAACAAACCAGAAAGGCAGAGGCAGAGGCGGGATGGAAACAAGTTTGGAACTTTGTCCAAATCCCAAACTTAATATCCATCCCGGTTCTGGTTCCACGAAAGGAAAATGAGACAAACCAAAAAGACCAACAAAGAGAGGAGCGAGATCGGAATCAGGAAAGAGTTAGGGAATGAAACTCAAAACAAGTTTCAAATCCCGATTCCATTCTGGTTTGGGTTTCGACAGAACAAAAGAAAACAAAGTGTTGGAAGAAATAACAATTCCAAACTTTGTTTAAAACCAACCAAGGACAAAAAACAAATGAGGGGGACCCATTTTAACCAAGGAAAAATATGGGGTGGTTATGCAAGACATAACAAATGGTGAGTCAGCTAGGAAAATGATTTACCCATTTTCAAGACACTGAAGAACTTAGTCACCCAAAAACCATTTGGCTTATGAATCATGCTAACTTGAATAAGATCAGATATATAGAATAAGGTTCAGATGGAATCTCAGATGTATGTGCCCATGAACTATTCTGAATTTGAGTGTGTGAGTATATGGTGGATCCTTCTTCATAGACACTTTCTCCACTCCTGAACAATCACACCTAAGATTCAAGCTACATAGGTTGAGTCCTTCAACTATCATTCAATGAAATCCTGGGCATTGCTTCGCTGCTAGACAAGCGTTCATAGCCCCGATGAAGATACCTCTAGTTCTATCAAAGCATTTCTCTACTTCCAGATAGGAATCCATAGCTTTGATAGAGATACTTGATTCACCCATTTGATATTGAGTTTGCCTTTTCTCTCTTTCTTTCTTTCTTTCTTTTACTTAGGCTTCACTTGTGGGAACTCTTTATTAAAATTTATGAATACTCAAGTGAAAATGATTTGAAATGTGGGTTGAGAAGTACAATGAATTTCATAACAGTCTTGGAATCAGATTTTTCACTTGAATCAGAGATACAACCAACCTGAAATAAATACGCATTTTACTTAGGCAGATGTTTATCTATTTTTGTGACAGACTTCGATCATAATTCATGAGATATTCACAATGTACATTTTTCCTTAATAAATTTTTAGACCAATATTAAAATGGTCATAAGACATGAGTTTAGAACGAAATCCTTCAACAGAAGCTTCATCAAAATACCTAAATCAATTTCTCTCCTAGTACATGTAGCATACTTTGAATAACAACCCCTTTTCTTGGAATAGATAGAAATGAATATCCCCAACGAACAAGACAAACAAAAAAAAAGAAAAAAAAAAGAAAGAACTAATTACATATGATACAATATAGTGCAGTTATTCGGAAAATCAAACTTTTATGAGCCAAATTAATGTTTAAGAAACTGACCATTAACTAGCAAGAACATGTTCTCCTATCAAGGCACTTAAATGGAAAGCATTCTCACCTAGTAGCTCAACTACTTGATATGGACCCAACTAGAGTCTATCAAACTTCTAGTGATCTCCCTTTTTCTCTTTAGCCTTGTCCCATAGTAGCACAAGATCTGATATCCTAAAGGCCTTTACCTTGGCCCTCTTGCCAAACTAGCGTTTGCTGACAACTTGATGTTTAGATAACTTCTGCAAAGCAGCATCTCTCTATTCTTCCATATTGAGCAAGTTGGTTAGTATGACCTCGATCCTATCATCCTTTGTATAAAATTCATGCATAAACTTGAGGACAAGTATTTGCAAATGGATTGGGAAAATTGGGTCTTGGCTATAGACTAATTTAAATGGTGAATTTCCTAGGGTAGCTTTGATTCGTGTTCGATCTGCCCACAAGGAAAATCTCAATTGAGTGTGCCAATCCCTAGGATTGTTTTCTAACAATTTTTAATTACCTCCATTTCCCCGAGGGTAGTAATTAGATGAATATTTCAAAATAATCTTATGTTCATAAGCCCATTGAATAAATTCAGCTGAAGAAAAAGTAGGGCCATTATCACATACCAGGGCGAATGGTACTCCAAACCTAGTGGTGATGTTCTCAGTTAGAAACTTGATAACCACTTTTGTGGTGTTGTTTTTGTAGGGATGAGCCTTGGTCCAACTTCTGCAGTAGTCAGTTGCAATTAGGATGAATTTGTGACCTATAGAATATTTTGGATTAATAACACCTACAAAGTCTAGTGCCCATTGAGTGAACGGTCTTACCTCATACATTGGTTGCAAAGGAATTTCTAGATTTCTTTCCCTGGGTGAAGAGGTCTAGTATACATGACATTTCCGGACATGTTGGTGTGCATCCCGAAACACATAAGGCTAGTAATAGCCTGATCTAAGAATTTGATGGGCTAGAGCATCTACAGATCCATGTCCTGTACCGTGTCTTCCATGAAACTCAACAATGGTGTGCTTAGCCTCTTGCTGATCCAAACAGTGCAAGTAAATTCCTTGAAAGTTCCTTTTGTATATAGATCCCCCTCTAAGCATACAATGAGAACTCTTCATCCTCAATGCTCTCCTTTGAGTAGCATTCATCCCCTTTGGGCATCTATTGTTGAGGAGTAAGAAGATCAAATCTATTTTCGCATCTTTTTTCATCATCTCATTAAGGGGTTTGATGATTTCGGCAAACCCTATTACAAATTTTCTGACAAAATTAATCCTTCCAAAGAAGGATCTCATTTCTTTCCTACTTCCTGGCCTTGTCAACTTTAAGATAGACTCTACTCTATTAGGGTCTATGGATATCCCCTCTTATGATATGATGTGGCCTAAAATTTTTCCTTTAGATACTCCAAACACACATTTTTTTGGATTAAGGGAGACACCATAGCTTATACACTTTTTGAGAACCTTTTTCCAAATCTATAGCATGGTCTTCCCGGTTCTTCAAGAAGATAGTTAAGTCATCCACATAAATAATGATGCACTTACCTATTAAATCCTTGAATGATACATCCATTGCATGCTGAAAGGTTGCTCCAGTGTTGATAAGACCAAATGGCATCCTCTGATAGGAAAATGTGCCCCACTTGGTGGTGAAGGCAGTTTTCATTCTATCCTCATGGCTGACAAGCACCTGATTATACCCAGAATATCCATCCAGAAATGACATTATCTGGGACCCATTGACTATTTGTAATACCTCATCAAGATAAGGTAGTGGGTAGTTATCCTTCTCGAAAGCCTTATTTATATTCCTAAAATCAACACATAGCCTGATTTCACCACTTTTCTTGTGCACAGGAACTAAATTTGCAACCCAAGTAGAATGTTTGACAAGGAAGATTATTCTTGCCGATAGCAGATTTTGCACCTCCTTTTGAATTAGGGGCTCAATCAAAGCATTGACCAGGCATTGTTTTTGATGAAAGAGCCTGGCTTCTAGCTTAAGAGGTATGGTATGTGTGATCACCAAAGTGTCAAAGGTCTTTAAATCTTCATACCCCCAAGTAATGGCTGCAATGTTCTACTCCAAAACTTTAACTATCTTCTTCTTAATTTCTTCAAGACAAGTCTTTCCTATGAGAACATTCCTTTCAGGACCTGAGTGAGTCAGATTAACAGATTCATACTTCCCTCCATCACTCTTTGTGGGCACCCTTTGACGAGCCCATGGGTCAGAGTCAAATATCCTTTCTAAAGCTACCATCCCCTTTGGAATACTATTTATTTTCAACTCTAGTATCCCTTCTGCATCACCATTCTAAGGATCCCAATCTCCTTGATCTCTTTTAGATTCATCAATTATTTGTCCTTCAAAGACATATGAACTTGCCAAGAAGTCCACTATATGTTGGTCATCATCGAATACCTAAAAATTATGGACATTATTGAGGATAGTTGGGACTGAAACTAATTCAACTAAAAATATTTTTAGCTTAGATTCTTGTATAGGATCCAAGGTGCTAGCATTAATGGCGAGGGCATCTGCAATCTGATTAGTTTATCTAGGAATCAAAGTGATCCCAAAAGCATCAAAGACATCAATCAGATTCCAAATTCTATTTCTGTATTTAGCCAATCTTTTGTTATAACAAGTATATTGTCTATGTACTTGCTTTATAATTACTTCAGAATCCCCCATTACCATGAGAGCGGTGACCTTCTTTTGATGGGAAAACATAAGTTCGTGAGCGAGTGCTTCATATTCACCCACATTGTTTGTGCAGCCAAATTGCAACTTGTAAGATGCAAATTAAGTCTTCCCTTTCGGGTTGGTTAGTTCAATCCTTGCTCCACTTCCTGCTTTGGATTTAGAGCCATCAAATTTAAGACTCCATAATTGATCTTTAGCTGGAAGCTCTTTCTTTTTTGGGATAACAGGAGATGACTTGCTTGAGATGGGTTGCAGCTCGAACTGTTGTTGGCCATCAAGAGTTGAAGGTGATTGGGGACAGGCTTCACGCAAAGATTCTTATACATTTAAAGCTTGTTCAAGAATCACTCCTTGAACAACTTCTTGGATCAAGTTGCAATCCAATTTATTTTTCATCAATGCCTTAGGCATTGGAAGAGTCTCCAAGGTAGGTGTAATGGAGAAAGACTGAGATACCTCAATCTCCTCTTGAAACTCAGAGCATAGAACCTGAGTCTGCTCAAATTGTGAGTGATCTTCCTCTTGAGAAAGACTGGTTCTAGTAAGGATGGTAGCATCCTTGGCTTCAAATGGAAATTCATTGGTAGGTGCTTGAGGTTGATCTTGACAAATCACTTGAGGCTGATCTTGACCAATTAGGAAGCAACAAATTGCACAAATCAGTCTATTCTCCCAATACCAGCCTATCTTGTTGCAATTTTTTTATTAGAACTTGTTGGTTGACCGAGATCATTGGGTCCTTCTGTTCTAGAGGCAGTGTATCATCAGAATTGAATATTGAGAAGGTCATGATCTCCTCCTGCTTGTAAACTCCTATCTCAGTCTCAAAGTATGCTATTTCATTGGGAGAATCATATTCAATAATCATGTGTTTGAGCCTAAGCTCACTCTCAATTCTAATCTATGTTGCTATCCCTCTCCAAGGCAGCCACATGTGAGAGAAATCCAAAGATAAATATCCCCCAATACTCTTCATTAGCTCCTGACTCAAGAGCATACCATATGTTTTTGGGATATCGGCCACTTGGATATCTATGTAAGTTTGGATCCTTAGATCCGATCCAACCTGTACATGCATATTTTTTAGTTCTCCCACCACATTAACCTCGGTCTTGTCCAACTGAATCACTTTCTTATTAGTCTGGGTAGGACTTAATCCTAGCTTCTTGAAAATGGAAAAGGGCATAACATTACCCGATGCTCTAGAGTCCAGCAGATAGTTATGCAGATTCTTTCCAAAAATTCTTAAACTCAAAAGGAAAGGTGGGGTACTGGTCTTACCTTTATAAATGGTCACATTCATCTCCTTTTTCGGAGTCACTTTAACTTTTTCTTTTGAATGATCCGCCTCCTCCAAGGATTTCAATACAACTTCCCATTGAGTCGGGCACCACTTCATAATGTCAAATAATGACAATGAGGTATTTTGTCTCTGCAACTCTGCAATAAAATCAAACTTTGAATCATTCCTAACTTGATACTTAGGAAAAGAAGGTGGATTACCTTTTTTATGAGAATTAGAAGGCCCCTTTGGTGGTGGTGGGTTATTATCTAAATTATGATTAGGTGGGACCATGTTGTTGGGAGGTACAGATGTAGTGAATGGGCCCTTATTCTGATTTTTCAGGAAGTGACCACCCTTAGATTGGAAGGCTTGGGCATCATACACATCTTCTTCTAGTTCATTATCTCCCTACATGGGAAATTGATATTGTTCCTCAATGGTATCATAAGTCATAGAAGTGCTTACTGACCCACCATCTTGATTGGAATTTCCTACCCCTTAAAATTAGTCATGAAATTTAGATCAACAACATTAGCAGTGTGTGGTTTATCTTCACTAGACTGATAATTATGTCGACTTCCCCCGTTGTTGGGTCCAGTGTTCCACTACCTATTTTTGTTGTTGGACCTTTGATTGTATCCTTTGTTCTGATTTTGATAATTTTGGTTCGAGGAGTTTTGGTTCTGGAAGCTCCTATTGGTGTTCTGATTTGTATTCTGATTAGAGTAACCTCCCTTATTCTGGTAATTCTGATTTTGGTTTTTTGTGAGGTTATGTCTAAGTTGTGCCATGTCGTTGGACATTTGTGATAGAGTCTTTTTGAGATTTTCCACATCATTGGTTAGTTGAATAGTGTGTTCATTTTGCACAGTTTGTCCCACAGATGAAGAGTGGACAGGAGTTGACCCTCCCCCTTGCTGCTGGTAGTTTTGAGATTGTTGGGAAGAATCTTGAATGCCATTAGTGAAAAAGGGAATGGTAGGTAAGGATTTTAACTCAAAAATAGGTCCATATTGGGAGTAAGACATCCGTGGGACCATATTGAACAAAGGTGGATTAGGCATCTGATAACCCATAGGGGAAAGAGCTCCTCCTAAACTTCCTGATTGCAAACTTATCTGCTATTGCAATTTAATGGCTAGATGATAAACTTTAGAAAAAGATTCAATCTCATTGGCAACATAAGTTCTCTACAAGAATAGGCCAATCAAGGGATCAACAGCTCTTAAATATGCCAAAATGGCAATATTTTCAGCCACTAAGTAAGGGTCTTGTAACCTGTGGAACATCTTTGGAATCTAGTGTTGAATAACGACAATGGTTCATGATGTTCCTTTCTTATGGTAGTGAATTGATGGTACAAGATGGTCGAGTCTACATAGAATTGAAACTGATTAATAAAGAAATTTCCTAAATCTACCCAGCTTAGAATAGACCCCTGGGGCAGCTTTAGATACCATTTGTATGCCATCTCTCCCAAACAATAAGGAAACAACCTACATACAACATCCTGGTGAGCCACCTAAGCATGGGTACAGGCATCCTTGAATGCTTGTATATGTTCCTTGACACTTCTTGTTTCTCCATGCATATACTTGGGGCAAAACCTTTATGGATTTTTTGGTAGATCATGTATACCACCAGGGATAGTCCATAGTGGAGAGGGGTTATTTACAAAGTAATCCATGGGTGGTGGTGGGATTGGTTGAGCAGGTGGTGGTGACACTGGTTGAACCGGTGGTGATACTGGTAAAAACGGTGGTGATACTAGTCAAACTGGTGATGGTGTGTGTGGATTAGGCTGTTGGGGTGGTAAAGATGGATTTGGCAGAAATCCAAGTGGAGTAAGTGGTGGTGACAATGGTGGGATCAAAACTCTACGAGCTCGGGGTCTGTATCTAACCGGGGTTTGAAGTTCTACTAACGGTTCAAGGTTGGTAGAGGATCTGAGAATCCTCCCATACTTTTTCGATGAGAATGACCCAATCCAAGCCAACTTGTTCCTTCAGGCCCTCCTTCTAGCACCAGATCTGTTGATGGTCAAAATGACACAAACAACTTAAAATAGGACATTTCTACTCTATTTCTCTTGAAAAAGAAAGATAACATATAGTAGCCTAACTTCCAAGGTCCTGGTAGTTGGTTCTCAATTGTATGATGTCACTCAATTGGCCAATGTAACTGTAATTTCAAGGGGCCTTTGCTGGTGATAAGGAATACAAACTGTATCGGACTCATCAATCTATGTTTAATGGGGGGGTTTCAATAAATAGAAAAAGGATAGATCAAGACATAGATCAATAAAGCATGAAAAAAATTCTTTAACATCCAGACATATATTCCTAACAATGAGTGTTTCTTAACAAATCAAAACCATTTTTAACAGCTCAAAACCATAACATGATGCAATTCATAGAACAATCCATACCATTGCATACATGCACAGTACTTAATTTAATCATCACAACCATTCATCAAAATACCACAAGATTCAAAAAAAACTCCTCATTCGTTGCCAATAATATAGATCAACAGACATATAACAATTCCATTTATAGACAATTTAATGAAATAATCTTTAAAATATGGTTTCCCCTATTGATTCACATCAAATAGGAAACATTTATGCACAACAAACTCACTGGTATACTAACCGATTATGGTTCATTAACCTCATCCAAGAATTTCAATTCCAACATAAAACTATATAAAAAGTGTATCTAAATTCAACATGAACTTAAACAATATCTTTGCTCGAAGCTATACAAATCCTATTTGCTATCATCAAGTGGCTAATGCTACTTCAATCAACTGACCTTTACAACATGGAGCTCAAGAGTATATATAGACATGCTACGCATAAATCCCTCTCAATCAAAAATTGAGATCCACTAATCAAGGAACCAGAACTGCATCAAGAAACTAGATTGGTTGATATTCAGTTCAAAAGTTGATTGCCTTGTTGTGCAAAATCTAACACCCAAGAAAAGACATAGGACTAGTTGATGAAAACATTCAGTTCCAAAGGTTGATTTCCCTATTAAGTAGGAGAGAAAAGGGGAAGTCATGTGCCCAAAATAGAATATTTTGCTACCAACTCAATTTTGTGTTGTTTGTTCAAGAATATATTCATCATAGCTAGAGAACACTTGTTGAAGAATGTCCACATCAGGCCTATTGACCCATTTGTCTTCAAATTTGATTCTTTTCAACTCTGCTGAGGCAAATTCCTGCATATCTTTCAACTTGGTCAACTCCCTCCTGGCATCTTTCACCTCTTCTTTAATATCCATCAGTCTATCCAACAATAAATCTTCTCCCTCATCTTCGTTTTGCATGACCTCCTAAAATCTGTTGTTTCATTTTTCCTTCAATTGATCCAAAGGCATGCCTTCATTAACTGGTATGTCTACATTGACTAAAATAGCTACTACAACTTCTAGTTCATCAAGCTGCTCATTGAAGTCTTTACTAGCATCTTGAATTTCATTCCTATGTTTATATATGAAATCAGACCTAAATCGGACTATTCTTGAGGCTTTTTCCAAGAAATCTGCATTATCTTCTTTGAGGATTGATTGCTCTAGAATAGTTGATTTTGGCAACTTACTAATATCTTTCAAATTTTGAACATACCCCCTATATTATTCCTCCTGTTCTCCTAGAGTTTCAGTATGATGACCCATTTCCTCTATCAACTCAAGTGTTGTTTTATGGATTTCAAAATTGTTTACCAACACTTCATCCACTTCCTAATTAAGCTTGTCAATCCATCTATCCAGCATCCCAGACTTACTCCTAATTTGTACTAAATCATCAACTTCTCTTTTGTTGAGTAAGACTAGAGTTTCTAAGGCATCAACTTGTTGGGACCTGGGAGTGGAAAAATCTCTTAAGAAACTATGTAATTGATCCAACTGAGCCTTAAGCTCATCCTTTCTTTTTTTATCTTTGATCATCCTGGACTTTCTGGGGCAACCTACAACATCAACAAGATTCATTTGTTGATTCCTTGTAGGCCTCCCTAAGTTGACTATGCCCAATTGATAATCAGTTACTTGCATATCTTGTCTATCCTTGTCCACCACTGGAATTGCACATTCAACAATAATCTCTCCTGCCTCTGTGAGCCTTGTGTAATGAAGAACCCTGACCTTTTTCTTAGGTCTTTTCTTTTCTATCTCCTTCATCATTTCTACCCAACTAAGAGGTTGTGGGGGTGCTATCTTCTTCTTCTCAAGATCCAACTTTAACCATGTAGGATCACTAGGAGTGGTAGCCATCATTGTAGAGGAAGAGGCAGCAGTGGTAGAAGATAGTGGCTGCAATAAAGTAGCTTTAGGTTGAGAATCAACCTCTTGCACATTTTGTTGTTCCTTTTATGCATTCTCTTGTGCAACCCTCTTGGCCTCTTCATTATCCTTCTACTCCTATAGCCTTTTATCTTCTCGTTCCTTTTTCAAATGCTCTTCCTCTAACCTATTTTGTTCAAGCAATTTATATCTCTCTCTCCAAGTCTTTGAGCTTGTCCCATGCTTCCTTTTCCTTTTGTTGTTGCTTAGCAAGATCCTCAGCATCCTTTTCCTTTTGCAAGCATTCTTCTTCCTCCCTTTTCTTATAGGCCTCTTCAACAATTTTAAATTTAGCCTCAAGGGATTCCATTTCTCTTCTTTGTCTAGCCTTCTCTTCTTCAAGATCATGGAGCTTTTGTAGCATTTCTAACTTTTCATTCTCCTCCTTTACTATGAGCTCCTTCTCCTTTTGCTACTATTGCTTGGCCAACTCACCAGCTTTTTGTTTGGCCTCTAATTGTTGTTGTTGGAGTAATGCATCAGCTTCTACTTTGGCATCCATTTCCTCCTATTTTTCTAACACTTCAACTTGTGTTTTGGCATCTGACTCTTGTTGTTTCTGCAATGCTTTAGCTTGTGCCTTTGCATCTTATTCTCTCTTATCTTCTTCAAACAATGTCCATTGTTCCTCCTCTGTCAAAACATGCTCAATTCCTACATCCTCAATTTCATCAAGAGGTGTCTCCTCTAGTGTCTCCTTATCTGATAGAGTACCCTCAGAGTTTGTCTCTACTTCATGGACTTCAATCTCAAGACCCTTTCCCTTTAAATTTTCAGCTTCCTTATGAAGGGTTCCCCTAGGAATTTCTCCACTTGGTCGCTCTATAGGAGGGGGTTGAGTAGGTGACTCACCTACAATTGATGTTGGGGCCCTAGGTCCTCTTGGGACTTCTTCTTCATGTGGTTCAGGTAGATCTTGAGTTCGAACTTCAAGTTAAAATTCCTCTATATCAGGAGGGAAGAATTCTAAGGGTTCCTTAGGAGTAATTCTTCTTTTCATCCTCTTGTACCCTTGATTAGTACCTGTACCTTTCCTTTTCTTGGATGTTTGACCCCCGTGCTCCTTGGTTCTTTGCATGACCCATTGGATGCTTCTATCCAACACTAGCATTGCTATTTGTTTAATATCTATTGTCTCCTTTGCACCCCAATCTATAGGATCCAAGTTCTTGGTACCTATATTTTATACCTCATATAGGGGATCCAAAACCACCCCATCATCTGATAATGTTTTAGGAATGTCCACCTTGACCCCATACTCCACCATGAGTGGGATAGGCAACCTTTATTAATTCTTTTTCCTTAAGTCATACTCATCCTGAAGATCACTCCAAAATTCTTCCAATAGATTGAAGTGCCTATCAAAAATAGAAGCAAGCAAAGCATTCATATTCTTCTTTGGATCAAAGTGCTTCCTAGCAGTATACAAGCCCAACTTCAAATGCATCAATTCATTGTGAACAACCTTAGCTACCACAAGGTGTGGACAACTATATTCACCCAACTTAATGGGTAACTTATGACAACTGGGCTTATTCTTTATACCAAATTTATAATTAACCCCCAAAGCTTGAAAAATGAATTCCATTAAAACAATCCTATTGTTGTAGCATCTAGGGAGTAGGTGAGGGTGACCATCAAATCCAGCCAGCCTGAAATAAGTAAACTTGGGGTATTGGATAAACCAATATCCCCACTCTATGATGAATGCCATGGCCTCCTGGCTCAATCTATATCCTATATCTCCCATAAGCTCGTTAATAATGACATATAAAAATGCATCATTAACCATTTTGTAATGTAGTTAAAAATTCTACAAGGTGAGTTGATCATAATGATTCCACACCTTGTTCTGTCCATCAACTTCTCCCAAAATCCCCACTCTATTTAAACCTAGAAAAATACCTCTCCTTGCTACTGCATAAATGACATAAGAGGTCATGAAGAAACTCTTGGTTTCTCTCACTCTAATCATTTGGTTGTGTGTGCTTTCAGACATAATCATGGGCCAATCAAATTGTTGCTTGCCATTTAGGATTGTATCAATGAATGGGAACATCCATTCTTTAAAGTGAAAAGCATACCTTTTCCCAAACACTCTAGAAAGCATCATTATAATGTCCCCAATCTCGTTGTAGAACTCTGCCCTTTTAGGCTAATCTAGAAGCTTAACTAGAGACTTTTTCTTAGTTCTCATCCATTTCTTATTCAAATGATTTTTTTTGAACTCCTTATGATTACTATATATTTTCAAAGCCTCCACCTCATTGAGTTGCCTAGGATTCTTTGGATTGGGCACAATGAACATAAACTAAAACATTTGAGGAGTTAAATCAATGATGACATTGCTTTACGAATCCACACAATGTCTAGTAGCAGGGTTATAGGCTCCAACTGCTATCATTATTAATTCTAGACATTGGATTGATGGAGGAAATATAGTGATATGAGCCAAGCTAGATTCAACTATTCTTTGGGTCCTCCTTGTTACCTCATCAACAAACTTTTTAGATTACAATTCTTCACAATGGAACAGACCCAGGTTGGTATCAGTTATGTCTGCCCAATCAAAATCCACTTTACTAGCAGTGATGGCAAGACCCCGATGATTATACCTCAAGGTATAAAGGAGTTGTACTGGATTAACCATTTTAGGCTTTGCTCCTGGTTTTGAAGTCTCTGTAGGTTGACTCCTTTGAGAAGCCTCACTTGATGCTCTTGGCATCTTAATTTCTGAAACAAAACCCAATATTAGATCCACAAGAAGTATGAAAAACTAGGTCAGAGATCTCACCTTTCATATACACCGAAGGTGGGACCAGGTAGAAGACATACTTAGAAATACTTTTAAAATACCACCGAGGTCGGGACCGGAATGGACATTGAACTCACAACAAACCATATAGTGGGATTAGAGACCGAGTCAGAATGGTAATCAAGGCTGGGATCATAATGGAAATTAGACTTGGTACAATGAAGAAGTTTCAAATTTATATCTCATTCTGCTTCCGCTTCTAGCAGAGTGAAAGATATTTTAATAATTTATAATTTATCAGAAGTGGGCTCGAAGACAGATCTGACATCCATTGCAAACAAAGGCTCGAGAATAGAATTAATCTTGGATCTGACTCCGGTTAAAACAAACATGACGTCATTAGAAATTTTGACAGTAGAATGAATGACATCATGGCCCAAAAATGAGGTCACCTAAGAAGCCAAGGAGGCTTAAAGTAATAGTACTAAACCATCCCCCATACGACCGAGTGGAAACACAACAACTAGGGAACAATTTCAAAACTAACAGAGACCCACAAAACCCTAGTTTATTAAAAAAACTTTGACTTAAACAATTAGGGCACAACTTAACCCTACTCAAAATCAACAATTTGACACACAAAAGGATCGACAGGTAAAGTAACAGATCTAAGAACACCATAAAACCATGTAGTAGATGATCGACACCCTAAAAACCCAAGGCAACACAGTATGGGCACAAAGAAAACGTGAAAATGACCATGGAAAAGTAAAAACAAACGAGAAAATGACAGGTAGTTAAATATAACAAAAATAGAGAAACAACCAAAGACAAAGGAAACAAAACAAAAGTAAAGTAAAGCAAACAAGAAAGGATTCAAATGAAAATAGTCATGAACCCCACGAAGAACAACAGACCAAACAAGCACAACAAATGAAATAGAGAAAACAAAAAACAAAAACCCTGCCTCAAAAATAAATCCAACAGGCTGGCCTTTGATGTGAATTCACGTGGAAAAATGCTTGACCTCCAATTGAATCGTGCTCCGAAATGCTCTACCTCAACTCTAGTTTAATATTACTTGTTAAAAAATAATAATAACCAATGTTTAACCTTAATTAAGGTTTAAAATCCAATTTCATACGTGGGAGGTACCTGTAATTAATGTCATTAATGCGGTAGGTCGGACATAGAATCGTGGCAGGAACAAGCACAAAACTATGGTGCGATCGAAGTAAAGTCAGAAAACAACAAGAAAAAGGTGGGAGAGGAAACATAATGAGAACCAGGTTTGGAAACTTTATCTAGGTTTCAATTTTGGTTCCGGTTCCGGTTCCAATTCTGCCAACAACGAAGAAAAGGAAAGAAAGAACCAAAAAAGAAGACACCGAGATCGAAACAAGGTAATCAACATCGATCCCAAGTCCAAACAAACAAACCAAAAAGGTGGAGGTGGAGGTGGGATGGAAACAAGTTTGGAACTTTTTCCAAATCCCAAACTTAATATCCATTCTAGTTCTAGTTCCGTGAAAGGAAAATGAGACAGAACAAAAAGACCAACAAAGTGACGAGTGGGATTAGAATCGGGAAAGATTCAGGTAATGAAACTCAAAACAAGTTTCAAATCCTGATTCCGTTCCAGTTCCGATTCTGATAGAACAAAAGAAAACAAAGTGTTGGCAGAAAGAACAATTCCAAACTTTGTTTAAAAACAACCAAGGACAGAAAAAAAAAGAGGGGGTCCCATTTTGACCAAGGAAAAAGATGGGGTGGTTATGCAAGGCATAAAAGGTCCCATTGACCCACCATTAAATGATAAATCCTATATCCTGGTTTGCACTGACTATGTGACTAAATGGGTTGAAGTTGAAGCTATGAAGCATGCCAGGGATAATAAATTTGCAGAATTCTTATATGAGGAAATCTTTACCTATTATAGGGTTCCAAGAGAGATAGTGACAGATCAAGGGGCTCAATTTACATCAACCCTTATTACAACTTTGGTCAATGAAAATAACATCAGGCATAAAAAGTCTGCTCCCTATCACCCTCAAGCCAATGGGAAAACGAAGGTGATCAACAGGGAAATAGAGGCTATTTTGACCAAAATAGTGGCTATTCATAGGAAGGATTGGGAAAATAGGCTACCAGAAGTTGTTTGGTCTATAGAACTAGTTGGAAGAAAACCACTAGTTTCACTCCCTTTGAATTATTGTATGAAAAGAAGACTATGATGACGATTGAATTTGAGCATAAAACTCTTAAGACTACACTTGATCTTGGGATAGACATCTCTAAGGCACAAAAGGATAGAATCATGCAGCTCAATGCCTTGGATGAAATGAGAAAGTCAACAGTTCATCACATCGAGATAGTGCAAAATCAAAGAATCAAATGGCATGAAAAAATCATAAAGGATAAGAAGTTTTAGCCAAGTGACTGGGCCCTCCTTTATGATTCCAAATATCAGGATAATGCAAGTAAACTATAAACAAGGTGGCTTGGGCCATATGAAGTTGTTGAAGTCTTCTCCAATGGTGTTGTTCAGCTAAAAACCATTGACCATGTCATATTTAAATTTCTCGTCAACAGTCATCACCTCAGGTTGTATCATAAGTTGACTTCCAAGCAAGAATTCCTACAACAGTTTGCTCAACAACAAGATCCCGAACTTCTTGCAGCTGAAGGGAGTAGACCTAATGTCCCACCTTCTACCTAATCAGGTACATACTCTATCATAATAAAGACTTCCACTTCTTCTCCATTAAATCATCTACCCATCCATCTCCACCTTTCTCTCTTTTGTAACTCCACCATCAGATCACTTCACTTTGTCACCACTCCATTCCATCACCACTTCAATTTATTGCTCAACTATACTTTTCAAAAGGTAATCGGTACTTCCTCCAAATTATTTTCAATGGATAATCCAAGATTTCGGGTATGTGTGCACCAAGCTATTATATCTTAATTATCTTTAGTTCATTTATTTAATTACTATAAATTAATATCGATATTTTGCATAGCATATCATTATCCACTGCCCTATCACATCATCATTATATCCTGGTCTATGTGGACACATGCTCAACTTTAGGCTGGGGGGGAGTGTGAATAACATGTCCATGTGTCAATTGTGTCAATCCATGTCATCAAAATTTGAGTTGAGCTAATTTAAATGAT